>VXAL01008776.1:434010-488023 GCA_013399475.1 Chauna torquata
GATATTGTAAAGAACTAGCTGCAGCTCCCTGACTCTCAGGTACTTGGTTCTGGTGACATTAGAAGGGATCACAGGATGGGAAGCCACATTCACACCAGCACCATAGTGCAGCAGGTTCCATTCCTTCTTCAAATTCACTCTCCTGATTTAGCACATTGCTATTTCCCCTTTACACTAACGGAAATACTTTCTAAAGGGAACATTGGTAATCCTCCAGTAGGGAGAAGCTGGTAGATTGAAATTCCAGTGTCTGATATTGATACTAACAGCAATAATACTTAAGAGACAAATATGCATTTGCCAATCTGTTGAAGGAAGTCTGAATTTAACTTTGAACTTGAACAGGGAAAGACTGAGTGTAATTATTCAAGAAGTGTTTCTTATGCACACAGACCACTATAGAAGGAAAAAACAGTGATCACTCTTTGGTATGCAATTTGGAGAAAACTGAATATAATTTAGATTTTTTTTTTTTAAGTGAAACAGAATATAATTGCATGTACCTGTACTGAAGTGTGTTTTTTAAAAAAAAAAAAGAAAAAAAAGTTGCTTAGCTTTAACACAACAGCTTATGCCCTTTTAATTATAAACAGGTTGGAAATGACTGACCAAACCATGAATTCCATATATTTTAGCCATCAATTACTGAACTATGTGGATTGTAAGTGCTTGCACTCACATATGTGTGAGGATATAGTGCTATCTGACACTCAGAAATTGGCTTGCAGTAGGGAAGGACTCAATACTGAACAATTTTTGCAAATCCTAACCTGTCAAAGTAGCATGAAAGAGATACAGCTAAGCAGGGAGTTACTGCTATTTAGACATAAATCAGCACAGGTGATTTAAGAACTAAAATCAAAATTGTTATCTATAAGAGTGACCATTAAAGGTCAGATTTCCCAAAGAGCCAGCTATCACTAAAATCGACTGCTGGAAGAGCTCGAGCCACTTCTAATGACCTAAAATAAGCAGGTGGATTTTCAAAAGATTTTTACACATGTGGAAATGTGGAATCCATGGAGCTCTGCTACACGTCTGGTCACGTGTGCTGCCACGAAATTGGGATGAGCAGGTAAATATCTGGGTCCCATTTAGGGTCCTAAATGGATGTTATGGTGCAGTGGAAAGGAGGCAGATTTTAGGCATTCAAGGCAGACAAGGACTACTCCTAGCAGTTTCCACACTGAGAACAAGAAGCCTGGAGAAAAGGGCTGCAAACAAGTGGTAAATGTACTATCTGGGCACACAGCAATGTGATTCATAGAAAAGAATACAGCAGTTGCAAGTCTGTCAGAAGGATCTGGGGGATAGAAGAAGGACTAAATACAACTGAGAGAAGAGTGGGAGCACATACAGAGCTTGCTGAAGGAAGAGGGGAAGAGGCCTAATTATGGAGGATTTTGAGAAGGATAAGAAGCTGCTCAAAAACGATTGAATGAAACAGTGAGTATTGGAAGGGGACCTAAACAATCCACAAAAAAATAAGCTGAGTGTACTGGCTGCTTTTTATTTGACTTGAAGAAGGGTGTTACTCAGGAGAGGGCATGAGAAGTGTATTTTGGTACTTGAGAAAAAATAGGATGTCAAGATCTGAGTGACAGAGCTGGCTGGGGGAGGAAAAAAAAAGTGTCTTGGAAAAAATGTATAAAGGAGTCTGGATGCACAGGATAAAGAAAGGGAAGATAAAAACATCCCTAAGGCTTCGGGCCCAGTTGACAAAGGATGCTAGCATTACAGAGAGTGGGAAAATTCATTGGGAACAAGCTCATGTGTGCAAGGGGCAGGAAATATTAAGAATCTCTCTGTTAAACCCTGTACCTCTGACTTAAGCAGGGCTAGGGAGAGAGCCTGACCATTCACTCAACTGCTGAGTGTCCACACTGCTCCCTGGATTATTTTGACCTATGCCAACTAGCATGCTCCAAAACCATTCCTGGGCACAGTTCAGGGGACAGTCCATGCCAGAAACCATTCCCAAAAGGTTGTACACACCAGCCTCCTACAAGCAGGGCATGCAATACATTTCCTTCAATCTTATCCTAGAAAATACAACTCTTGTGGTCTGTAGCACGGGTCTTGTGTTATTCCTGAATTTTTGAATTCAAAAACTAATACTGAACACCTCAAAAATAATTATTGCACCTGTGGCTGCATGGGAACCACATAAAACTCAGAGGAGACGCATGCCCAAGTGTTACCTAGTACAGATGTAGCTAAGGTCTGCCACATGGCCTCGGGGCCAGAAGATAGTCCCTGTCTCTACTGTAGTAAGCAGTATAGACATAGGTTGTATCTGACAGAAAAGTGATATTCACCAAACACTATCTGTCAACATCTCAGGAAAGATTCATGCCCTCATGGTTGCAGAATAAAGCTTGACTCAAGGGCACTTTAAGGATCAAATATGAAAGAAATAAAAGGAATATAACACTCTATTCCACAAAAGTCATAATGCTGAAGGAAGGCCAATAACATTCTGGAGCACGATTTTTTACATCAGGGTGGTAAAATTAGTTTGAGGCACACTAACAGTACACAGTTAGTATTAAGTAGTAAACATAGCTTTGGTTAGATTCTATAGCAATCCTAAAGAAAGCAATTCAAAAATTATGGTCCATTCTTAATTTCTAATGGCACCTGAAAGAAAAAATACATTTCATCTATTTTTATAAGATTTCTATGGATTTTTTAAGTTTGAGTCAAAACAATAGCAATATTTAAAAACCACTCTGCATTCCCAAACAAAAGCAAAAAATACATTTATGAGAACATGACAGATGTAAAAATGTTCTTTTTTTCATTTAAATTCTTTGCAGTAAAATTCTGAGTTCACAAATTCAAGACAAAAAAACTAGAGCTTTTATTCGTTTGTATTTCCACCCTCCCACTGCAGCAGTGATCATAAAACATACACAGCTGGCATCTTTATTATTTTATTCACTGAAGGATTTAGCTGGACAAACATCACAAAGATGGTGGCTCCTTTCATTGAATTTATGATCAAATATGCTCCGGCATAAGATCAACTCTGTAAGATCAATTATTATGAGATGTGAATAATTTAACAGAAAGTTCTCTATTTGTAAATCAGATCTTACAGATATAAATTCAGCTGAAGTAGCAGGCAGTAGATATACACGGTATTATACATTACATTATTTAAAAGGATGCAGGTTTTTTTGTGAATACATATTTACTGCTAAATACCATCATTTACATTTTGATATCCAGCTACGTGCTAATTCAGACAAACAACATTTCAAAATTTTATTTTAAACCTCATTTAAGTTTATCCTAATTGGAGAACAACTTAACAGTTTTAGGGAAAGCTTTCAAAATTACAGAACGTATTTCCTATAAAGGCTTAACAAACAATGCACAAACCACCATCACCTTCATTTTATGTTTTCTTTTCATAGACTCTCACTAGAGTCTGTTGTTCAGCCTACTACCAGGAGAGTTATAATAATTTTAACACAGATCATGTGCCTTAGGATATAGAATTGACTCAATGCCTAAAAGAAAAAGGTCAGTTCCCTTTGGAACCACTTGCCTCTTTGCCCTCCAGCAATGACAGGTGCACCAGTCCTATGCCGAGTCTCTTTATTCACAGAGTATTGCTGAAGATACATAATCTAACCTCTCCATTTTAATACATCAGCAAGGATTATCATCTCCCATCTTCCCATTTTGACAATCAGGTCAAGCAGACACTGAACCTATATACATGCTGATCTGCCTGCAGCCAGTATCTTTCACAAATTCTCAAACAATAGCTTCAAGCTTTCTAAAATAACCTATTGAAAGACATCACTACATTTAATTATGAAAACTGTTTGGCTAGCAAATAACTGCAAGTTTTGCAACAAATCACTGTTTTTTCCACTAGTCTTCTACAATACCACGTGTTTTTGCATCTCTAATTCAAAAACACTGCATGAAAAAGCAAAAAATTTTGTTTCTCTGTCCTACACAGCAGGATAGAAGTGACATAACCAGAAACAGAGGACAGGAAGTAATGAGGAAGTGGTGTTTTAAGATTTTTTGGTCAAAATTGCAATGAATTTTGGGAGATGATCACAGAAGATTCTGATGAATGGTAATATATGAATATCTATGATTACCATCCTACTGCACAAAAGGTGGTGGTCTTTAAAAGCACACTGAAAAACCCAATCAAATCATTATAAAAGTCAGTAAAATAAGTACTTGTCTTAGGTGAAGATATTTTGTGATGTTTCTACTACTGCAGAAACCTTAACTACTGTCTTAAGTCTTGGCTGGCAACTGAGCCAAACAGCATGGGTTTTGAGATTGGGTTGAAGTATTTGCAGAGGTGGCAAAACTCAGTGGCATTATTGATATTATAGCACTTACTGCCTGTCTGCACCATATCCCAAAATGATACCGATTTCTGAGACCCTAAGACAAGAATCAAAGAAACTCTTGAGCTGAAGAAAAATTACCTGTGCTACATGACAATAAGCAGTCGAAAAATATCAAGCTAGTTAAGACAACAGCAGTTGCTTAGCACTAAGCACTTTTAAATGTCAGCCCAATTCTTAAGCTGCTTATCATTTTGGCTCTCATTTTGGAAAAATTTTGCCTTTAATGGACACACACAAATAATGACACACCCAGCAGTAAGGTATACTTCATTTGTATCATTGACTTCAAAGTATGTTTTTGATTCTTGAGACAAATATTTTTAAAACACATCTCAGACTAAATTTTGTCAGCAATGTCATTATCTGGAGAAGAAAGATTTCAGCACAGAGGCCATTGGTACAGAATTGTAGCAACAGGGCAGATTTAGAAATGTGAGGATATAAAGATGCTTGGTGCCTCTGATCAGAATGTATTAGACTTCAAACCAAGAAATGAACACAGATGCTATGGCAACACATGAGTAACAGACTACCAAAAACATAATTCTGAGAGATTAATAAAACGTTGGCATGAAGAAATGCATAAGTAAAAAAAAAAAAATCTGGAAACATCTGAAAAGAGTTGATCAGTAAGTACTCAAAAATGTAAAAATGTTAATAAAGAACATACTTTGAAAAAAATCATACCTGGAAACACCAAATAAACATGTCTATCTGATATACGTCTCAATATCTTCAGGAATTCTTACAGAATTGGTAAGTATAGCAAACAAATGTAAGGCACCTTTTGATTCTCTCTACAAAATCCACACAAGAACAGTTTGCTCTCTTTGCTCATTTCCCTTTACAGGCTTACTGCTGTGGATAAGTTATAAGTAACGTTAAATAAATTTGCACTGCATTCTGAAGTATTTCACTAGAAAAAAATAAATCCATCCTTTCTTGTTTTTCAAATAAGGAAGAAATTCTTGGCAAATATTTTGTTGGACATTGACACACAATATAGTAGCAAAAGGCAGATAACAGAAACAAAACATAGAAGCACTATAGAAGTAAAAATAGTTTTAGGAAGAAATGGCTTTGTAAACTCTTAGACAAAATGGTGATCAAAAGAACAGATTACTAATGAACAGTCATCAGATGAATTATTTTTAAAAATGGACTTTATCATTGGTGGAACAAAGTGACAAGAGACTATGTTTGTGCAGTATCTCTAAAAAGCTTGCTCTGTAGACAAACTCAGAAGAGCTGGGACATGATATACTATCTCATAGACAGAAAACTGGCTGACAGACCATAAGGAAAGGGTAATGATAAGTGGCAATGTACTGAGTTGGAAGGGAAGTGTCCAGCTGTGTGCCAGAGGGATTAGTGTTAGTCACAGTTTTATTTAACATCTTTATTAATGAACTGGACTAAGGGATACACTGCATACTGAATCAGTTCTTAGATGAAACTAAATGCTGAAGACACCAATGAAGACAAAAAGAAATTAGGGCAAAGAGGCTAATAGAAGTGAGACACATGGGCAGAAAATCTACACACAAGATAGAGCATAGAGAACTAAAAAGAATTACTTCCAGGGAAAAATAACTCAAAATATGGATAGGATCAGAGGTAATAGGCCAGCTATAATGCCAACAAACTCTAGTCCAATGCTAGAAATGGAATTAGATGTTGCACAGACAAAGAATATCCATGTAATTTGGGGCTGTATTTTCACCGTTGTCATGGATGGGAAAGGTATCAGATGGTAACAATGTGATTATATTAAAGAAACAACACAGAGCTAGTAGTAGACAGAAAAAGAGGACAAAGGCTTTTGTGGTCCAGTTTAGGTCCAGTTATTTTTAACTGGGCCAAGAAGATGCAACACAATATATAAAGCTTATCAGCACCACAAAATAGGAGGAATTACAACAGAAGCAAAAATGAATTGAATATCAGGATAAACATTATAACAATGAGGTCTGTCAGGCAGAGGAATAATCTCTGCCCAAATGTATAAAAGCTGTAACATTTGAGTAACTTCCAATCAGAATGAATGAAACATTCAAATATAAATATTGTAAAGAATTTTTGATCTTGGCAAAAGGATAAATAGAGAAACTCTAGCAATCTTTCTCAGTCATTGGTTTCAATCAGTGTAATATAACTCATTACCTTAAAGCTGACAAAACATACAGTGCATTTCAGCTGTAGCACTAAACGTTCCTGAGCTGGGCTGAGAACTTTGACTTTTGCACTTGAGCCACTTTACGATGCCAGAATCATAAAAAATGTTATTAAGTGGGTGCAATGTACAGTAACAGACACAAAAAAGGCATGTAAGTGTAAACAAGCAACTTCCACCCCCCTGAAATTAATTTAATAAACCCCACCAGATATGAAATGAACAACAAAAAAATAGTGTTAGGAAAACAAAAAAAATCCTCTTCTGCTGAGGGTCTCTAATAGCAGAGAAGCAAGTGCTGGGTCAGCTCAAGCGCTCCTCCTAGCGCAGACGGCTCTGCAGTGCTCTGGCTGAAGCCCACCCCACAGCACCCCGCTGCTGGCCTTCGCTGCCAGATGCTACCTGTCCCCAGCCCGGGGCTATTGCATGGAAAGGGTCAATCCGCATGCTATCACATACCAGAGAATTTCTTTCATTTTTTACAAAATAGTGTGATAAACTTACTACCTGGGAAATGACTTTTTGTTTGTATCCCATTTTAACATAGGTTTTGTCATGATATGCTTCCTAAGGTCCCTCGGGGAAAAGATAATGACTGACAAAGAGGGTATTTATGGGGAACATGAAACATAATAGGAAATGAAAAAAAAAAGTACAGCAATATCACACCACGCAAATCATCAGGAGACAGAGGCAGGTTTGTATGTCTCTAAATCACAAATACTTCTACCAAATCTTCTCATTTTGTGCCTGGTTTCCATCCTCACCCCTCCCCTCACCTCGGTTCCTGATCACTCCTTAAAAGCAAACAAGGAGACAGCCCCAGCGCAACTGCGGGACATACTCCAACTGCACACGCTCGTATATATATAAACCAGCCCCAACCAAAATGCACTCCAGTTTTTGCGCAGGCATTGTTTTAAACCATTATTGCTTGCTTTTGTCTATCAGCAAGGTTTTATGAACAACACTGGAGAGGTTTTTGCTCCTACTGTGCCTGAGAGCCTGAGTATTTTTTCGCTGGCACTACAGACTGCATTGCAACGAACAATGCTGTTTACGGGACACGGGTTGAATGGGATAAAAATGACAATTAGAAGAGAGTTTTGTCTTTATTCAAAACCTAAGGCAAAGATTTTCTTAAAAAAGCAAAACAAGCTAACAGAAAAATGCTCCCAAGTCTCAGCTCTTAACAATTCCGAAGTCTATGCCATGCTCGAAAAGAAATACAGATTCAAAGCAAATGGACTCATCTCTATTCACTTGCTTTGCTTTCTGCAGGAAGTTTTCACAGAATAACAGTCCCAAAATAGGCAAGCCCATCCTGGAATGGAATTTTCAAACACTGTGTCCTCAAGAAGAGAGGGTTCAAGTACAGAGGCCATTTTGTTGGAGGAAGAAATCCTCAGCAGTGGGACTAACTGTGAGAATAAAGTCTGACTTTATATGGTAAATACAAATAAATATTGGGGAATAACAAAGTAGCAGTCCTATTTATGCAGAGCAGAATTTGTTTTCAATTGCACCTTTTCTTTCCAACCTAATTTCTCACAATGAAACCCACTATGACAGAAGAATCTGAAAAAGCTTTTTATAGGTAGGAACCAAATATACACAAGGATAATTAGTTCTCTTTTGTCATTCTTCTGTAAGGGTTTATTATTGTGGAGAAGCTTTTGCAAATTGAAAGAGGTTGCATTGCATTCTGAAGGCAGAGCTGTTCTTGGTTTTTATTGCACAAATGTAATTGAACAGAAAAGTTCAAAAAAATCTGAAAATATAATTTACTATGATCTCTACAGGAAGAGCATATTACCACATCTTAATTATTTTTAGACCAGTATTTTATAATCACATTCCACATTGTTAGGTCATGCAATGTACGTGAAGCTTCATATTAGAGAGAAGCAAATGCCAATGCAAGATCTGTTTCCTAACATTATGAGCATTTTCTACAAGACTTATAAATCACATCTTACCTAATAAATATTCTGTCTATAATTTTTAGATATTTTCACAGTCAGTGAGGAAATTCAGTCTCAAAAGGACTTAATTCATTATGAGTGACAGTTATATTACTTCCCTCAAACAGTTCCCAAAAGTAGGCTCAAATATTGACCTATTCAATTTAGGGAATTTAGGGATCTGACTTATTATAAGTATACTGGGTTTCACTTTGACATTGCTCTTACATTCCACACTTTTTGCTAATTTTCAGTTAGACTGGGAATTAAATGATGCACAATAGGTTGTGTGCATCAGTGTTCCATTGTCCAGCTCTGCCTTTAAACTTCACATCTCATGGAAGCTGGTGTAATCAGTCAGGCGCAATTATTTTGCCTCCAATTTACCATCTATGGCTTTCTGAGGGGTCTTGGATTGGTTGTGGGGTTTTTGTTTGGTTGGTTGGTTTTGTTTGTCTCTGTACCTTCTGCCTTATAGACATGAAGCTAGTTCTGTGTAAGCTGGAAGAGCGTTATTCTTCCTTCTAGTAACCTATCCTTACACAAATTATAACGTATATTTTGAGGTAAGCCTCTTTGAAGACTTCTAAACCCATATGGTTATTCTTCCATGTCAGGTCGTCAAAAGATATACATGAACAAGATAAAGGGCTGGACTGTGTCTAGTTCTGAAAGACGGAACAGCAGATGGTGAAAACTTCAGTGCTTAGAAAATTAAAGATGTTGTCTCCTCGTTTGGGAGCACCACATTTAATTCTTGCACTATTTTACAGTTTCTAAGGCAGTTTCTTTGTGACAAATTACTTAATATCTTTGTATCTCAATACCCCTCTATAAAATGCAGCAACAGGACTTCACCTCATAGAAGCACTGTGAAGATAAATATATTCAGCACTGGAATACTGTTACAAATAGGGGCTGTTGAAACAGTTCCTAAGAGTTTCTGTTGCCTCCATCTGTTTGTAAACCTGACAGCTGCAGAGTTGAGCAATTCTGGATTGCCGCGGCCCTGTCCCTGCATGACATATAGCTGCGTTGGGCAGAAATATTTACTGCAGCTTGAGAGTGCAAAGATTAATAGCTGCATCAATGGTAAGCCAATTTTTAGACAATCTCTTCTCTCCATCTAAGATAATATTTAAAGATATAGTCACACACTTTCAAAAGACGTCCTGGAATATACTTTAGAATACATCCATAAAACATTTACTTAATGCCGTATAGAGATTGCCACAGAGATTTTCTAAAGCACTTTCCTGTTGCAAAGGCCAATGTCCATGCCAGTCTTGAATAGCAAGAAGTCATTTCACTGAAATTAGTAAGTGTATCCATCAAATCCAAAGTTTAAGCACACATGCAAATCCTTCCAAGATTATTAATATCTTTCTTTAAGGTGTATCTTTCAAAGGTACTAAGATGTCCAGAGAAAGTATTTTTGTAATACTTCTGTAAATACTTTTTAAAAACTAAACATTATATGTCTTTCTTCGCGTTTTAGGTCTCACACTTATCCCAATCATCTTTAAAACAATTCTATTTTAAATGGTACATTTTTGTATCATCAAATCTTCAACAATTAAATCAGGATGTTAAAAAGGATTAGTGTTTGTTTGTTTGTTTTTAGATTAGATATTGCTGCTATTTGAAACATTCTAATAAAGACAGAAAATTTCAAGGATGAATCAGTCTGTCCATGTATTAAGTTTTATAGTTGAATTATAAAGCCTTGGGAATATGAATTCTGTCTATAACAGAAATGTTTATACATCCTTAACCACAGCTGTGCAAGCAACAGCACTCTAATACACCACACGGATAACGACTTACAATAGAAAAAGAGAAAATCCTTCACATTCTGAATGTAAATGACACATAACTTTGGGGCACTAAATATTTCCTGTTATAGGAGAACTGCACATATGAAGCACTGAACACTATATATTGTTATTGCTTTTGGTCTTTCGATCCCTTCATTTACGCTGAAAAATGGCAAATCCTTTATGCATGGAGCATTGAAAATGTGCAAATATTTTTTGAAGTTTTTTTTTTAGAAATGAAAAGGCTCTGGTCTTCTTTGAATCAGCCTGTGATGTGATCATAACTTGTGTCAATTATGAAATCTCAGAGATTGAGGAGTTGTTTTAAGCAAACTGGGTTTTGTTCCTTTTTGGTATTTTAAGAAAACAGAAATTTCATGCAATGCTCTTGAAAGAAATGTAAGGTATCAGCTTTTTAAATTCAAATCTATTCTTGTCTTGATTCATACACAGGAGATACCGCTAGATCTAATTGCTGCTAAAATATGGAAAAACAGTCAGCCCATGCCTGCAGAATGGATAGAATAGTGTGCCAGTATGTATTCACATTACTCACGTATGTATACGCCCCCAAGCAAACACATTCACATCAGTATTAGTTTCCTTGTCCCTCTTTCCCAATCCAAATCTAATTGCCTATGTTGTAATATAATTGCCTCCTCCAAGCTTTTGGATTTCATTAACTACTTTCAAAGAAAAGATGAACTTGCAAGTTTGTTCCTTGTTAAAGGACAGAAAATAGACAATTCTATTAACTTTTTTTAAATGAAAGCTGTGACTTTCAGGGAATTACATCATTCCAAGCAGCAAGACTGAGGTAGAGTCAAACACTGCAAGATGCCTGCAATGATCACAAGAACTGGTAAAACTATTTTGAAATCTTCACAAAAACTAACTATAAGAGAAGTTAATCCCTCTATTGCTCTTGCTGTAGTAAATAGGAGATAGCCTCTTCCACAGAAGCCACCAAATTAGGCTTCCAGTCTGAACTGGACTTGCCAGAATCTTCTCTACAGACTATTGAAAGTCAGTTGACTTAGGTAGGGTGACACTCAACCTTTGTGAAGGTCTGCACCGGCTTCAGTTTTGCCAGCTTTGTGTCTCTCATTGCAGGAATCAGAAGGTTACTCCTAACAACTGACAATCCTGTACTAATGCAGAGCAAGATACGTGGTCATGACAGACAGCTGGCACTGTAGAAATGCAGGTTCTGATTCAAAGGATGGACACTTGATGCTATCACATCCAACAACAACTCGTTTTAACAATGATCCTGGTACATTAAGAGATTTCTCCTTTCTCATTTAACTACAGTTTCAAAAGTTTTGCTGTTGGTGGTTTTTTTAATGAAGAATGCATTTGTGGTTCAGTCCAACATGTTGAACCAAATTGGGATGGGAAGGAGCAGATGTAGAAGGAATAACAGAATTGCAAAGTGAGTATAAACCTAATCACATCTTGGGCAAATGACTGTGCTATGAATTTCAGAGCTGTACACACACACTAGTGTTAATAAATTAAGATATTGAAAAAGGATTTTGACTTGTACTCTACCAGTAACCTTTTTTTTCCTTTTAACAAGGAAGCTCCTTCACCAAAACATTTCATCTCTTCAACTTCAGTGGTGAACTTTGAAGAGGAGATGCTTCAGCCTCCTGCTGATTTATCCATTGAACTTCCTGGCAAACTACCAACAAGACAGCCAGTTGGTACCAACAGTAAGATTTGGAATGAGTATCAGAAAAAAACACCACCACCAAAAACAAACAAACAAACAAAAAACAGCAATGCTGTTGCAGGCTTAGCTCTGTTGAAAAAAAAAAAGAAAAAGGTCAAAAGAAGGTGGAGAAAACTCTAATATTTTTTCTGCCCAGACAAGTTGTTGAAATAGCTGTTATCCTACTCATCCAACTGAAACTGTGTATGCTTTCTTCCAAATATAAAAGATGTTAATCGCTCAAGACAACGCTGCCCAAATATTCTGTCTACACTGAATCTTCATGATTCTCAGCTGAGAAATCTTCTAGTAAACTTTACACAGATGGTTAGTTAGGCATTCCTGGTTTAGTAGGCAACCTTTCCAGACTTTGAGCACAATACTTTTATATCAGTCTCCATCTGACGTATATGCGACAAAATTTCAGGAAACATTAAAAGGAAAAAAAATGAGGTGAATTCACATTGACTTTTTCAGTCAAAGGAATTAAAATATACAACAGTATGGTCGTTAGCTCACAGCCATGAGCTGAGAAACTTTGCAACTGGAGATGATTATTTGGAAACAACATTCCATTCAAAGTTGATTAGAAACAGATTATTTAAAAGTCTCTTAACCTTCATAGCTGAACAGAGAAAACAAGATTCAAAACTGATGGTCCAAAGCAATAATATAACATCTTTCAGTGAGTTCAATAATCTTGCCAATTGACATCCCCAAGAATAAAACACTATGCTATGCAGTTTCTCCCTATTTACAGAAAACTAGCAATTCAAAAAACATTCAAAGTTGATAGAAGTGGGAAAGAAAAATACTTCAGTAATTCCACATTTGTACTGTAATTAAAAAGGTTAAAGTCATTTTAAGTTAATTGTGATAACTTCAGATTGGCATGAATCATATTCTTGAAGAGTCAAAAGAGCAATTAAAACAAAAAAGACTTACTTATTCCATGCTTGTCTAAGGTTTTTAGGGCTGTACTGTGTAAACCGTTCTGTAACAAAAAGAAGAGACACATTCAATTATGCATGCTAAAACCAGAATTTTTTTTCAAATATATTTACTTACTCTCAATTTTCATCATTTTTAACTACTGCAGCTCAAGTCCAAAGACAGGGAAAAAAAATAGCATAGGAGCAATTGCCATGCAAACACAAACAAAATACTTGTTAAAAACAAAACAAAACAAAACAAAACCAACAAAACCAAAACCAAACAGACATTATGACATAAAACTCATTCACCGCAGCATCACTAGAAATGGAAATTTTTACAATTATTTTTAAAATACTTTTGACTGCTAGGAAAAAAAAAAGATACCTAAAATCTAAAATTAATTTTATTTTTCTTCATCACAAATATAATTCTCTGTGACCTTACTGTCACGTTTTAATGTTTCTCAGGAGGTGTAAGAGTAAGTGTGGGTCTGTGTGACATGCAGGGACGTGCAAAACACGATGGCCGCATAAGGGTTCATTTTCTAAAGAACATATACAAATAATCAGCAGAGGTAGCAAGTACATTGGCAGCTTATTTGCTCAAACATTAAGTTCTTAAGTTCAGATATAAGTACTTTCCCTCCCAGATCCAAGAAGATGCTTGCTTTGAGTTAGGACTCTTGTTGGCAGAGGACAATGCTATGAAAACTGCTACAAAAGAGCTCTTACTCAGCTAGCCCTTTGAACAGGATCTAAGTGCCTCTCAGGAAGGAACAAATGCCATCCGGCTGGAGAATATAAAAACATTTTCTACAAAGCCTCATCACACCAAAATCCTACCATATAGACTGGTACTCTTCCTGGCCATCTACCCTAGTGTGATGGCATTAGTTGCTGTGAAGAAATGCTAAATTTTCAAAATACTCCATGAAACCACAAAGACATTTAATTTTATTTCCACTCCACTCATTAGAATGACATTTAATAGATGTACTGTAGAGTTACAACAGTATTTTTACATATATATATACATGTACACACACACACCTTACTGTGCAGAACAACTATAAATGTAACTTTTTTTGGGGGGGTGCAGTTGAATTCCTGTGTTTGTATATTTATGTCATTACAGTCAGTTCTAAAGATGCAACAGAGCATAATTACAAACTAAGGCATATTCAAAAACCTAGCATCAATGTGGATAATTTGCTTTATACCTATTTTCTTTTCTTTCTTTATCTAAAAAGATGTATGCAAAAACTTAAACTCTAATTGACTTTTGGCAAGTGGCAGACCTGCTAACTGCATCCAAGGACCACTTCACATTTAGTTTTGTTGCTTTAACCACACCGGTGTAGTTAAAGCAATGAAATCACTCTATATTAGATACATCTGACAAGTGTACTGGAAAGCGGAAGCTATATCACTACACCCAGTTTTAACACTGATATAAATCATAAATACCATTTCTGTAATATTGTATCTAAATTTGCTCAACTATCTTTCTTAGCAAAAACCTCATATGCTAACTATTTAGTCATACCATTAAAGGCTTTTAGGTGTAGAGGAACTTATAAAACAAAAGTTTGAAAGGCTTTCAATTAACAACAAAAAGTTTCTGCACTTGGAAAATATTTGACTATTATAGATGACTGTTAAAGTAGCACCTAGCCATCTTCCCTATGCTATTTTCTCTATGAGACAAATAAAGGTCTTTAGTTAAAATGAGACAACTCTCAGCAACCCTCAGATGTGCTGTCATTACACAGTACTTAACAAATAAAACTATTCATCTGAATCTTTATGAGCTGTTATACAGTGCTGGAAATCTTAAGTTGTTAGGATGAAGATATTGGAAAAAAAAATAAATTAGAGCTCATGTGGTACATTTCAGTAGCAGAAAAACATATTGCTCCATAAATGTATTTCCCCAAATAAAATATTTTTATTGCCTATCTTCTACACATTTCTTAACTTACTGGAATTTGTTTCGGTTATCTCTCATTGTTAAAAATGTTACCGTTTCCCTTAGTGTGAACTTGAGAAGCATTTAGATTGAATACCACACATTATCCTAAATTTTGTAAATTAGACTACAGTACTTTACGATTACTGATACAGTTATCCCAGGCACTTGGCAGCTTGAGGAACTATAAAAAGGATAAGCATTGTGGTAGTTTTTAAATCTATTTTCTGTTAAGTCTTGATACCACAATGAGTGCAGAATGAAAGGGTTAAATAGGGGGAAAAAATTGTTGGGTACTTTCTTACTCAGAGACTGCATTTCAATCTGCACATATTACAAAAAAATAAATTATCATACCTGAGGCAACCAGATTAAAACCATAGGAAATGACAATTTCTTTTTATCACTATTACATATTGCATGTAATGCATCTACTACAGACATGACAATTCCCACGGGCAGATCTTTAAATCAAATGAGCAAAGTAGTCAGGATCATAATTAGATGCAACTGTGGTTCAGTACCAGTAATGTGGCACAGGAGTCAATGCCTGTGATTGGGTTTAAAGATCCAAGAGCACAAATAAAAACAGTTTTGAATTACTTGCTCTGTGGTAAAGTAGTTCAAGTATCATGATGGTATTGAGCACATGACCCAAACTTACGAGAGGGATATTACAATTGAAGTTGTATCTGTTGTTTACTGATTCAGCTTCTGCCCCCCAGAGCAGAAGTCTGAGCTCCACTAAGGCCAACAGACAACTTGCATTGGCCTCAGCAGGATCTGAGCAAACCCTTGAATTTAAGTTTACAAATGTGAATTACAAATGTCTATGCAAGCAGATAAAATACATACCCATAAAACCTGCAAGAAAATGAAGATATTCTATATTTTATATGTAAATAGTCCGACCACGACACTGTGCATTCCTTTACGACAAAGGACTGAAAAATTATCTGCAGCTAGACAGCGCTGTGTAGCAATGCTGCTGAAATACACATGCTGTTGTTAAAGAATTGCTAAATCAAAATGAACAATCTTCTGAAAGTGATCTTCCTTCTTTACTCTCCACCTGCTGCCCTGCTCTAAACCTCTTTTCAGATAAGAATCTTATCATATATATCAGGCAGTGAGAGGGAGGACTAGGGGAAAAACACAGGAAGGGTTTTTCTATAGAAAAACCTCTCTATACAGAGGCAAATTTTAGTCCTGAGTTCTTAATTTCAAACTCCATTCATCTGCTCTGTGACTGCAGACCATGCTTCTCCTAACTACTGATATGAACTCTTTTCCCTTTACTCCAAGCAAATTAGAGGCTCCTCTCTTTAAATTCTGTATAAGGAAGGAAACTACTTATCAATAAAATACAGCTTTCATTTTTCTACACAAATTTTTGGTCATGCCTCCAACCAGAAGCTTGTTAACTTTCACAGACTAGATGGGACTACTGTGGTAATTAAGCCAATCTTGTGAACATCCCAGCTCTTAGGTACTTTTCTGATTTAATAATACATATAATTAATACATTAATAATACAAAAATACAGTACTAATATTCCTTACTGGAAAGACGTACCAATTGCATGATCTTCCTGTAGCATACCATTTACTCTTAAGATTTTAAAACAGCATAGACAAAGAGTAGGCTAATGTACTACATCCACACCTCCAGAAGGCCAGCCTTGGAGCCAACATTCACTGCTCTGCTGGGCATCAAAACTGACCCATTCAGAGATGCTGGGCACACTTTCACTAACTTTCTTCTGGCAGTAAACAGATTTGAGTTTTTTTATTATTATTATTATTCCAGACCTTACAGCACAGCTTATTCAATGCCTGTTGTGCCATGGAGGATTTTACAACTCTGCCCCACATACAGGAGCATCAGTGAAGCTACTGGAAGAATTAACTATAAAATGGAAGCAGAAGTGAGCAGCCAGAGGTAGGAGAGGGAAGAAATTTCTTGAGCTGGTTTATTTGACAAACCTGATGCATCAAAAAAGTATGCCCTTAGAGCAACTGCTCTTAAATTGTACTCATCTTGAAGACATAGAAAAGAAAAAAAGAAAAAAAGAAAAAAAAGCCTGTGCCAGAAACCTCATCCATTACACTCAGCTGTATTAGCTGGTCTTAGAAACAGCAGCATTTCTACAAAGCTTGCCTCTTATTTCCTTTAGACAACTGCTTTACAGCAGCTCTGTTCCATATGCACACTCGTGTGCCCACATATATACCTATATGCTCTCCACTGCAAACATCATTATCTGCCTGATAAACACGCTCCATCTGACAGCCTTGCATCAAAGGCAGGTTCAAACAGAAGAGAATTTCAGCAGAACTCACTAGTGAGCTTATTAGCAGACCACTGAAGAACTACTGGTTTGCTGTGAGAATTGAAAAAATAAGCACTTGCATTTTAAGTAACATAAAACATGATGAGATTTTACTCCCCTTTATCTGTCAGAAAAACACATGAACTGTTATACCTTTCGCACATTTGCCTTGAAAGAACCTAGAATAGGCAAGAAGAGCTACACAAGGAATTAGAAGCAGACTACATTTTTATTTTTAGCTTCTTTTTAACACTATTGATAATCAGCTTCTAGTGTAAACCAAAGAACTTAAAATACAATTTGACTTCAAGGCATTTTTTATGTTGCTAATCAAAACATGCTGGCTAATATGCATTCCTTGATAAATGTTCTTCTCCATTTAAAACCAAATGTGATTAGCTTAAATGCAAATATTTAAACATCACCATAATTAATATTTTGAAAAGTCTAATGCACAATTTCTTTAAACAGGTTTTCTTTAGACTTTTAATTTAAAGTAAAGAAATGTAAAGTGACTGACACTGCATTGTGATATGTATGACTCAGATATGTTATTTTTATTGAAGGTTTGATCCTAAAAATATTAACATTCTGTTAGCTAAAGCCATGAAGACAAGCATCCATGCTGACAAGCAAAATTTTCAAGTTCTATTTGCAGCACTAATGTTACCAACCTAAAGACTAAAGATTATTCAAAACAGGAGTTTTATCATAATCATGAGGTAAACTTTGCTTTTTTGTATGCCAAATATCTTGAGAAAAATTATTTCAATTCCCTGCCCTCCATCCCCATCACTTCTCCTCTCCTCCTCTCCCTTCCAAAGGCACCTGCTTTAGCAGAGCACAGGTTGTGTAAACAGGAAGGAGAGAAGCTGTTTTAAAATCTCAACTAAGCATGAATAGAAAATGTAATTTCATTAGCTAGCATTGTCTAAAGCACCGGGCTGCATTACAGTAACATATTAAATGGCTCTCCCTTTTAGCAGTGCTCACACTGGCTCCCTTCCATATATACAAGTTACTTCAACTTTTCAGTTTGATGCAATTTTATTTAAAGAATGATGAAAACACTGACAACTCTGCTTCCCTTGGGTTGTGGATACCAGAGACTTGAGGAAACACTGAATACTACAGTTTTGCCAAAACTGAAAAAGGGAGAAATTTGAAATTAATTCTCCTTTTCAGATCCTTCCCTCTCTGAGTCAAGTACTCAAATTCCTTAAAACTACACCTAAACTAGTAAGTTAAATGTGCTTGGGACTGTTGTCTGGTTGAATCACCACCACTGTCCTCGGTCCGTACTACTGCAGCACGCTCCCACCTCTGCCCTCCAATACAAGTGCGAGGCATACTTCTTACTGGGAACGGTCCCCAGACCACGCTAACTCCCAAAACGTGTTGTGGTTTAGCCCCAGCAGGCAGCTCAGTGCCACACAGCCACTCGCTCGCTTTCCCCAGGTGCGATGGGGGAGAGAATCAGAAAGGTAAAAGTGCGAGAACTCGTGGGTTGAGACAAGGACAGTTTGCCAGGTAAAGCAAAAGCCACGCACAAGGAAAGCAAAGCAGGGAATTCATTCACTGCTTCCCACGGGCAGGCAGGTGCTCAGCCACTGCCAGGAGAGCAGGGCTCATCACGCGTAGCGGTTCCTTGGGAAGACAAACGCCATCACTCCCAGCGTCCCCCCCTTCCTCCTCCTTTACCCCAGCTGTTATGGCTGAGCATGACACCACATGGTATGGGACATCCCTTTGGTCAGGCTGGGTCACCTGCCCCGGCTGTGTCCCCTCCCAGCTCCTTGTGCACCCCCAGCCTCCTCGCTGGCAGGGCAGCACGAGGAGCTGAAAAGTCCTTGGCTCTATGTAAATACTGCTCTCCAACACCAAAAACATCACAACTATTATCATCAAAAATCCAAAACACAGCATTGTGTGAACCTCTTCAAAGAAAATTAACTCTGTCTCAGCCAAAACCATGACACCATGCCTGGGAATTAATTATTTAGAAGTTGTCATGAGCTAAAGGAACACCAGAGACTGCTCTAACAATTTAATAGTAGAGACTCCCACTTAGCCTGGGAACATTTGTTGGCATCAGTCTGATGTAAACAGACAAGATATTGATTCAGTGTGTAACAAATTGTTGACAGGCTTTGGTGAAACTCTGTATGAAAAACAGGCAAGTTTGAAAAGCCATATGTCCTCATATACAGTATTTGCACGTGTTTGTGTCAGGGGAGTTTATTTTCTCATTCCAGCACTATTCTAAATGAAGACTTAATCTTTTGAAAAAACTTGGCTGTCAATCAGCTGTTAAGATACAGGTAGTCAGATCATATTTCTAAACCAAATCTATATTTACTGATCACCTGGGAAGCAAAGCAGAATTCCTTAGTCAGAACACCAGCTCTGCAGTGGTTTTGTCAGTCACATACTCAGGATTTTTTTTAATAAATCCATGAAATATCTGTCAATCTCTGGCAGACTCCATATTATCCAGTATTTCCTATGAATGCTGTTTTCCCTCTCTACTTTCTTTCTGTCTTCTGCTTTCTCCTTAAGGAGAGTATCTTTCTCTTAACTCTTTTCATCCTCACCTTACGGATTCTCTTTTAAAAACCAGTGCTCAGTAGACGTTTCCATTGTCTCATAAAAGGCACCCTTTTCAGGTATATTACTTTATATTATATCTGATAGTCTGTTGAACATACTGAGGTTCAGGCTCCCACACCATCAGCCCAAGATTAAATATTTAAATTTATTTTACCTAGAAACAGTATTGCATGGAAACTGAGGCACACTGAACATTGCAAACCATTCTCACATTTCCTCCACCTTACTTACTATCAAGTTATTTCTTCTCCTTGACAGTTAACATCTCTTAATGTCCACCATCACCTCATTTATCTCCTGTTCTACCACAACTTACCTTCTCCCCCTCTGCGCACTGACAGTACCTTCTGACAAATATCTATTCAACTTCCCAGGATGGAGGTTACACAGTGGCAGTCCCAAACATTAATTGAGAACATAGAAAAAGTAGAAGCTTAAGTGCAGATGTTGATATGAAAGGCTTATCTTGCTCAATTATTTGGACAGGACTCTGAAACCAGGACAAACAGCTGGAGGAGAAAGGAAGATAAGACTCCAGACTAAAAAAAATGGGAGATTTAATGAAGATGGAGAGAATAATACACAAGAAAACTGGAAGACTCAGACAAGAGGCTGTTAAGGAAGCAGCTTGTTTTGGAATACTGCTCCATCTCCACTTTTGCAGATGAGACATAGAAGATGCATACTCCCTTTTCGTTCTTGGAGACATTGGTCCAGCAATACCATCAGTGGCTGAATCTGTTTTAGTGCAGTAAATCTACATATTTCTCGAAGTATTGTAAAAAACACTGAACGGTTAACACCTGTTCTCCAAGTCATGTGACAGAGGGTCATTTTCATCATTTACAGTGTCTCTGACCAATAGCCTCTAACATAGGGCTTCTAAGCTGAATGAAGCCTCAAGAATTTATTGCAAAAACTTAAACTTAGTATCATAGAATCATTTAGGTTGGAAAAGACCGTCAAGATCATCAAGTCCAACCATCAACTTCGTCATAATTCACTCAAAATGCCTTCTGTTTGAGGGCAGATAAGTTTTTTTCACAGTGATCCTGAATGGCTGGGTTTCTTTAGTAGTATCTGAGTACACAAAGACTCTTTCAAGATTATAGCAAGCATGACAGCTTCAAAGTGAATCACAGAAGTAACCCTTACTTCTGACATATTTCAGGATTTTCAAATGCATTTTTAGATCATCCATGGAAGTAACTCACTAAGCAGGACCAGTGTGAGTGTGTGTTTGTGTGCACATATGTATACACATTTGCAAACACAAACTGTGAGGACTGAAGCTGAGGCGCAAAGAAAGCTCAAAGAATAGGCCTACTTTTAGCTTTAAGTATCTCCCATGTCACATTCAGTTTTTGTGAGATGGAAAACAATCAGAGATCTCCAAGCACGCAGATAAAATATAAGTTGTTTTCTCATTTTTTTAATGGCAAAACAAATTAGGACCATTTTATTTTCACAGTTACAGGCTGTTAAAATTACTGAGATTAGGAGTTTAGCTGATGTAGAGTCACTCGTGGCTACCCTTAGAAATGCGCCTCTAATTCAGCATCAGAAAAGTTCCTGAATATTAAGATGTCAGAAATTATCGTTTATGCAATGGCTTCGTCCCAGAATAATCAGACCTTTGGCCACTCTAGTAGAGAAGAGACTAATGTCATGTTTTTCAGTCATTATTTGTTTCCCCTAGTAAAATGTGTTTAGTTCCTTGCAGCAGTTGACTGTCCCCTATCAAATCACAGCATGAAGATTAGTTATCTAAATCTATGCAAACAGAAAATACAATGAAATTTTGTTTCTGCCCTCATTAGTCTTCCCAATTCCACAGACACTTAATGGACCCAGTACTTTTTTTTTTTTACTAACTATAGTAAATATTTACTACTGATTCTTTCCATTCAAATCCCGTTGTTTTATGCCTACACAGCTCAGTTTACAGCATCAAAACCATGCCTGAGTGGATGTTGATACCCTCATCACCAGTGCTGTCTTAAAACTCACAGTCCACACAAAAAACACACAAAGCACAGGAGTTATTTAACCCCATATCATATATATTCAAATGCAGTAATTTCACAAATCTCAAAGNTGTGTTTAGTTCCTTGCAGCAGTTGACTGTCCCCTATCAAATCACAGCATGAAGATTAGTTATCTAAATCTATGCAAACAGAAAATACAATGAAATTTTGTTTCTGCCCTCATTAGTCTTCCCAATTCCACAGACACTTAATGGACCCAGTACTTTTTTTTTTTTACTAACTATAGTAAATATTTACTACTGATTCTTTCCATTCAAATCCCGTTGTTTTATGCCTACACAGCTCAGTTTACAGCATCAAAACCATGCCTGAGTGGATGTTGATACCCTCATCACCAGTGCTGTCTTAAAACTCACAGTCCACACAAAAACACACAAAGCACAGGAGTTATTTAACCCCATATCATATATATTCAAATGCAGTAATTTCACAAATCTCAAAGAATAATGTAATTTATTCAGATTTGGTGAGACATTTCAGGTTCCCTCCTGCACTCTGGGGCTAATGAAAGGAAATTATTAAGTTATCTTAAATGTATTAATCTAAGAAATGAATGAAAGTATTAGCCTCCAACTTTTACTCCAAAGAAGTCAGTCAGGAAAGAAGAGTCTTTCAGTCTCATACACTGAGGAAATTTTGTCTAGGGTGTAACAACAATTTCAGACCAACAGGAAGGGGAGCAGGGCTGGCTGAGCATCTGTGGTTGGAGACAATAAGCCTTGCCACAGCCAGAAAATGTCTGTGCACAGAACGGCACGAAGGAAAGCCTTCTTCTCTCTCTCTCTCTCTTTTTTTTTTTAAAGAAGCAACAGAGAACCTGGTATCCATGACTAAACATCTCCAATGACCCTAACAGCATGAGCAAACAGCGTAAATCCAGCACAGTCCATGGGTCAGAGCACTTTGTGCAGAGCCTGCCTTAGATGCTGGTATCCCAGTGTGATCCCAGAGGTGAGTGTTTTGCTGCTTTCACAGTTCCACATTTTTTACCAGCATAAAGTCCAATTACCCAGTTTTGGGGTACATAAGCCAAATTTGGTTGTCCAGTTAGATTATTCTTTCTATTGCTGCACTTTCTAAAATCAGTGAAAAGGAACAAAAATACCATCCTTTCCCCTGCCCCCTCCAAGACCATGCAGGAAAACGGATGGTACAAAGGGAGTGCAGAACATAAAATGTGTTTCAAGCAATTACAGAGGAGGGCTTCTTCCTTTGGAATGCTTTCAGACCTCCACAGTGTATGGGAATTAAGGAGCTCAACACTTTGCATTAACAGGCCCTAGAATCATTAAATAATTGCCAGCCAGGATAATAATTACTCTGACTTGCAAATGTACATACTTCACAGAGGTGGAAAGGACCTGAGAGAACAAAGAGTACACCACGCAGAAATCATAAAAATACCAACTGACCATTATCTGTCTTGGTGGTATCTTTCGTCATCTCCCCATTCTGCATTTTAAAACTATCATGTATTCATAGCTGACAAAATCCCTAGTCTAGAACAGAGAAAATAAAAGCAAGTCTGACACAATGCCTGTCTAAAAATTAGATTTAATGAAGTGCCTACTGTGGATTTATTTCCTGATGTTCTTCTGTGGTAATAAACGCACATCCCTTAACACACTTGGAAGGCAAACAAGAATTAAACCATGAAGTTTCTTGGCTGCCATCTACTGTTCAAAACTTTTCTGTAACACACAGAAGAACAAAAAGAACAAGTCCGAAGAACATATATCAACATCTCTGAGTTTTCTCCTTTCCTTTACTCTCCTTGGATAAAAACAGTATCTTTGGAATGCTGTTAAAAACCATTATATTTTTGTAAAGATTCTGCATATATACTCAATTATTAATCCGCACCACAAATGGGAAACACAAAAGCCTGAATACTTCATAACACACTAGCTTAGGGAAGAATGCAGTGAAAAACTGTATTTGTTAAAAAGTATTCCCCACTAATTCACTACAGAGCACTAGAGAGTAATTTGACTACGCAGCAATAAGACTGCACTAGGGCAGAGACTGAAAAACAACGTGCAAGCAAGATGTCTGCCTCCTCTTTTCTCAAAGCTTTGCTTTATTATTGGAGCAAGCCTGACAATATATTTATTTCTCTCTCTTTCATTTTCAGAGCTGCCTAGATCTCTTTGTCCTTTTCAAATCCTCTGCCTCACTTCTCACCTCTTTGCTGTCCCAGAGAAGCCACTATGATACTGGGAATCTAACGAATAAGACAGGCTGGAATGAGAGAGGAATCTTCTCTACATCTGACTTATAAGAGGACTTGGAAATTAGTCTTAAGTGACACAGAAGGCCAGGTTGTCACAGTTTGTGGTAAAAGCTGAAGAGACTACCATCTGCAGTAGAGCAGAACAAGGAGTCTACTGAGAGACCTTAGACATGCAAGGAGGAAGACATCTGAAATGTGATTCCTGGGTCAATTCTGTCACACACTTCATTTATACTAATGGAGGACAGGCCCCAAATCAGACTTCAGTCATACAGTTATAAACTGAAGACTCATCTGAAATATACTGGGAACCAATTAAATACTTCATATGAAAGCATCTAGTACCCTTCTCTTTACCATTTGCATTAATTAATACTATTTAGCTAGATGTTTTAATCACAGAATCATGAAATAATCTCTGTTGGAAGGGGCCCTCTGGAGGTCATCTAGTCCAAGCCCATTCACTGCAGGCCCAATGAGTTCAGGCTGCACAGGCCCTGTCCAGTCAAGTTTTGAATGGGATGGAGATACCAAACATCTCTGGACAAACAGTTCCAGTACTTGACCACCCCATCAGTCAACATGTCTCTTACTCATTCCGGTTTAGAATGTTTGAAAAACAGTGTTTCTAAGATTACCAATCAAAAGGTCACAAGACTACACTACATATAATATGCACACATAGGTAGCATAATGAAGCTGACCATGTACTTCTAACCCTCTAGGGAACAAATTCTTTGCTTCTTCTTAACACAAATGTATCAGATGATAGAACAACTTTTCAAAAATGGTCATAGAGTGTGACAACTAAGATTACAATGCACATTAAAAAAAATTAACTGTTGTAGAAAGGTACTAACAGACTATCTAGTAGTAGCTTCAGCTTTTGCTAAGTCTTTCTCTTATTCTTTGGTTCCCTTCAGTACTCCTCAAAGTTCAGAGTGGTCTGTGGAAAAGTAATGCTAACCAGGAATCAGCCTACCAAGGTATGATACTCAGCATTAAACATGGCAGGAGAATGCAAGCGGGTCAGGTCTCATACTGTAATAACAGGAGAAAAAGCAAAAGAAAGTAAAAGAAATTAAGCAAGAGGAAAAAAAAAACACCTTGAGCACAACAAAAAGTGATCAGTGAGAAAAAGTGCATTATGGTTTCTGCATTGCATTAAGGTCGTTTAGAAGCAACATTGTAGAGGTTCTTTAGCAAATTAAGAGCTGCCAAAATTACCAAGGGATGTCTTCGCAAGCCAGCTCCCACACCATGGGCAGGGATGTAACTATCTGTGTCCTGTATTTCCAGGAAAAGGAAAATGTGGATGAACTTTGTACTTAGACCTACCTGGTTTGAAATGTGGTAAAGAGTGGACTCCAGGCCACGTATCTTCATTTGGTGTTCCAAGTACCTGTGCACAAAAGAAAAAAAAAAAAAACACAATGCTTTAATGGAAAATACTTGACAATTCATAGCACTGCATAAAGCCATTCTTCCAAAGAGCTCAAAGTACCTTGCAATCTAAACTTTAAATAGGCTTAATTATTGGTACAAAAAGTTAAACAGTTTCCATGGTTATGAGGTACCAGTGGAGTCAGTAAAGGACATAACAGTGCTGTGTTTGCGTTAGACTGCCTGTGGCCAATACATGTTTCCACTGACAAGTTCAAGCTATCTGTATGTCACAGAATGCTGATGTTACAGAGGCTAGATTTTTGACCTCAGAAATAATTTCAATCCCTGTAAACTTAAATAAGCTGAACAGACACCTAACAGATACCAGGGCTGAAGATTTACATAGATGGTAAAGCAGATGACCAAGAGCATGGCATGAACAAGAATGCACAGAGAATTGCTGTCATTTTAAAAGGATCTAGTAAGCACAAAAAAAAGCAAATTTTTAGAAAATACAGACATCACTGACTCATGCATTACGTTTTGTTTCTATTCACTTCAACTGTCCTCCTTGTAGTGTAAATCCGACTAACTTTAAGCAGGAAAGTGCTTAACACTTCTCACATGCATCTTACATCCTCTGCTCACATGGAAGAGTTCAAACCCATGTGTCTTTGGCACAACTAGTAAATTAATTGAGAGAACTGCTAGAATTAATTCTTCCAAAAATGTTTTTGCTTCATGAGACATAGCTGACAACACTTGCTTGAAGTGGAGCTGGAAGGAACATCTAAAATAGCAGCTCTAGAAACGGATTTCTAAATGAGTTGCAGAATTTAATATTTCACCAGTGGGATCCTCCTTGTTACAAATTTTCATGCAATTTCTAACACAAATGAAAATTCTAGGGAGTATTTTCAATATTTGCTATTGCAAATAGCAAAGGCCCTGGAATAAAAGGCTGATATTCTAAAGTGAAAGCATTTCACACCAGTATAGTGCTTGTTTTGCATTGTCATAAATGCACAAAAACCCTCTGCCAGCCTTGCCCACACCAGTACTGCAGATCTTCTGAATAAATCTTTTGGACCTGCACAGGTTGCATCACTATGACAGTGTGTGGTCACTGACACCAGCACAAAATGAGTACCAAGCTAGTTATGTAAACATTTGTTCTTAAATTCTTAGAAGCAAGAATAGGAAGCTGGAGCACAAAAAAAGTATCTTCACTCTATCAAAAATTTATTTCATAACATTTAGAAATTGGCTTAAAACTCGAGGTAGAAGTAGTGACTTCTCAAATAAAGGCAACTCTTAACTACAAGGTGAGTTTTATGACTCTAAGGCTTCAAGTTTGTTAAGCAGTTTACAATATTAACATGTTTCTAATACAGGAACGACAATGCAAAAAAAATGCTTCTGCACTATGCATAACACCTCAAATACAAGAAATTACATCTAAATTGAACTGTTTACATGAATAGCATGAATTGAAAGTGGAGCACCAAGGTGTCAGAGAAACAAAGATGACAGTATCAGTTCAATTAGACAGTATATGCTCATGTGGTTATTTGGAGATGCAAGTTTGCTGATTACATTTGTAAATATTATTTGCAGAACATCTCTTTCAGTACTTGTGAAACAAGACTTAATCAGCATTTGAATAAGTTAAACCTTACCCTTCAACCCTGATTCATCATAACACCAGTATTCACTTCATTATTGCTGTTAGGGAGAGAATAGTGCTCTGATTAAGCATAAAAGAAGTTCAGAGACACTGTTGACCCACTATGTTATGATTAAATCAATTTGCTTTTGCAAATAACTTTCACCTGGCTTCTGTATAGATGAAGCTGCTGGTGCTAAGCATCTCCCAGGCCAGGAGAGGGAGCCCGTGGATTAGAAACAGAGATTCTTCAATCCTCTCAGTTTAAATTGAGACAAACGGCCGTCAACTTTGCAGCCCCCCCTTAGCAAATCAAAGGAATATTCTCTCACAAAATGCTATGAATATTATAAAATTAGGCACGTCCTTCCAAATGTATGTTTGTAATCATCTCTTATTTTAGATGAGACATAAGCAGCTAAGGCACTGTACAGCTGAATACTGAAACACAATAACAAAATCTAAACCTTCCAGTGAAAGGTAGAATACTTATGAGACCAATTTAATGTAGAACTTGGGGCTACAAAATGGATTATTCTGATTTTCAAAGTAACATTAGGCCCAGCAGCAGAAGGCTTGATGGGAGATCACTTTTGTAATGAATCTTGTGTGATTCATAGGTTTTTGTTGTTGTTGTTTCATCAGTTTTCCAATCCATTTCTTTAATAATATTCTGGCACATCTGCTGTTACAGTGTTTAAGAGCCAGCTATGAACTCGTTCAGTGCAATGGAGTACTCAAACTGCCTACAACATTTATACCTTCTGCCAAGGGTAGCAGTCAGTTTAGAAACAACCAGGTTTTTCTATCATCTAAATGCCTACCATTTTCAGGTAGGGGCAGCTGGTAGTTCAGGCAATGATCCAGACACCATATTTCAATGCTTTGTACAAACACTATAAAATTCATCCTTATTCTATACACTTTTTAACATGCACAATGCAGAAATTCACAATATGTGACTATCAATCAACAAACAAGGAAGAGAAGGCAGCAGGGAAACAACAGTGTTCTTAATAACATGACACAGCTGCTGCCCACAGGTGTGTCAATATAAAGAGGTTGGTAAGCAGCACCTTCCACAAGTGATGCTTCTAAGCAGCAATCAATCGCATTTTGATGAGGTGGGATTAGGCAACTTGAAGCAATGACTTTTGACACCTGCTATAAACAAAGCAATGTGGAGTTCGCATAACACCACAGTGGAGAAGGATCCACGTTGTTCTGTGGCTTGCAAAAGATAGCTAAGGAACCAACATGGAAGAGGAAAGCAGAGGAGGAACGGAGAGCCCAACAAGCTTCTCTAAAACACTGTCCCTTAGCAGTTAAGAGTGATTGTCCAGATAGGAACATGGGCAACATCTTGGCACTACAGAAAGGCTTCTGGCTGTAGCAAACCATTGGATACCCAGCCAGCACTGGAGAGCCTAACCTTGCAGCTACTGGCGGAAGGAGAAGATACAGACAATACAGCAGCCTGCGACAGCCATCTAACATCAGGAGCTGTTATTTTATGGTTGACGTCCCAGACCCAACTATCCTTTCATGGGTAACCACTTCTCATCCCAAGCATGCCACCAAGAGTTCTGTCTTTTTTACATTTTAACACTTTTCCTTTCAATTTCGTGCCTGTTCCAAAAACATGAAAATAGTCACCGTTGTCACAGCATTCAAGCCCCAACTTAAGATTGGAAATAAGCTTTCATTTACCACTGAGAATTGTTTGGAAAAAAATAAAACTAACTTGTGTACTTTTTCTACTGATAACTTGCATATCAGCGAGGTAAACATTCAAATCGTATGCTTTGATGTTCTATTTTTTAATTGAATTACTTGCACAAAAATAACCTACAATTCTCAAATTTGGAATCGATTTAGTGTTTGCCACAGGCCAAGAGGGTTATGGCTTCTGTAATGAAAACTCCAGACCCTCCTGGGGTTTTGCTGTTCCACAATACATACAATTAAAACATGAAACACTCTGGACTCATTTATTCCCTAACAAACAAGATAAAATGACCTTAATTTGTCATTTGAAATTTGCTGTTCAAAATCAGGATCAGATTCTGATCTAATTTGCATGGTGAGAAATCTATTTATATGAAAATAACAGATTTACAATGCATGAGGGTACTGAGGGCCAAATGCCCTCACTGCCAGTTGACATTGTTACAGTTTGGCAGCAACAATATACAGAAAGTTATGAAAACAGAACCTGCTGTTCAAATCTCCATATACGAGCATAATATAGAAAGATTGCCCAGGAAGTGCAACACAAGTGCATTAAGGTCTACTGCATTGCCATAACTTTTTGATAAAAGAAAAGAAGTTGCTTGCTTCTTCCATCTGATTTTACAAAGACTCATCATTCACCTAATTAACGTGCTCCCTTGTGTCCAAGGGAATCATTATTTTACGGTGAGCATTATGCCAGTCCATCAACACAATTAGTCATGTTGTCCTGCATTCTGCTTCGAAAGCATTCCCTGTTACTGCCATGTAATAAGGTCATTCTGGGTAACAATTTATCCAGAGAAGCCATCTGAATCTCTTGTGAGACAAGCAGCAGTGCACATCTTTCCCAAGTCCTGGCATAATTAGTAAAGAATAAACATTTCCATTTGTACTATAACTTTTGAATATATGAAGCTGTATATTCTTGAAATAGTGCTTTAACTCTTTGTTAAATATGATAAGAAAGGCAATGGTCTGGATTTCAACAAGATGAAGAATGTGCAGAAGGTGGTATTATTCAGGGTATTCTAGCAACAGAGCAGAATGAAAAACAAGATCAGCATGCAAATGAGATGCTTTTCCTTAGACAAAATTTATGGAAATCAGGCTGAGCAACTTGCTGAATTTTCAAGTCTTTTTATGTTATGTCAACTTGGCGAATAAACAAAGTTCAGTCAAAAAAAAATGTCAGGACAGCAAATTATACTTTTTCTTCAATAAAAAGATGCTTCGGTTGAAAAAGACCGTAGAACTTTAACTAGAACTAGTTACAAGCTGTATGTAAAAATGTTTTTTTTTGTTTTATTTTACTTTATTTTTACTTCCAAAGGTCATCAAGATTTCTGTTCCAGTCTTCCTATTTGCTGAGTAAAAGACATTGCATTTAGTGCAAGCCCTTGGCTGTGAGATGCTATGGGAAACTGCATCTGTCTAAGGAACCGAACTTAATAAAGAGAGTAAGTATCATAGAGCCACTTCCAAATCAGCAATCTCTCTTTTTAGTGAGATTTGGAGGCTTTAGATGTAATATTTTTCATCAAAAATCTGCTACATTCTCCCAAACCATGCATTTCTAGTGAAACTTTCAACTTAGTCAAAACCCTAGGTGTCCTTTTCATTTTAGTTAGATGAAGATTACAGGTTTAGATTTGGCTCTTGAGAAGCAGTGCAAGTTCCAGGGTTTCTCTACAGCTGCTCAACCACTCACAGAGCTACCTCTGAATGTGGAATTTCCTATCTGATCTGAGATAAGCTTATGTGATTTCCCTCTCTCTCAGTCTTTCCTAGTGATAAGCCATTTACCCAGGTGATCCAACTAGTGCTGCATTCCCCTCCTGACAGTTCACTGTTAAGTAGACCTTAACCACATCTTCCACTATCGGGGAAAGCGTTGTATTACCACTTGATAATGTCAGTGAGCACAAAGCGTTGTAGTGAAGGAGCAACTTCGTCTTTCAGCTTTTTGCTTAATGGGTTAAGAAAAATTCAGCAACTACTTGCGTATTATGAGTGCTGACTCAGACTCTGCAGACTGACAACTGCATCTGCTTCCTTCTACTCTCTGCTAGGCACAATGGATGACAGCTGAGTGTCAAGTTTAATATCCGAAAGATAGAGACAGAAACGGAATTGTCTCAGTACCAGTCTTTTCTTCACATCAGGAGCTTAGCATTTCAGTTTCCTTAAGGGACAATAAATCTATCAGTTTGTGTAATGCATTTACACGTTTGTTAGAGGACGAACATATTTTAACTTGGAGAAGGCATTGGTTATTCCAGGATTCCTAGCTGGAATGAGAAAGTCACCCCACTTTTCTCTACAGAAAAAGTCCATCAGCTAGGATGACAACAATATATTTATTTGGATTCATAGAAAATAAGGACCTATTCATTGTCCTTGAGATTTAAAATACTGAAGTCTTACCTCATTAAACAAATGGCAAAAATTACATATAATCCTTAATCTGGAAATTCACGTCAGTTCAAAGTTAAAACAACAGAAATGAGACTATGTAATCAAGGCACAGTCTCCCGCCATGTGGAAAACACTTGTTCAGAGCAGAAAACTGTATTTTTGATACAAATGATTTTTCATACTTATAAATCTTGCTGTATTTTTTTCAGTCAACTGTCATCAAAGGTTCTGCCTTCATTATTCCCGTACAGATAAGAAAGAAAACACAGCCAAACAGAGATGCAACATATTAAACACACAGAAAATGAGGTAATGTAACTAGTATGATACCTCTCCAAAATGAAAGTGTTAAAAAACAAGATCCCACAATTCTTTACTGATAAAATCAGACTTTCAAATTCTTGTTTTTATGCATAAAACAGGTTGTGTTTTTTGCTTCCTTATGTCCCTTTAAAGCTACCAAAGCCATAACAAATCTTAAAGTGATGATATCTGGTAAAAGGAAAAGGAAATTCAACAGCCACCATTTTATATTAATAAGTAGCACAATATATGTAATGTGATCTGCGTTCATTCAGGACATTAAATCAGAATTCAGGATTTAAGAGAAAAAAAATTGGTTAGAAAACAAGCTGATCAGAGTATTTACTTTGCAGGTTATTTCGTGAACAATAAAAGCATTGTCTTAACCAAAAAAAAAAACAACACACCAATTTGAAATTCTTTCAAGAGCGCTAAGAAGTACCCGCTAAACAATGACTACAGGACACAACAGCAACAGAAAAAGAGAGAACGCACAACTCACCAAACTAATAAGCTTGTTTCTCCTGTACAATAAAGTGATGCTGTTTTATGAAAAACAAAAGTTACTGAGGCTTATTCTCTAAGGTGGAAAAAGAACCAGCAAGAATAGAACCATGGGCACCTACAACAAAAGGCTGACTCTTTCAGGCGTTAAGTGGAATATCATCATTCCATTATAAGTGGGTAATAAAAACATTTGCTTTGAGCATAAGGAGCGATTTATGATGAAGTTGGTTTCAAAAACGTTTAGGTAATACGCCAGTATGGATGAGGGATGCAAAACATGAAATTAATATCAACATTCCCACAAAATCTTAACAAAACACATTAATTAAAAAAATAGCAAGTTGAACTAATGTTTGTGTTTTTTAGCTCTGTCAAGGACCAAAAATGAGGTATTCAAAACCGTAAAAGACCCAACAGTTCTTGACATGTTTTTCCCCACAGAGGTAAAATACAATGAAGTCCTGCCAGGAAACCTATTTAATATGTAATTTTTCCAACCTTACTTTGTGTATTTTAACGATATTTGAGTAGTTGCCTGCATCGGAAACTTAAATATACCCCAACACTGTTTCCACTCTCTTTGCAGCACAAGTAGACAAACTCAGAGTTGTCTTCATCCCCACTGTAACCAAAGCTACCTCTTTTTGAGGGACACTGGTGGGGAGACCATTGCAACTGTGCTGAGAGAAGGGAGAAAACAGGGACTGGAGATTTCACAGTCACACTTCTCTGCCTTCGCAGAGCCAGGCTGTACATACTGCCCCTGCACCAGGAGGAGAAGCAGGAACAGAGCAGGCATCAAAGCAGACCAAGCACTCTGCAGACTATCAGGACAGGACTAAATGAAATCCCCAGCCATAAAACAAAGCACTGCCAAGGTTTGATCTGTCATTGTCCTTAACTGCTCAGCTAGAAGAGAGTTTTGTTTATTCCAGAAAGGACCTACTAAATAAATGTTTTACTTTGAATCACAGAAATAGCTCTCTGTCAATGAGATGACTTTCAGAAAAGAATTCTGTCCATAATCCAATCTAAATTGGAGAGGGATCAAAACCAGAACAATTACATCCAAATTTCACAATGAGACAAAAAAGCCAGTGCGAAACAGCTTGTATTGGGCTATAGCATCCTCTTCCTAAAGCTAATCAGCACATCTCATCACAACACCCTATTTTAGTAAATTTCTGCTTTCAAAAAGGTTCTCATGCTGGAAGAAACTGGTTTTTGATGTAGTGATTCTTAATAAAACATTTCTGTGAATGAAACAAACACTAAAAACACTAACAACACAAGATCTGACAAACTTCTTATGAAAACAAAGAGGTCTATGCTGTAGAGAGAGGATCTGAAATTAGCAGCAAGATGAGGGGAAAAAGGCAAACTCCTGACAGAGACTCCACTTCCCCTCAAACCAGCAAAAAAGTGTAACAATTTAATTTGAAACCATAGCACACGCTAAAACGAGGCACTGTTTAGCTCCAAAGTTTACAGAGGGCTGCTGTGTGAGGGCTGCTCCAGTCCCAAATGGGCTGAAACAGCAGAACTGGAATCCTGTCCCGCCATCTTTCCCAGCGACCTATGCTGAGGAGTCTCCTTCAGCCAGCAAACGGGCGAATTGTCAGAATAAAAAGTCCTTGACATTTAAACTATTGTACCTGTTTTGGGACTGCAGAAGCTATAGAGCAGCTCGATAGGATGAGATTGAGTCTTAATAACAAGAGAAGAGAATTTGAAAGCTTTTGTACACCTCAAAGCTGTGGATTGGGAAAGGACTGGGAAGAAAACTCATGCATAAGACTACAGCTGACCTCAGCAGATTTCTCTCCTCTTCTTCCCAGGAGAGAAGTTTGCTCTTCTAGCATTGTCACTTGTGAGCAATCCAATAGCAGAGATGGAAAGACTTCACTAAGGAAGATTTTGGTGTTAATACATGCAAAGAAGCACCTGCTTCTGATTTCTGAGCTGACAGGTCTCTTCCTTATCATTTAGGAACAGAATTGTTTCCTTCACTGCAAAGGAGAAGGAGCACAGTAATTGTCAGAAGGACCTCATAGCTCACAAGTCATACTTGTTTACATATCCTCTAAAATCTGCTCTGATTTACTGTGTACAGAAAGGTATACACTCTGCGGGTCAGATTTGCTATCCTGTTTGTGTTGTAAGGCCTTTGGAATGACCTGCCCAAAGACAATCCTCTCCTAAACATGCTCTTTAAAGATTCATTTCAAGGTTTTTTGTTTGTTTGTTTTTACTTTTTTCTTTAAACCACAAAAAAAAAAAAAAAGCCTACAGGAGGCTTTTGTGAAATGTACTTCCACAAGCCCTGCTGTGCTAGCTCAGCAGGTGGTTCATTTGAATTCCAAATATGCACAATATAGGGGTTTTTTGTTTGGTTTGTTGTTGTTGTTGTTTTTAAACGTTGGCTTATCAGAAAACCAATGGTGCTTTTGTATCACAACCCCTTTTTGAAGATCATAAAGCTGGCTCAGTTCACACATACACAAATTCCTAGTAAGCATTACAGTTTCTAATCTCACTGGCACCAGCAAAGATGCACCATTTCATCAGTATACCTAAGGGCTTAAAGCCAGAGAGCTTACTTAAATAATTAACAGACCAAACTTACACAAATTCCTATGAATCATCATAAAATTAGCAAAGAAAACATTGTTATTTAAAGTAAAATGGCATTTCTTCAGTATACCATTGTTTAACTAAAACTATCTGAACAAATCAGCATGTTTAGGATCAGACCCATTCCTGAAAAGGACCGTCACCACACCAGGACCTGACTCATAGCTTTAGTTTTCATAGAAACCAATCCCAGAGCAAAATCCCACTCTGAGCAGTGAAGCAGTGTACTTCTTGGACACTGGAAATCCTTCCTCTCTGGCCTGGTGCCCAGTCACAACATATCTGAGGAACGAGTGTATCTCATTATGACACTACACCAGGACCTGTCATTCCTTGTGCACAAGCAACAACATATGCATGGCACAATGGAAGCTCATTACATGACAGAAATACATTTGCAGTGCAAAGGAAAGCTGTTGTACTAAGTCAGATAGAATATCGTAGCTGGGCTAAGTGAACTGCTGAGCTCATGGTCTGCAAAAAAAATGGTGATATCGAGAAAATTCTTTTTCTCACTTAAAAATCCTGGGGAGATAACGTATACCAAGACCTACATATTAAGCCTGGTGCTCAGCATCACAGAACAGCGCGGTACTAGAATCAGATCAGATCATCCAGAAGTTTGCCAAGTCCTTATTTTGCCAGCTAAGGTCTTGATCTTGCAATAATCTCTATTTTGAATAGATTCATGCAGCCACATGGAGCCCAGTGAAGCAGTGGGTATTCTGTCAAGTTTTTTTTTTAAGCAGCCATTTGTTCAATCTGCAGTAAATGAAGGCAGCCGGTCATGCTGCCATTTGAAGAATGTGTGGGTCCAGGTGTTACAATACTTCTGAAACACTGAGTGCATTAATAATGAGCTCCAATTGTGTTGGGAATATGCGGCAGATATAAGTGCACTTTTCCTGGATGTCTAAATATCCTGCTGATTTCCTGCACTAAACCTTATCAGAATTCCCAATTCAAATTACTTTTAAAAACGTCTAACCTTATCACTAAAAAATCACTTCAAGTGATTCAGTTTAAAGTGTGCCTCCTACAACTGCAGCATGATGCCTTGGTGTATTTAGAATTCATTCCAAACAGCAGTATTTTGCTGCTAAAAAAAGCCAGAGTTTTATACTTCTGACAATCCTTTTGAATCACAGGAACAGAACAGGCAAAGCAGAACAAAAAATGGAAGTCTCCAAGTAGTATAGAAAATTCTAAAAAATGGGGAAAATGCCAGGCTATCTTGGTGGCCAGACTTTGGCCAGAAAAGCAGCCGGGATATTGTAAGTGGGGTCGGAGCAGAATACCAGGGAGATACTAATTCTCATCCAGAACAGTAAAATCAATGGGAAGGCTGTGGCTGAACATAATCTGTATCTTCCACTGCAGCCTGATGAGCTAGCACACTGTACTCCAGAGCACATTGCAAGTTTCCAATGAATTCTTCATTACCTGTTTTCTTGACACCTTCTTTAGCCCTTCCCTTGGATGTCCTGTAAATGGGATGGGCTCTTTTTCCTGATACCATGAGCTACATGCCTAAATGTTCATATGGGCAAGAACCTGGAGACACACAAAAAACCTTAGACAACCACAGTAACGCAGAGGTCCAGAACTTGCTTGCAGATGACAGGAACTCCTCATGGGATCCACTACTCCACTGCTGGATACTGCTTGTGACCAGGATGGTCAGCACATCCCATTTCTGGACTGCTCTCTCCTCTCCTCCCATTCTCTCTCTAACACCAATAGAGAGCCCTGCTGCTCACGGACACAGCTCCAGCACATAGACCACTGCTGCTCTGTAGCACTGAATGGCTCAAAAGCCATAGATTAGCCACGCATTGCAGCCTGCTACTTCAGGAGAAGCCATGTGTTTATTCCTCCCTGGGACTAGAAAGCTGGAATTTGTGGGGTCAAAAGGAAACCTATTTTCTAGGCTGGCAGACTTGCCCAGTCTGACCAACCAGCTCTGACTGAATTTTCGGCAGTCAAGAGAGAGAAGGGGTACCCATGGTAATACCAAACACCTTGTGGCTGAAATTGAGGTGATTTTAGCCAATTATATTTCTGTTTGCCATTAAGTAGTAATGTATCTGTTGTCATATTACACTGTTGTTTCATTTCAGGAAAAAACACCATGCTGTGTGATTCTGAAATGATGATTTGATAGTACTTCTTTGACGAGGAATTTGGGGGGGGAGGGGGAGGAGGGTAGAGATAGGAAGTGAGTTTTGAAAGAACGCCAAATTTTGAGACTCAAATTTCCTGAAAAATGGAAACCGTGAGATTTAGCAATTTATTGATTATTTAGCAGTTGTAGCTTTAACAATCAGTTGGCAGGTGGCCTAAGACTTTTCATTTTGCTTATATTTAAATGAAGGTGGAAGCAGGTGTCGCTCAACAGGAAGAGGCAGCTGCACTCACGGCTTCAGTGAACCCATTTGTTTTCTTTGACATTAGTTCACGCAGTAACTTTGCCCATGACTTCTGAGCTCTCAAAAACACCAGGCAAGAGGGATTAGGGAGTAGTCATCTACTGTCTCCATTTGAATGTGCTTTAAGCCACGTGCAAGCCAGCCGGATTGGCAGTCTTTGCTCTTTGCAGACTCTCTTTTGGGCAAAAGGGAACTACTTCCCTGGAGCTGCTGAAAAGCAACTGTTCCTCTCTAGTCAATGCGGAAGGAGGCTGTGAAAGGGAGCTGTGAGGACCGGGGAGGATTTGTAGAACATACCGCCTACAACTCCAAAAGGAATGTAGGGCACTTGCACCAAAACAATCAGTGACAAAGCGTGAATGAATAAAGGCATATCCCCAAAAGATCAGAGCTGCTTAACACCTGCATACCACAGTCTACTTTTTTTCAGGGAAAAAAAAAAAAGGGGGGGNAGTAAATAAAAAGTATACACAAATTCAGAATAGAAGATTATCACAGATACATGACAAAGAACTTCTGAACCACTAATAGTCAATAATGACAGAGAGGAAGAGAAAGAATGGACTTATCCACCACTCGCAATATATTAACGTCCATATAAATGCATGGCATGAAATACTGACAACATGAAAGGCTGAGAAATGATTGAGGGCCAGGTACAAGAACATTAAAATGACTGTGTTCATTCTTTAACATAAGCAATGCTGCTATTATAAGGGAAAAAAAAAAAACCACAACAGTTCACAGGTAAGTTTTAAAGACCTCACTGAATTAGCAGAAAGGGAGATGTTACACCAATGAAACACGGATAACTATACAAGTTAGAGAGAAAAATCAACCTCAACAGTGTAGGTGCAGTTGATCTCTTGGACTATGCAAGGAATGCAGATTAGCAGTAAGATTTTATCATTAGGGTAGTTAAAAGGCTGCAAAAGCAACAAAAACATGAAAGCATTGGCAAGAAAAAGATAATGGAAGGCAAAAGTGGTACAAAGCTGCACTGAAAGTACTAGCGGCAAATAAAGCCCAAAGAAGAGATGACTCTAGCAGGAAACAGGTGTTTCACTATTCTGAGTATTCAGCTACACTCACTGGTCTGATAAATATTCTTTATACGACAGTGTACTGTATGGATTTCATGGGAAAACTACACACACACACACACACACACACACAAAACAGGATTTACCCTGGCTACAGTTATTACCGTGCTGGGAACTGCTGAGTGGTTGATAAAGTGGTATGATAAAGTGAGGTCAGCAGGACCGTGTCTCTACCTGTCCCTGTGAGAAAGGAGCAATACTGGTACACTCTAGCCAGTTGGTTCAGCAGCAGAGCAATGTTATTCACCAAACACATTAGCCATCAGACCAAAGCAGACTGTACTAAAACGCCCAGGATCTTGAGTATCCAAATTATTGAGGCCTCTTATTAAGTAACTAGCGCAACTTGTATGCATGCACACCAAGGTGAGGCATGAAGGATAACCAATGGACTGACAAAATCCCTGGTTGCATTCCCTCTGATTTTACTGACAAGTTAGTACAGTGATACAAAATTTATGAAACTTTCCTTTCTCTTATGAGAAGAGCACAGTTACCAGCTGCTGTAAAACAATTAGATTCTGGATATACCAGAGGGGGGGGAGGTAACAACAAATATTATATGCTCTATCAAGAAAATGAGTTACAATACAATTAATTCCCTTTTAAAGAAGGCTCCTTTTACTTCCTTTTATAAAATTATCTATTTATCTATCCCTGTGTTTCTTCCTGAATCTTTCTTGAACAGAAATAAGCTACTAGAAAACAGAATAAACTAAGACTGTATAATACAAGAGAAAATTAAAGCACATCTGTTTTTAAAGGGGACTCCAAGTTCCTCATAGAACTATTTGACACTGACATTTGACTCCTTTCAGCCACACAGCGAATGTACTGGCTGAGTGCAAGAGCTGATGAACAGTGGCTTTCTTAATAATAAAAGTAACCTTTTCATACACAAGAACATAAAGTAGCATTATGAAAATGTGTGAGAAAGGATGGACATGGTTCCATATTACCAGTTGAATATACTTACTTAAACTTGTCTAAAGCAAACCTGCTGATTTATATTCCTGACAACAGTAACTCTCAGGAAAAGTAGTTGACCCTAAAAATGCTTTCAAAACAAAACCTGACTCAATGACCTCTCAAATCTCATAGAACCATACACAGTAGTAGACCTTCTGCAAAGGAGCTCCACAAGGTAGAAAGATTAAGGAGCTGAGGGGAGTGAACTAAAATTCCCCAGCCAAGTATAACAGCAGACAAACACTATTAGAAACTACACTAGCAGTCTGTGAATACAGCTATACAGAATTTAGATACAGCTTTTACTGTTACCTTTTTTCTTTTCTTTCTTTCTTTTTTTATTTATAGCTCTCCTTAATTTTCCAATGCTGTCAGCCAAGTATGGGCAAAACCATTCTCATGCTGGCATATTCAAATCTACAACAGGGCTTTTGCCAGCATATAAATGGAGCCACAAAAATTACACCCTTCTAAACAGACTATGCCATAGCAGCAAAATTGCCTGCTACTTAAGAATATTAGAAATTTTTTACATGGGTGTAGATTACATTACTTTACACTACGGTAAGATGGATAGAAGAGACTGGCCACCTTGGGACATAAACAGAAAATATGCCTACAGATGGTACAGAATTGGAAGTAGTAGTTGATATACCAGGTCGTTATGCTGTTATTCAGGAGGACTTTGACAGACTGGAGAAACAGGGTGACAGGAACCTCATGAACAGAGGGAAAGGCAAATTCCTGCACCAGGGGAGGAATAATTCCATCCACTGTACAGGCTCCAGGTCAACCAGCTGGAGACCAGCTCGCAGAAAAGGATCTAGGAGTCCTGGTGGACACCAAGTTGAACATGAGCCACTCATGTGCCCTTGCAGCAAAGGCCACAAGCATTTTGGGCTGCATTAGAAAAGTATTGCCACCAGGTCTAGGGAAGTGATTCTCCTTGTTTACTCAGCACTGGTGTGACACATCTTGAGTGCTGGGTCCAGTTTTGGGCTCCCCAGCATGAGACATGGACCTACTGGAGCAAGTCCAGTAAAAGGTCACAAAGACGATTGAGGGCTTGGAGCGTTTGACATACGAGAGGAGCCTGAGGGAGCTGGGACTCTTCAGCCTGAAGAATAGAGAAGGCTCTGGGGGGGATGATATCAATATTGATCTGATCAATAAATACCTCATGGGAGTAGGTAAAGAAGACTGCCAAATTCTTCTCAGTGGTATCCCCAGTGACAGGACAAGAGGCAACATGCACAGACTGAAATACAGGAAAATCCACTTAAACATTAAAAACAAATCCTTTTTTTATTGTGAGGGTGATCAAACACTGTAGCAGGCTGCCCACAGAGGTTGTCAAGTCTCCATCTTTGGAGATACTCAAAACCTGACTGGACATAGTACTTGACAACCTGCTCTAGTTGACCCTGCTCTAAGCAACGGTCTGGACTAGTCAGTCTCCAGAGGTGCCCTCCAAACTCAACTATCTGTGATTCTGTAAAATTGCTGTGGTTAAGAGCTCTTTTGCAAAAGCTGTTTCTTGATCAGATGCTATTCTGTACCCAGAAGGGTTAATAGAAAGCCCAGACCAAAACCAGACTTGGCAGTGCTCTAGCAAGTCCTATGAAAGCTGGGGGAGGAAGACTGTGTGAGATCCAAAGAGGCTGGACCACAGAAACACAGAAGGGAAGCCAGCAGCTGAGAGCCTGAGGTGCACCTTCCATGCACACTGACTGCTATGCCTGCCTGTCCCAGCCTGCCTTCTCCAGCCAGTGCTCCTAAACCTTTTCTCACACAAACAGCTGTGGACTCTTGACCTTGCACTGCTCTGTTTCTGCCTACTAAACCTAAACACTTTCTATTTTTAAAAACCAGATTTTTAATTGTTGGGAGGGAAGGGTTCAATTTTCTATGCAGGAGTGCCCGTGCTAGTATAGGAGAGGAGAGGCATACAGCCAGGGGCAGGACCATTGTTAACCAGATATTACCAGAAGCTTTTGGTTTGAGCTAGTTTAAGGCAGCAGCCCCACAATCTCATCCATCATGGACTGGAGCTGTCACACATCTGAGGCTTTAATGAATTGCTTCATGGATTAACCACTGCAGAAAACTAACCCAGCAGAAAGGTTTAGACAATTTTTTAATGGAGAAAAAAGAAGAGAAAAAGATATCTTTTGCACTTTATGGAAGAAGGAGGTCGCCAACATCAGAAAAATGACAGAGCCAGAAGGAAGGCTTGTTTGAATGAAGAACTAGAAAGAGAGAAAAACAGAAGGCAAGACAGTGCGACAGCAGTAACAACTTCTATTAGCCTGAATCCTAACAGAAGCACATCCCAGGAGTGTCTCCTATGTAACAGTGAACACAGACTTGACCTGGGAAGTTGGTTGTGCCCATTCTCACTTGGCTAACAAATACATGCAATGTGGGAATTGGACCAGTTCAGAACGGTGTCCTAAATACACAGCCTTGTGCTGCAGGCATACAATTATGACTCATAACATGTCAAAAACTTATCTTAGTAAGAGTAACTGCAGAATATCTTTAAATATCATTAAAGGAATTGAGCAAATGTTATTTTGAAAACATAAGTCCGTCTTTATGACACAGTAAAATTTAATCAGATTGAAAGTTTACATGGTAAACATGGACTTCTCACCCAACGAAAGATAGAGAAATCTAACCAGAAACTTTCAGCACAAAAAATAGATACCTTGCAAAATTCCTTTGATTTCTCCTCTGGATGTAATTATCATGAGGGCCGCCATATTTATGTGAGAACATACCCACTGCACCATACTACACTCTTTGTTAAGAAGGTACCTTGTGCTTTTCTGCTCCATCACTAACTGACAGATTTTAGAGTTTACACCACAGCTATTTGGATCTTGTTGTGCCCAGAAAAAGCACTGTGAATAATTCTCATTATGTTCTCACAATATATATTATTAGTTCTGTGATGTACTCAGAAACAGACCTCAACTGCCAGAAATACTGCTATGCACTGATATATGTATGCACTCTAAAGACAAGTAGTGAAAACTGGGCATTTTTCTTCTCGTAATTGACAACAAGGGAATCCAGTTTTGCTATTGCCTGTGATTTATTTTAAATAGAGAACTCAGAAGACTGGGCAAGGAAGAACCAAAGCAACAAGAATGAAACATAATACTGTATTCTCTGGAACTATTTATTTCACACTCAAATACTTGAAAATACCTACCACATTAAGAGCCTAGTCAGGTAATTCTCCTACTGTCAATTCCTGCATGAAAGTTCTTGTTCTGGACATCTTCTTATGGAACAGAATATATATATATATGGTTTTTTTAGATTATTTTTTTCTTTCTTGTTCCCACTTATTAATACTGATTTTGTCCAGTACTTCCCAGGCAGTTTCAAACTAATGCAGCTTATTTTCCATTGGTTACTTTTCTCTTATAATGAAAAGACAATAACAATAAAAGGCAATTAGAATAAAAAATTCAGGAGGGATTTGTTCTTTTGATTTTCTGTTCTCTGTGCAAATCGCATAAGCAATGGCAACACAAACAGTGAACACAGGAATTACATGACAGCATTTTAATATACATATTTAAAACACAGGTGAGATTATATAAAATTTTCTATATTGGCCAAATTAAATGCGTAGCTTATTTAACCATAGCTATTTAATGAATTAGAAAAGCAGCTGACCTAATCATGGCAGCCTAATGCTACCTCTTGAAAACCTGAAGTCTCTTTAAATCACTAAGCTTATCTGAAGATTCACATTTAGTTTCTAGAAAGATACTGAGGATCAGCAGCTTGTATAAATGTCAATGACAGTTGAAGACAATCTTCTGGCAAGTGCTCAGCATCTTGCTAAATTAAGATATACTCCAGGGATATATTCAGGAAATGCTTAAACAGGTATTAAAGTCCATCTTTACTCAAATTAGCTGTATCGTGAGCTATACCTCTGGCACATGCATGCCTCCTACTGACTGGGCTGAAGGGGGATGTTTCCCTGAAACACAATCTATACAATGATAAAAAAGCTATATTTTTCTATCAGTTCTTAGGAGGGGAGGAGAAATCAGCTATTAGTCTTGAAGTCTTTCAGGAAACATGCAGACAGGTAAGACACATCAATCTTACATTCTCAGAACCTGTCTCTAAAAATACCATCTCAAGTTGCCTCACAATGATTTTTAAACATTTTCAACATTAAAGATGTAAGGGAACTTGAACTATAGATTCTAAGCAACAATTTTGGCAATCAAGACACTCTTCAGAAAACCCACTTTTGGCATGCGATATGCAGTTCAGGTATAAGTAAAAGAGGGATGGGGAAAGAGAAGATTCTGGTGTATTAAACATCACTCCTTTATTTATGAAATGGAAAGAGAAGGCAATATGACTACTCGATGTCTGACCATTTATTATCTTCCCTAGCAGATATATAGCCAGCATATCAGAGCAGGTTTATGAATGGGCCTATAGTTTTATTCTGCACAATATTGCCCTGCAGAGAAAGATTTTGGATAACAGACCAACGCTATGGTTCATAACAGGCTTCAACTCAATTTGAAATATGCACAAATTGCTTGTAATTTTTTTTCAGTGTCACCTGCACCCAAAAAATGTTTGAAATTACAAACTTCGTAACACATGTGGACTCAACCTGCACAGAGAGGGATTTTACATGGGCACAATTTGTTTCTGCGGTGTATGGGGCCAACAAGGAAGGTGCCTGCAGTGACACACACATAAGTAGCCAGAGCTGCACTGATTTACACCAGCTGAGCGTCAGCACATTTTTTCAAAGCATTGCCTGTAACCACCCTCTCGAAGGCCAGAGGTGAGCCTGGAAAAGAAACAATGCTTCTTTATAATTATAGCCTATTTGTCATTCAGCAACTGAAATATGGCAGATACTGAAGAAACATTCCAACTCCAAAGAAAACCACAAAGCCATTGTGCTTCACTGAACTATGTCTTAATTGGTTTTCTTTTTTCTGTTAGCCAATTACTCTTCACATTTTGCACTACCAAACTGATAATGAGCCAAACTCTTGCAATCTCAGCCATGCTCTGGGTTTCGCTCAGAGTTAGCAGGCTCTAACACAATTTCCCACAAGCAAAAGATGACTCCTGTGTTAAAAGGAAGCCACCAAAACCAGCATGGTGCATCAGGTTGTGTGACTGGCTGGCCCAACATCCAGCCACCCCTTGAAAGTCAATGATAGGGTCATACATTAATTTATTTTTTCCCTCCTCCTCTAACTTCCTGCTGCCAGCTGGTAGTTCCCCTGGTGCATACAAGACACCAAAGATACCATGCCTACACAAAATGAAATTCCAGTTCAGGCCCAGGCTCACAAGTGCATCTATTCCATCTGATATGAACAAGCGGTATTTCAGGGCCAAAGTATTTAACAAGTGACAGAAAAATGTGTATTGCATAATGAAACAGGAATAAAAGACCAATAAAGGTAACTAAACATCTCATTACTCAGGTAAACTTCAGAAAAACAGTAGTTAAAAGTACTCCTCCCATGGGCATTGTCAGCTTCCCAAAAGACGTTATTAGCACAACGTACCACACAGCATGGTTCCTATGGGTCTGTCACAAGCTTAAATGAAAGTGACACGTGTTAAAATACATTATTTCTGGTTTCAGAGGATGTACCCAACATGAAGCAACCCTTCAGATACAGAACTACAGGGAGGAAGCTCAACAGCTTCACAGATGCCTGTTACCATTTGAATCTCGTAGGAAACACCATCTACGATTCTGCATTATATGACACAAGACACTTCAGACATGTAGTTATAAATACATATTAAAGAATATATTGCTAGCCTTTTAAATCTTCGATACCATAAGCAATACTTAAAATTCCACTTAAAAGGAAAATTCCATTTTTTCACGGTTATCAAAAACCACAAACTCTCGCGAGTCTTTGCTGTACAGCTCTATGAAGAAAGTGTTTTTGGCACCACCATTTGGAATACTAGGCTGCTGGGCTCAACAAATGTATATTGTTCTCTTTTAACTGCTTTTTAATACTTTGCATTATCACACCCAACAGACCAACAGCATCCAGTACCAGAGAGGAGTCCTCTGCTTTTTGCAATGTGCATGTCAGGAAGGAGAGGAACTTCTGGCTGCAAACTCCACTCCCCGCTGTGCCTTGTCACCTACGGCATGAGCCTCCTGCATAATGCACCCAATTCAACAATCCTGAATGTTCATTTACAGAAAAAACATCATTTAAGTGCCATTGCCCTGCCAGTGCAGAGATCTGCAAAATATCAGGAGAACTGTTCGTGCATTATTGTCACAGTACAATGTAATTTTTAGTGTAGTTGGCACCAAGACTGAAGTTCAGCCAACACACGGATTATTCCCTTATCAGAAGGACCTCAGAGCCTGAGAGGGAAATTCACTTTGATCTGTAGTAGCTCACCAAAACCTCACAAAAATTGGAAGAGACAGAAATACCTTCCCACTTAAAAAAATTCTCTCTAGAAGAAAAATAAAGCTAACACAAGAAATTCAACACTGATCTGGTTTGAATCTGGTAACAACATCAAGTATAAAAGCATATAAAAGCATATCCTTACATCAAAACCAGAGCTGTAAGCAAGCTGGGGCTTCCAGTGTGGCTTATGGTAAGGCACACACAAGCAGACTACAGGCTTCCCAACGTAAGCAGCTTTAATTCTCAACTAATTCTTGCTGACCATCACCACATCCAAGGAGCTGTCAATTCCCCTGGGGACAAGGCTTACTTCCAGGCATTTGGTGCAGCTTTTACTTCTAGACATAATTAAAGCCATATTTACAATGGCAGGTTCTCCTTGATACAGAAAATCTTTAAGTTTACATCTATAGAAATGCATACTAATAAATGATCAAATGGAAGAAACTGTTGATAAAGAACTTAGCTACTCTGTATCAGAAGCCAAATAATATTTCCCAGTTTTGTGTAGTTTTATTTTGATCCAACAGATTGCCTCACATATTTTTCCTGTTACCAGGGCAGAATGGTTTCACTGTTCACATGTACCTGATTGAAGCTTCATCGGTCTTGTGCACATATTACAAGACTAAACAGCAGTGCCAAGATTATCATATCAGATTGTTGGTCCTGCAGATCTAGCACCTTGCAACAAAAGCTCAAACTGCTTATCTCAAAGAATGGCAAAAGAAACAGTTTTCTGGATCTTCTCCTTTATGCTGGGATACACATGGGGAATGATAATGACACATCACTAATGGTATACTTAGAGGCAAAAGACTTGTTTTGATTATCCATATTTTTAAATATATGTGGGAAAAAGAGTTCGTGTTATTAGATCCGAATTGTGACAATAACTTGCAGCTTGCTCATTTATAGGGTCAGCACCTCTACGTGCTGCTCCATTTCAGAAAACAGATTCTGGTTTATAAACCCTTGCTATTTTACTGAGGCCTATTACAGTAACAGAACCTGAGAATGTTTATTATAAACAGCTATTGTAACATAAACATAAAATCAGCTAATGTTCCTCTTTTTAAAAATCCAGAAGTGTTTAAAACAATAAAAGTCAGGAAACATGCTTAAACAGATAAGTTCTTTAAGATAACTGAAAGATCAATCTCTTTTCCTGATACATTATATACAATCACTCAATCAAGCCATTATTAAACATAAACTAACATCAGTCATAACCAGGAAGAAATGTATGTGCTGTGCTGTGCTGGATCTACTCCTGCTATGTAGATATGTAAAGAATGCCTTTGGCAGAGATATGCAAAAGCATTTACAAAATCTCTGACTTGCACTTGATAATCACTGAAATAGCATACATACAATATATTTTAATTTTATTTACATAATAAAGGAGAATTATACAAGAGGAAAACTAACACCCATTAAGAATTTTAAACTGTTACTCACATTAAATTATGTTCAGTTTTCCTGAATATTATTTCTTACCATATTGTAACTTTTCCTAGTACAATGTAACAGATTCCCTAAAAGTCTTGATCTGCAGCCTGGACTCTTAAGGGCTATGGCAGTATAACTATGACTGGTAACAGTGGCAACAGATACCACACATTAATACACCTTTTGTGGCAAGTTGCACCTTTTAGAAGAGGGCTAGAGAACAAAAGGACCAATGTGAAGGTGGTCTGCACAATGTGCTATCTTCAAAGACTACCCTTCATTAGGGGAAAACCATCACTGATAGATGTTGAAAAAGTGAATTACAGGAAGACTTCGCGGGAAAAATCTTTTATTGGTTGATCTGGTTCTTTCACAGCTGTGTAAGTGTTCACTGTGGGGAAGCTAATTGTATTAGTTATCTTGTGTAACAACCTGATTAATTTTGTACTTCAGGGCTATTAACTACCATACTGTACAAGATTCACTGGAGAATGGATGAATTTAATCCTTCTGTTCAAATATAAAAGCAAACAAGAATAATTCTTTGTTTTATAACTTTTAAATAGATAACTTAAATTTTTAATGATGCTTACAGTACATTAGGAAGGCATTCACTGAAACTATTTAGCTAAGGATAACTAGGCTTTTCCATTAGGAAGCTTAATTAATTGGGATTTTACAATTAACTCTGATTTACAACAGATCATAAAACTATCCAGTCCAAAGTTTTATCTTTTCCTTCTAAGGTTTGTAAAAGATCAAATTAAAGAAATAAGATCAGTAGATTATCTCTTGCTATTTCAATGCTGTTCTCAGTGTTTGCAGCTGCAGTTTGAAGACAGAATTTAAAAATTGGCAAGCCTCAAATCTCATCCTGGGGTGTATTTATTTTGGCATTTTAACACAGAAGTAATTGTAGGGAATAGAGAAGAGAAAGGAAAATGGGAACATACAAGAGGTTTACAAAAGGTATACAAAAATAGATTTGTATGATATACCAAGTACAAAAAGGCCATGTCAAAGGGAGTATGGATTTCTGCTGTTACAAGTCTACATAATTTCCGTAGCAAGCACACTCACTAAAATTTTACCACAATATATGAGATGAAGTGCAAAAGAGGAATTTTTTGTTTTCAAAGTTTTGTGTTCAACAAAAGGTGGAAATTTCATCCCAATAAATGAGAAGCATAATACTTTTTTAAAAGTAGAACTCTAAAACTGGCCCAGTGTTTGCTAGGTTAAAATACACAAGCTGGCGAACCAAAAAAAGCAATTGGACATGTCACAGAAACCCTTCACAACTGCTTCTCATTGGGTACATTGCAGCACAGCTAATTTTCCTTAGCAGAGTACTTTCATGGTATTAGCCAAGTGGGCAGAGTAACAAAATATTTTACATAAAATGAGACATTTCTATATCGCAGTCAAACAAGGTCTTGTTTTATAGAGATTTTTTTTGAGTCACTCCTAAAAGCAATTGATAAATTCACTGATGTCCCAACAAAAGAGAGATAATACAAGCAAGTCTGAGTGAAATGAAGAATGTAAATTTTATAAACACAATATGAAAGATTTTTTTTCCCTCCCCATGGGCCAAAAAAGAATCCCAAATAAACCCTCCATGTTTGAAATAAATGGCCTATGACAGATTAGTATTTAAAAGCCAGGGTGTACTCATGCTTCCCTTCTAAATTTGTGGTCAGAATCAAAACAGAGCTTGACACGTTGAAGGAAGAAGCGGCTCTTAGAATACTTTCCCCATTGGCCAATCCACTCATACACCTTATGAAGGGCCCAACCAAGTTGCAGAAGCAGTAGTCAAGGACTGTTGAACTTGAGTATAATCATGATTTCTGATTTCCTGTTCTGTTTCTTACCTTGTTTTCTATTTTGCTTTTCCCTTTATATGTCTATCTCACACAAGAATACTTCCCATTGACATTACAATACTAGCATAATATTAATAGTGCACCAAAGTTGTAGTTTTTGATCACTTGCAAAGTGAGTATGAAAAACTGGCTCGATTTCCATTTATTTACATTTAGAAAACTTTTCTTCCACAGCTGTATGAAAACCTTTCTGTGGATTACTTGAAAAATATTTATTGAAAAAAATAATATTGTACAAGATCTAAACTTACCATGTGGTCCTCAAGAATATACTAGGTAAACTATACCTAGCTAGTGCACTAAATTTCTGATCCTTGGCTCTGTCAGCAACTTAATTCCTGACACAGACATATATGAACATTTACCATTCAACCTTTGCTGTCTTGGGTACGTCACTTCAGCAATAAAGAACTCACCAGAAATATCCTTTCAAGTTGATCTTGAATGTCTTTCATTCCTGGAAAAGCAGCAACCCCTTGAATCATTTCTACAAAGATACATCCCACTCCCCTACAGAGGGAAAAAAAGAAAGCATGTAACATTAGAAGGATTTATCTTAGATTAAGCAGCTATCAACAATGCTTTTGTTTCCATCACCAGTATTTAAATAATATATTTTATTATTATTACTTTTTAAATCAACGCCAGGTTGAAGGACAAGCACGTGCACTTACTGAAAAACAATGTACGCGTACGAATACTTCACTTTTCGGGAATTTGAAAGCTAAGTGTAAAGATAGGAGGAATATGGATGGTAGCTGTTAACACCAATAAAGGCACAGCAGCAGCTTTCTGTCTGTATGAGTGCTTCCCAGGCAGCACACGCGTACTCCCAAATAAATTCTGGGGATGTGGGAATGGCACTCAGAGAGGACCCTTGGGAGCAGCTGAACAGGGATGGGACTGCAGCACAGAGGCACACTGGAAGGGGTCGGAATGGAGGCGAATCTGGAAAAAAAGAGTAAAAAGGGCATGTGGTTGCTCACAGCCACTGAACTAAGCTACTGCCCAAATGCAGATGACTCCTGGGATGGGCTTGCAGCCATAGGTTCCCTCCTCTCCCCACCACAACAGCCACCTTGTTACAGCTCCTTTCCCTAGTGTCTCACAAAAGGTACTTCACACGGGTCCCCCTCAACCCACTCACTGGCAGTAGTACTGGGAAATCAGGGGAAAAAATATACAGCACAAAGAACAGATTCTTAAGACTTGAGGAAAGTTTCTGCAGGACTTTAATTGAAATTTCAGATAACCTGTGGATTTCCTGCATCTGAGAAGCAAAAGAAATTATGAATTTGCATTTGCTTCTTTTCTGGATGAAAAGAGTTCAATAGTTGCTTGTTCCAATAGCAAAAATAATTGTAAGAGAGAATCTCTCTCTCTTGGCTGCCAATAGGACCCAGAATTCTATTATATATTTTAACTTGTTCAGTTACAATTTTCCATATATATACAACTTCCACATGCAAAAACCTATGTATGATATGTAACCACATCTGTGTAAGTAACCACACAAAAAATCTTCACCCAATGCAAATGCTAATTCAATAACCCAAAATATATATCGGAATGAACCAAGAATTCCCAAAGCTAACTATGGTACCACCTTTCCCTTAAATTGTGAGTTGTGTTAAGTCAGAAAATCTCAGCAATAATCTCTAATTTAACTTTGTTTTTAGAAGTAAATTATTATAACTAAGATTTCAGCAGGTAAACCATGCTTTACTAATCTCTGAAGGCTTTGACCACTACTGAATAATGAAATAATTTTATGTTCCAAGATAATGAGAGTTGATAGTCAAATTTCTTGAAGAAGAAAATTAAACATGCATCACTATTTTCTAATTCTACATCCCAAACCACAGATACAATAAGCAAAGTTTCTCCCTAGCCATTGAAAAAGTGGAGAAAAACTTTGTAAGGCACAGTTCTGGTCCAATTTTGGAACAACTCAGGTGTTTATAAAAGAGAGAGGTTAGAATTTATGTTCCATATGCCGCTACTGGTTACTGAATGAACAGAATTGATTAAACTGCCACTCATCATTCACTCTGGTTAGCGCTTCATTAGGCACAGATAGGCACAATATATCTTAGTCAAATACTTACAAACAGTACCAGGATCTCAGGCAAGGAAAAAATCAAGGTTTCAGTGAGGAGCCGTTTATTCAAGATGAGAAATAAAACAATTGAATTCAGACTAAAGAAAAGAGGATTAGTGCTCTGTTCTTGCAACCAGAAAGCAGGCATTTGATTAGACCAGTTTATCATTTTAGGGCACGTACTGCTATCTGCAGAGAAACTACAGCTAGCTGTTTGAACAGAAATACTGTAAAAGCAACAGGAAGATTTTGCCAGATTATTTTATATTTTTTTCACAAAACCTATTTACAAAAGTTTCCGCTTCTAGTGGCTCTGACAAAAGTATGAGCCAAAAATCAAGAAAGAACTGCAAGCAACATCACTGAAGAAAATTTCCTGCTTGGAAAGAAGAATCCTATTATATAGCTTGAACTCTTGTAGAACCTAGTACTCCATTTAGTCATAAGCTGATATGAGGAGTTAAAACGAACAACCAATACAAAAATGAAAAGATTATTAAAATCACTAAGGAGAGAAACATAAACAAGCTTCCAGGTTTGAGCTGGAGGACTGCTGTTCACTTTGGCTCACTTGAAAACTATGCTTGGTTTCAAAGCTTATGGCACTCATCCAGCACACTGAAGAATAAGCCCATAGAAAGAAAAGATTAAGTGAATACTAAAATAGAGAGAGAGGAGAGCAGAAAAAATAAGTATGGCATTGAACTGATATGAAATACCTAGAAAGCCACAATATCACCTAAAAACTTCGAATGGCTGGAATGGTATCTGCGATGTCTTAGAGGTCTCAGTGAGTTTTGTATTAGGCTCACAGCAAGTAGAAACTAAATCTATGGCAGGATCCCTGAATCACAAACCTTAAATGCACACACTTTGAACATGAATAGAAACAAAGCCTCTACAAGGCCTTTAAATTTAGACCTGTTTTTGTAGACCTCACAAACCACTGAAAAGGTTAGAGAGTTTTTTGAGCAAAGCACAAATTATTTACAAGCCAGAAGAACTGGTTTGTAAGGAAAAAATTAAAAGAACTACGTCATTCTTGGCTAAAAGAAAACACAGAGGACGGGGAAAACATGATGACTCTGTATTTAAAATTATGCAAAATGAAGGACAGGGAAGAATTGATCAGGATTTTAATGGTTCCCAGAACTGTAGGTAGCTCCAAGATAGTATAACCAGAAATAGGAAAATGCATTTAGGAAATGAAAATTTTAGGCTGTGTTAGAGAAATACACTTAACAACTGTGCTATACCCCAGCCTCCCAAAGGACTGGGAACTCCACGGTTACAGTCATGTGAAACTAGACAGGCTGGAACACTTAAGAATATTCTTCAGGGACTAGACTTGCATTAACATTAGGGTGGAAAAGATGATCTCACAGATCACTCCCATCTCTAGTTTCTATGATGCAAAGACTACATCTTGAAATATGAAATATAACCAATTAACTTGGCTGTAATGTGCATGCATCTTCAAGGGTATGTTATTTATGTATCATTTGTGCACACAGCATACAATGCCATTTTCAGGCAGCATTTCAGAAACCATTTATGTGACAAAAGACCATTAGCCTAACATATTTCAGTACATTCAAATTAAGTTATCCTACCTTATTATAGGACTTCTGATTTTGAATAAATAAGCCAAATGCTGCTAATTCTGAGACTTTTTTCAGAGATATTCCCAACTGAATAGCATGGGATAACCTTGCAAAGTAAATGTGACAGCCATTTAACGTTGAAACGTGTGGCTTACCCTCTGATGACAAAAAGCATGACTAAACCTATTGATGTATTGATGAGACCATATGTGGCCATACCATCTAATATTGCTCTTCTATTGTCCTGCCTAATTTGCTGGGACTCCGGCTGTCACCACACAGCCTTACATGGAGTAAGAGTTATTAGCACAGCTAAATGAGTTACTCTTGCATTTGAATTGACACAGTAAATGAGTCTGTAAAAATGAAGTCAGATGCCTCAGGAAACTGCTTTTTTTTTTTTTTTTTTTTTCCTTCCCTGCACAACTTTTATAATTCAAGAACCTATTCTCTTAAAATTAACTTGCTTACTGGAAGGTTGGTTTTATATTTTTGGTTCAAGAACTTGTGTTCCTCTCCCTGTGTAACAAAGATCCCTATTGCAACAACAAGAATCACCAGTCTATCTGTATTTGAATACTACAAGAAAATAACAGAAAAGCTCTAGTGAGGCACAATCTATAAAAGATTTTTAGGGTTGTTTCCTTCAGTTAATATTCCATTTTTTCTTGATGGGTTCATAAAAGAGACTACAAACACACTTTGGAATGAAGAATTGTTTCCAAATTGAGTTTTATTTTATACTTAAATGGAGATTATAGAAAGCTTGAGGAACACTTACTATATATGTTAAAAACTGTTGAACTGTTTGCCCTGAACAGATTTGCAATGCTTTCTAACAGGCTCACTGCAGGTGATGACATTCAGCATGTTCTTCATAGCAAAGATGTATACTGGCTCTTCACATAAGATTTTTATCTGGTTGTGAAGCCTGTTTTCAGTGTGAAGAATTTGGCTTCAGATGGTGAAGGCATTTTATGAAAACCAAGTAACTGTTTCCAGCCATCACCCTGATAAGATTTCTGAAACTCAAAGTAACAGCAGAGTTTTCATACAGAGTTTCCCAAACTACATGCAGTTTGCACTGTTAAATATACCATAAGAAAAGGGGAGGGAAAAGGGGAGGGAAAAGGGGAGGGAAAAGGGGAGGGAAAAGGGGAGGGAA
>VXAL01008776.1:498299-513514 GCA_013399475.1 Chauna torquata
CACGAAGACCATCGAGTCCAACCGCCTGACCCCTTCAGGGCTAACCAAAAGTTACAGCATGTTATTGAGGGCACTGTCCAAATGCCTCTTGAACACGGACAGGCGTGGGGCATCAACCACCTCGCTGGGAAGCCCGTTCCAGTGTTTGACCACCCTCACGGCACAGAAACTCTTCCTCATGCCCAGTCTGAACCTCCCCTGGCGCAGCTTTGTGCCGTTCCTGCACGTCCCATCACCACTTACCAGGGAGAAGAGGCCGGCACCTCCCCTCCTGCTTCCCCTCCTCAGGGAGCTGCAGAGAGCAAATGTATATGTCCTTAACATACAAAAGCTCCTGCTGCCTCATACTCCTAATTAAAATAAAATAAAATAAAATAATAAAATATTTCCTTCCATGGTAAACAAAATTCTCTCTGCTTTGCCTGGCTTTATCTTTTATCTCAGATCCAGAGGTTGTATCTGATTTTACCTAGCATGAGATACTGACATAACACATTGCACTGATTTATCACTGTAATTTTTTTTAATTGCATTTGGCTTTTAAAAGAGGCAGTAGCTACACGCAGGCTCAAAACCTATTCAATACACACACCTTTGGCTATGAGCATAAATATTAATACTTGATATCTCTTTAGCTGCAGGATAGCTTTCTAGCCAAGTTCATATGACAACCAGGAAGCCTTTGTTCACAGTGAGCATCATTCTGCAAATGAAAAAAACAGTCACGGCTGCAAAAATGAAGGCTCACCAAGCATGTGCATTGTTCTCCTTTCCACGATACTTTAATTGTATTGACTTGTTTACTATTTTTATTTAGATATAAAAAAAAGGGCTAAACAAAAAAATTAAGTTTTTTTTCCACCATTGTTTTTCCTTGATTCAGATTCTTTCTTGCTTCCTTTCTTAGCTTCATGTTTATTTATTTTAACAATTTACTTACAATTTGAGGTAAATGGCTTATAAAACTATAACCATTATTTGGTAAACACATTAAAATGTTATTAATGCTTTCTATTGTAGATCATGAATTGAAAACTTCACTTAACCTATTTATCCAGCTACTTGTTCTCTAAGAGAGGCGTATTTTTTCAGTGAATACCTGAATGACAACAAAACAGAAGTAAAATGGGCAGAAACACTGCCACTATTTTGACAGAGCAGTCAGCTCTATACCCCAGAAGTCAGTTCTTGGCAAGGCAAAGTGTACTGCAGCCTGTAGGTCCCTCTGCTGTCTACATGAACATTATCTACCCCTAAGCTGTAGCTTATCAGAGCATCTGAGTTAAATTCCTTTTAAGTATGATAAATTACCTACAATATCTTATATCTGAGTCCTAATGCAGCCACCAGATTATGGTAGTGATGTTCATTTACAAAAGTTACCCACTATTAGGAAGAGCCTAATTAGGTTCCCCTGTTAATATTCCCCAAATGCCCTTGGACAATGACTGGTTTTCCAAAGCAGAGTGCATGAGTCAACCTTCAAGAGACAGACAGCAATAAGTAAGGCAAAAGGCATGTGTGCCTGACAGCCTGTTTTTTCCAGCAGTATCAGTTGTTCTAATAAAAGATAATTTCTCCCCATAAATCTTATCTCATGTATGCCTTCAGACAATCACTTATAATAAAGTAGATGATAATTATTCTGGTTTGTGAAAGGGACTCCACTGTCAATTTGACAAACAGAAGTTACAGAAAGAGAAGATGCAGAAATACTTTTTTTTTCTGCTAACAGGAGGTAAGAATTCAGCCCCCACGGAAAGTGTTTTTCTTTTTTCAACAACTCTAGCATCATCTCTTTCTTCTGCCTCCTAAGCCACCCAAAAGATCACAGGCAGTGGAAAAGTGGGATAAGGAAAAGAGCTCAGCTGCTGGTTGTATATTAAAGACCTCTTTGATTAATTTGACTGAAAGCCATCCTAGCTATAAAGCTGTTTATTTCTCTGCTTTAAAATCCTTATAAAAACTTTCTGACACATATTGAAAAAGCCTACTGATGCTGAACACGTACCATGACTGCCAAATTCATTCATTCTACGTTAGCAGAAAGGAACACAAATAATTCTGTTCCAATCAAAAAGTAGGTGGCATGGAAATGCAAAGGAAATACATGTTCCATTTTCAACACAGTGAAATTATAAGTATTCCCATGACCTTCTGGGTCAGTGTGAACATGTTCAAACTGCCTCTCTTACTCTCTCAGTCTAGAAGCAGAAAAATAATGGTGTGGGCAGGAAAAAAAAAAAAGGAACCCACACTGTAAACATGCACACAACCGTGACAGCTAACAGAACTCAAGGACAGCAAGCAATTTCACATCAAAGATAACTTCTGCATTAATGAAAAGACCTGGATTCATTATGAATACGGGATACATGCCCGCGATATTTTAACAGCTGACTGATTTAAGTCTTGCTTTCCAGTGTCTGAATTTTTACTTAATGATCCTCTTTCTGTTGTCTCACAAAAAATTCTATACGAAAACAGTGACCTCTCCTCCTAACAACATCCCAGCATGAACACACCACTTTGCCAATAAGGCTGTAAGTGAAAATGTCAGAATTGCTCATTCCACTGTGAAGTTATTAAGTTTGAAGCAAATAGTTAACAATGCCTGAACAGATGGTTTTAAATTTGGAAGATCTGCAAAGGACAGAGAGGAAGTTCTAGAAAGGACAAACAGGCAGAAAATAATTCTGCACCGAAAATGAGAGGTAATGCATTTGAGAATATTTCAATACTCCCTGAGAAAAGAGAGAAAACTGGGAAGCAGCTATGTATCAATGAGCACAGCACTGGGGAAAAGTCTGAGTTTAGAATATAAGAACAAAAAAAAATTATCCATAGAATTTTAAGACATATGAATAATGATCTTGCTGAAGACAAGAAAGGTAACAGACTGCTTGCATACAGTTTTCAGGAATAATGTTCTCATTTCCCTATCAAATGCAAGGAACTCAGAAAAGAAAAAGTAAAGTGGTCCAGACTATCAGGGGATAACTGCTCTATGGAGACAAAGAGAGAGCTATGGATGTACAATTTGGTGAAGTGTAATAGCCCGTCAAGCACTGACCACAGAAGTCAACAACTTACTGCAGTGCTATCAAGTTAACAATTGACTGTGCTCCCCATCTGTACAACGAAAAGCATGACTGCAAAAGCCAGTTTTGGATTACTCCATCTGGGGTCCAAGTAAAAATGAACCAACCTTTATCAACTGGTATCTTGATAACTTATCACTTGATAAAGTGCAGTAGGTATTTGACATATTGCATGAGACAGGCTAAATAGGACATACTGGCAAAGAAATAAAGAAGCTTGCTCTGTGCTGTGCAAGTCTTATACTTGCAGAAAATCATCACATAGAAAAACTGTCTTCCCCTTTGTTCAGGTGCTAAGGGGACTGAACACACACCAGATTCAAGCCTTTTGTATATAAGACAGCAGTACCGTTTAAATCCTTCCACTGCAATGTTTCATTAAATCTGACGGCTGAAGAACTGTTAAATAAGCATGTTTTGTTGCTAATGTAGTGATTCACAGTCATCCAAACAGAAACACAAAAGCTAAGTTTCACTGAGAGCTTTATATTCAAACATCTAATCCCAGTATACACTTAGGAAGTTTTGTGTCTTCAATGACCACACAACACTGATCCTGACAAGGTGATGCCACAGCCAACACATACCGCTTTGTCCACTAACGAGCTCCACAACTCAGTGCAATAAATTTGGAGAATGCTGGAACTCTGGTCAAAGGCAAAGTTAGTTGCATGACTATTAGGATGTTGCTCTATGCAGTGGTTTATGCCAGTGGGATAATACTGTCTTGCTGATTCATCGTTTCTAATGTAGAGGTAAAATATCCAGAGAAATTTCATTAACATAGTACTTCAAGTCATGGCCTGGTAAAAGCCTATTTAAGTGCCTGTAAATTTATTTACAAACAGGTAATATCCCAGGAACCAGTCTAGGATGATTTAACAAGAGTGAGGCTACATGAAAAAGCAAGTATTTGAACAGTATTAACATCTACAAACAAATAACACTTCTGAAAATCAGATCTATTTCTATTTATAAATCCAACACTGATAGTGTCATTTGACATTACCATGCAAGAGTGAAATTTGTGAATCTGAAAAACAGCACTACATGGGTAATGAAACCACCAGCTCTTACAGCGCGATGTCTGACTTACGTATAGGTGGCATAATTGTGCAACTAACAAATTCACCAACTCCTGGCCTCTGTGCTGCACAGCCAATGCAATTAAGTTTGATGTGCCTACATTTCCAGTTAAGATGTCACCCCAGCACGCACTTCCCTGCTGCAAGACACAGTTGCACTTGGTTCATTTCACAGCCTCATCTTTTGAACCACAGCTGCCCTGACTGGCACAAGTGGTTCTGTAGTGGTTACGAAGTTTAATCCAGGCTGCTTCCAGGACCCATGACAGACTATTTATAGATAACACAAATACTCAGCTAATTTTTGGTATTGCTACAATTCATTATACTCTGCAGCTTACATACTTCCTTAGCATGTAAAACACTGCCTTGGCTGTTCTGCTGAACAACTCCAGTACATTTTGCGTGTGCTACCACACCTGGACATACATTCACGTCCTAGGTAATGCCCACAGCGTCTAAAAACACATCTGCCTGCACTGGCAGATGACAAAAGTCAGAGAAAAATTATCTGAAAACATCAGTACAATACAGTACAAGCACTGGTACGAAGTGCAAAACAAAACAAAAAAAATCTAAGCTATTTCAAAGAACAAAGAAAGTATAGGAGATCTAAAGACTTTTAGCATCTTTTTCCACTTTTCTTTAAAGTATGAAACCATTAAGAAAAGCTATGTAAGCACAGTTGCTTCTGTAAAGCAGCATTATAAAGCAACATATTATTAAAGGGATCTCTGGAGTCTCAGATTCACCTGTTCAATTGAATATCGCTCCTCAAAATTCATTTAATGTCTATGTCATCTTTAATTAGCTGAATCACAAATGTTACAAGGAAAGTTTTGTGAGAGACATTCCAATATGCTTAGGTCTAAATGATTATTTGACTTTACGTCAGCAGTCAGGCATCTGTATTCCTGCAGAGCCAGCTAACCAGTTCACAATACAATTTTGTCACAGAGAAAGAAGAAATGAAAACAGACTATTTCATTTTTAAAAAGTTACATTAGAAAAGCATTAAGGCTGTGCCTTATACAGTATGATTCTGGAAACATGTAGTTAAAAAGCAAATGTTCCTCATGTGGCATCTTTCTATAAAGCGATACTGAAATGCTGAAATGCCACTGCCAGGATGGCAAAATTGGAGCTATAGGACCATATCTCGTCTGTTATATACAGATGTAACCCTACTAAGTCAGGGGAATTGCAAATCTCTGTATCATACCTCAATAAAACAAATGAAAATTTGTTAGTGCTGAAGCCAAACCATTCTTTTATCCAGTCTTTCAGTTAACTTAAGGACTATTGATGTGCTTCTCCATGCAGTGCTTGATAAAAACTAATTCTGGATTGCAGGCAAAGTAACCCTAATAGTACTTTGATCATAGACAAAACACTACTGTCATATTATTAGTAACTTTGGAACATTTCATATTTTATTTAAACTATTTCATATTTCAAGTTTGCATGTATGAACAAATTGTAAGTACACAGGTGACCACATCTCATTCTGACAATCCATTCAGCATCACACCCTGCAACCCATGTGGCAAAGCTGGCTGCAATCCTGAGCACAACCCTGAGCAAAGAATTGTCAGAGTTTCAAGAAGGTAAATTAGGAGTTTGTGCTCATAAAGTGCATTTCAGTAAGTCAGTGTTGTTTTTTGTTGCTGTTGTTTTGTTTTTCTAAATACATATATATTGATTTTTTTCCTAAGGTCTGCGCACAGTTGAAAGCTGAATCAAATTTCCACCCTGCTTGAAATGTTCAGAACTTAGCATCAGTGATGACAGTATCAACATAATCAAAAGTTTTTCCCTTCTGGTGCCTCATACTCGGTATTTGCTTTTACAATCAATTCAAACCACTACATTTAATATCTATCTTAAAGACCATCATAACGAAATATCCTTAAAAGCAAATATAGCCACAAGAGTGAATATGGGGGTGGAAGAAAGTGACTTAAAAGTCACTTAATTTCTGAAATAAGAAGGATATGCATAGCTGGGGGTATGGATAAAAGAGATGACATCCGAGTATCTCCTTCTCCCTTATTTCCAATGGCCACAGGAAAAAATTACTATAATATCTGACATATTATAAGTAATAAAAACCAAAGGTGGGAAAAGCTGAAAGTGACCTTGGAGGAGAGCTTGGGCACCTTTTAACAAGGTGAAGATCTAACCAGCCTTTTTCCCGAGTATGTAATATGAGAATCATGGAATAGCATTTCCTCCCTCACACAAAGCAGTTGTCAATGTTGCTACCTCACCCAGACAAAAAGCTCATGATTCCTGAGCTCCCACTTTTAATATCAGTAACTTAGTGCCTGATGGCTTCTGGGTGTCGGGGAGGCCAGTGGCTGCAGGGGAAATCCTCCTCTTAATACATGAATAGGAATTCTGCAACTATAAAAAATATTAATATATCCTGCACTGTATCCTTCAGAAAGAATGAAAAAAAACCTGCTTAAATTCTTTAAAATTACCTAAATAAAAAGTGAATCTATTGCAGTAAGGTTTTACACCATCTAGGACAAAATAAACCACGGTATAAACTGTGGAGCCATCATTTCTTTAAAATGCTATCTTTGCTATCTCAATTATGGAATTATTTCATATTGTGTTAAACAGCACATTTCTCTTAATGAACTGCCATTCTCCTTTCACATTAATCCTTTTCTTTGTATATCAATATTTTTGCTCTGACTGATGGTAATTTTTTTCTTCTTTAATCCACATCGTTTTCCAGCTATCCTTTAATTTCCACATGGCTGATTATTTCCTGTGTAAAATAAATCTGCATAACTATTAATACAGCAGTGAAATTTAAATGATTTTAAAATTTGGCATAATTTTCTCTCTTTATAACATAATATGTTCTCTTAAATAAGGAAACATTAAAAAAAAACATAATCAGACCGAGAAGGCCAACAGGGAAAGTACTATGGGATCAGCCAGGATGCCTATATTCAAAAGCTTTACCATGATGATAGCAGGCATTCGAATACAGCTACACTGATAAAAGCAGTTTGCCATTTTTCAGGCAGGAGACAAACCACTAATCAAATATCACCAGGGACTGAGACACAGGAAGCACCATTCTGACTGAAGTTAGTGTGGCTGCAGCTGCTCAACACTTCTGAAAATATCATGTTACGTACTAAACTTCAGAAAACAGACTGGCAACACAGAACACCAAGGTGTTTCTCAGTTAATTTCTAAATAGAGAAAAGAGGGGGAAGGTGGCACCCTACAGTAGATATCCTAGTCCACAGAGTCACACTTCTGATCACTTTCCTCACTGCTTTTAAAACACCACCGCTACAGTGACTACATCATTTCTTTCACTCATATTTTTTCCCCATAACTGCCGTATCAGAAGTGAGCAAAGAAGCTTCAGAACAATAAACCTTGTAAACACAGGGGCTTATAGCCACAGTAGTTACAAGGCTACAGACTAAGGCTATAGAAGGTGATGTGTAGGAAGAGAAAACTGACATAAGAACATGGTCACATGACCGAAAAACGTTTTTTAAAATATATAAAAAAAGCTTGTCACTACTGCCCAGATTTTAACCACATCTACAGATTCCTTTGGATGGATGGGTCTCTCTCATGGTAATAACGATTGTGGTAATAATGAAAGACCACAATCAGCACTGAGCTAGCCGCACTACAGATGACATCTAAATCCCGCATTCTTCCTAAGCACAAAACATTGAAACAGATTTTTCATCACAGTTGTTTTAATGGTGTCATAACCAACTTTCTTTATTGCCCTTAATGGATAATTAAGATGCTTTCCTCCTACTTAAAGGCTCAATATATCTCTAACTTGTAACAATGGGAAACTGGATTGAACCCCAAGTTATCTGAGATGCTTTTAACAGGGGACTCATTTAGTGTCTCAAACCAATCTGCAGCTCCTTATTGGTTTAAAAATAAATTATTATTTTTTCCTTATCAGTCAGTAATTCTACACAGTGCTTCTCAGTGTGAAGAGCTCAAGTTACAAAATCTGCTTATTACTATAGCTGAAAAGACGTGTATTTTTCAAGAATTTTAATTTCAACTGCTAAAAAGCAATCAGTGGAGACTGACATGGACAAAAACTCAGTGCGTGGCTGTCTCCAAACAAACTTGTGTCAAATCTATTCATTCTCCTTAGGTCAGCAAACCCAATTTCCATCCATAAGGTACTCTTCCTGCATCGACTCTCATGATGGCAATTTTTAAATTAGATTTGCCTAATTCCTCAATAAAACCATCAGTCAATGAAACAAATTAGACTGAGGTCCATAATGGGAATAGGAAACTAAATAGATATGAGAAGCAAAAGGCATGGCACTAGACCACAAATTCTCCTCCATCTTCATCTTTAAAACAACACACAAAGGAATTCATGAGCCCAAATGCCTGAAATCAAATCTACCCCTTTGCACTGCTGCCACTTGAGATTTCCTGCCACCTACACATCTCCTCTGACTCCCCACCACACATCTCTTCTGGGCAAGATAGGAGAAGGTCACAAGAACATCACATGAAGCCCTTGCTTCTGGGAGGGGAGGGGAGGGGAGGGGAAGGAGGCGGCTTTGGCTACTCCCTGACAGCAGTCAGTCGTACTGTTAGCAACTGACAAGATCTGGGGGCGGACGGACAGCTTGTCATCCTGGGGAAGCAAATAACTGATACAGCATCTTGTCAACTGTCTCTGGGTCCACAGCATCCTCAGCCTCTGCAGCCTACAACTTTAATCCTTGCTCCAAGACAACATATTTGAAGGTCCCCTAGCTACCAATGAACTCACCTCCTGAGCTTTGGGCTCCCTTTCTCCGGATCCAGAAAGCAATGGGGGCCATAAGGGCATTTTTCACTGATTTGGTAGCACATGTTCAAGGTTATGCCAGGCCAAATGCAGACTGCTCTGCTGCTCCAGGCCTCAAGCCCAGATGTTACAGTGAATAGCACTCTCAGCTTTTGTTCTTAACAGAAACCACTGTGTTCACAGTTAATTACAGAAATAACTGTATTTTCTAAAGACATGCAAGCTAACACAAGCTGGAGCATCTTAAGGTTTCACTTTCCAGGTTCCTACTTCCTTTCTTCAACTCACAACTTTGTCACTGAAGCCATCTTCATTTCTTGATATTTAATACAAACATTATTAATGCCCCTCAAAGAAACCTTTTACTGACTTTCCTTGGGGCTATGAGACTGAATTCTTCAGGCTTCCAAGGCTATTATTAGAGGAGACTGGGCTGCAGCAGGGGAAACAGCAACCACTCACAGGAATATGGGAAAGAAATGCCAGTCAGCTCCTACAGCTCATCCCCAAAACCACACGGCTGCAGCTACCCAGCCTACTGTTTCTTAAAGCCAGGAAGATTACAGGTTGCCAGCCCACAGCTAGAGGCATTCTCTGAGGAGTTTTGCAAATAATTGCACCAAGCATCACTGACGATGGGAAGTACCAGCACTGTGACAACCTCCTATACCAGTATCTTCAAGAATTGATATTCTGTGGACCATTCATACAGAAAAACATAGCAGTTATTCATGCGAGCAATCTTTTATGCTATCCAACCTTTCATATGAATGTATATGGTACTTTATAAAGAAATTCCTTATGGGACTCTTATTGTGAAAAAAAGAACTATTTTTTCAAGTTATCAACATAGCTTTAATCATTTTAACAGTAAACTATACAGCAATAGTTTTGTCCCTCCTGATGTATCTCTAACATGCTCCCCACAGTAAAATCTGTATGGAAATTCATGGAAACATCCTCTTTAATACTCAGCTGCAGTTTTAAACTGTAACTCCATTGAGTATAATTCTCCTTATTACAATCCTCAAGCCTCTTCGCTCCTGTCATCTATTATTAATCATCCTATGTATCTAAAAGGATGCAAGGTTCAATCATACCCATTCGATACGTTCTTTTATTACATCACAAGGTTTCATATCAAGAAAACTCTGAAAGCTCAAGGCAGGACTTCCACCACAATGCAGACCTCCTGCAGCTCCTTACTTATCTAAAGAGATCCCAAAAGACAATAAAAAGCTGAAATGAAAGGCTTTAGGGTCCATGTTATTTGGGAGAGTAAAGTAAAGAAATTTCCATGAAGATTCTTGTGCCATTTTTCTCTCCGAAGCCCACTCCCACAGACAAGAAAGAAAGAGCAACTCTCTGACTGCAGGAACAAGAAGCCCCAAAGCATCAAAACACCAAGTTCCTGATGTTCTTTCTCACTCACCTTGCAACACTAGAACTCTTTGCGGCATTACCACAGCTTAAAGATTGTTGAAAGTACTGAAACTAAGAAAAATCAGGGCAGGGAAGGGGGTGAAGGGGCATTTTCTATTCAGGCCTTAAAAAATAATAATAATAACAAAATAATATTAATAAATCAATCAACAAGTTTTCCTAACCTTGCAAATTATAGTCAAGTTAACAATGCCTTCTAGACCTTCAGTTTCATACTTTGAAATTGTATTTTGCACTTCGGCCTCTCAGGTGCCTGCACAGTCATAGCCATACACTGTGTCTTGGAGCCATGGCATAGCAAGAAAGTCATTGAACATGCTAAAAAGAACGGCACCCCAATCAAAAGATGTGACTACGTAGAAGGACTTTGCACTTGAAATAACTGCCCAATTGAAAATGCAGACCAAATTTCTCATCCACACACCTTGTAGAGTTCACCTATATTGCAGGCCTAACAGAAAAGACAAATGGGAATGGTGGCTGTAGGGAAGTTTCACCAACAAGCAATCCCCTGAAATACAATTCCTAGCAGCAGGCTGATCAGCTCACGGATAAAGCAGGACAAGGGCCCTAATAATTTGGCCAGTCTCTCTTACAGTCTGAGAGGTGCTATGACTGCTTCACATGCAAGCCAAGTTGAAACATTTTGTTCCATACACCCACGTCCTGAGGAATTTTTCAATACAACAGCAGGTGACACGTAACATGCCTGTCTTCAAATGCTCCATAAATGTTTCATCTGAAAATTTCTAATAACAAGTATGACTATGTATTTTTCAATCCAGAAAGCATAAAATTATTCTAACTAAAGGACATGTAAGAGAAATCATACTATGATCGGATTAAAGGTCCACACTGTCCCTAGAAGAGTCAGACTATTAGGCTGTTAGCTGAAGTTTCAGGATAGAGAATAAGAAACAAGACAGAGAAAGACAAACCCTTCCTGGAAAGTCCCACCTGGAAGGTAAGATTCACTTCCCATGTCCTAGCTGATTGCTATCAGCTATTTAGAAACTTTCAGCTGTGGTTTATTAAGTATAGTGATCTGGATGCAAACATAACTAATTAGCCAATCTTGATTTTTATTAGCATACAAAATACCTAAATACTAATAGCAGGTATTGTGTATAGGAGGACTTGCTCCATCATTTTCCCAGGGATGGTGGTTGACCAGCCCCGGAACTTCCTTCTTACTCTATTTGAAAATGGGTACAATGCTCACCTTTCCCCAGTTACTGGGATCCTCCCCGAGCTGACACAATCTTTCAAAGATGATAGAGAACGGCCTCACAACGACACATCACCTTTCCCAGCACCCTCAAGAGGCCTCCTACCTGGTCCCATGAACTTGCATGGGTCACGAATTCTCAGAAGATCCCTGTCTCAATTCTCTTCCACTCATTCCTCTCCTCCCTGAACCCTGTCTCTGAGAACAAAGGCCTGTGAGATTTTACTTGTGAAGACCTAGACAAGGAAGTCATTGAGCACCTCAGCCCTATCTGAGTCTGCTGTGACTACATCACCTGCCTCGCTTAGCAAAGGGCCTACATTTTCCTCAACCACTTATTGCTTCTCTCCCTCATGCTCCTCCAGCATCTTACCTTTGCCTTCTCAACAGCCTGTTGTTGCCTGCTTCCTCCTTCACCCCAACCCATTTTCCTCCCAGGTGCCTTAATCTCCTCACAGATGGCAGAGCTGCTGCCACCTAAGCCCTTTCAACACCTCAGACCCTTCTGCCTGAGTGGTCACTCAGAAGCACCCTCATGCAGAGTCAAAGATAATATGCCTGGCAGAGCTTGTCTGTTCCTCTGGTGTTGTCATCTGTATTTGCTCCTCTAGTCTTTGGTACATATCTTTCAGAAGTTTGAAGCGACACTTTAAAAATAAGGGATTGCAAAATGACACGTGGTACTGGTTATAATACATATCTCACATAACATAAAACAAAGAATTCTTGAATGATTGTTCAACATGAATACAAATCACATACTTCCTTAGATAGGTATTTTGCTAAGATTAATAATCACTTGATCACAAGTAACTTTTGAAAAAAAAAAGATATTCTTAGTGTTGTCTTTGAGTTCATGCTCCTATCCACTGCTGTACAGCCACCTGACACTTTAGATTTAACATAAATGCAACTTATTCTAGAAACACACTTTGCTTTTAAAGTTGCTCAAGGACTTTCCTAAACAGAGGCTCAAAGATTTTTTTTTTTTTAAGTCAATACACATCCAAAGGCCAAACAAATGCATCTGTGAATAGCGCAGAGAAAAGTTAAAGTAAAGAAATTACTAATCAAAGCGTGAGCAAGAGCTACACAGCCCAGTCTGTGTGGTAACTAGCATCAAGCACAAGGCTCTATTCATTTAAGTTTGTAATTGCTTATGATGTTACTCACTTAAGGTTTATAATACTTTATTTCTACTCAAGACAGACATATGTGCAGGAGAAAATAAAGTCATAGACAGCTAGCCAAATTCACACCACAGGATCAAAAATAATTCTTGTACTTATTTAATCATTTCATAATGAAAATTCCTAATATACTTTAATTTCCTCCGGAATTCTAATTAGATTGAAAAAAGAATGCAAGAACAGAGTTCAAGGACTATTTTTCAGAGCAACAATTATTCAAGAAGTAGTCTTTCCTATTATACCTTCTCAAGAAAGCCATTTTTCATACCCCATCAATTTTTAATTTGATAAAGTCTCTGTGTTCTGTTATTCCTTTTCATTTTACTGCCGAGTTTTCCCATAAATGTTCATTTCATAGCAACTATAGCACAACGAACAGTAAAGCAAACTACTGTTCATCTGAACAAAGGCACTCCCACACAGCGGAGTATCTATGTCTGGGAGCTGTGCTATAGAAAAACACATGCCCACGGTTATTCAAAGATTCCACTTCAGCTGCAATGCAATGCACTGGCAGGCATGAATAGCCTTTCTTTTACCTTGTTTATTCAAGAACTATGATCTACTACAGCCTGCTTTTAAGTATTTGATATTCTACACTGAGGAGATTAATAAGCCTGAAGTCAAATCAAAAACCTTCAGCCAAGCTGTTGATTTTTTGTAAACTTATGAAACCAAAATCTGAAAGTCTTGTCCTTAGAGACAAAAAGGCCTTTGCTCTAGGATTTTATATTTATTGTGCTAGCAAAGTCAATGCTATCTCTGACAGAAACTGATTTCATGATAGGTTCTCTTCTGCCTTGAGTGCATTTAAAAACAAAGCACCCATTTCTCTAATTTCCACACTGCTTCTCATGTAATTAATCAAAAATATAATCTAAACCAACTTCCTTTCCAAGCACATTATCATGAATTAGTCATTTATGGGAGAAAAACGTAAAGAGAAGCAAGATTGTATTTTACATCTTGTTTAAGAAGAGTCTTTCGTACTGGGAAGGTGGAAGACGGGCTCTAACAGTACATTGTTTCAATAGGCAAACATGCACACATGCGCGTGTGTGCGCACACATGTATGCACTCATTTCTCATGCCTCCAGTGAAAGAGGTCACAACCCTTCAGACTTTAACCTCATCACTTCTAATTTTTCATCTTGGTTCTCAGAAGAGAAATTTAACCTGTCTCGTTTTCAATTTTACAAGGTCATCAGACATGAAAGAAAATACAGCTTGAAAAAAAATGGAGGCATATAATTTCATCTCAGTAAATAAGAGTTGGTTATTTCTGTTAGGTCGAGAGAAACTTACAAGAGGAAAAAAAAATCCTCACCACAACATTATATATTCATATGCCTACTACTAGGTATTTCTTTCTGGTTTTACTTATACTTTTCTATTCTTCATTTCATCATAATAAACAACAGCCAACCTTTAATTCCTGCCAACACAAAGCTGAGAAAATCTTGCCTTTGATGTCAACAAATGGACATTTAGTCTAGTGCTGCACTGAGGCAAAAAATTTCATCAGAAGTGAGTGTTCCATTTCCTACTACAACAGGGTGAAAACAGACAGTGAAAAAAAAATGTCCCAGCCTTTCTTCTGTTCTACTGGCCGCATCAGCCAACACAACCAGTGGTCAATCGTACCTCTGAGCTGGGCATTTCATTGACCAGTTCACACTTCTGACAAAGAATTTAGCAGTGCCAGTGAAAGGTTTTTTGTTTGTTTTCTTAAAAACACATCTGAAAAGTTTGCGGGCTTCCTGTCCCCAGCCACAAAAGGGAGGCTACCGAACCTTGCTCAAGGAAAGGGCTGGCTACTGTGGAATTCAGCAAATGTCACTGACTTTTTCGAATCTCTAATTTTCTCTTCATTTTTTATAGGTGTTCCAGGATTTCACTGAACTTTACAATAAAACATGAAGAACTAAGGCTGGTTACTCTGATGCTTCACGTTTATCAAGTTGCTTGGGTAGAACTTCATTATAGCACACGTGGAGCAGGATTTAACCAATAAACTTAACCAAAGTAGGACTATTACCTTCATTTATTTGGGTCCTGCTAGCATATGGCAATGTCTTGTAGTCCTAGATGAGGATCAGCATCATTATATACACTTTCTAACTGACCTAAAACGGGTTTCTAGCCCAAAAAAGACTACAGTCACAGAAACAACTAAAAAGTGAATATGAAATCACAATGGATAGACAATATCCGTATCTGATGATTATTTTATTATTATTATTACTAACTTATTATAGTAGATTATTTTCAATTGAGATATTTTTTAAAGATTAATTCTTCTTGAATGGAATTTCTCTTTTTTTTTTTTTTTTTTAATCGCTA
>VXAL01008776.1:513617-533347 GCA_013399475.1 Chauna torquata
GAAAGCATCATAGAAAACACTGTACATTTAAAAAAAAAAAAAGAGAGAGAGAGAGAGATTGTAAGGGCATCTACAGAGTTTTCAGTATTCTCCAAAGCTGGAGCACTGTCATATCATATTAATCTCTTGAAGGATTTATAATATGGGGATACTTGGAATTCAGATAACTGCACAGTGTGTTATACACATAAATGATACAACAAAACTAGCCATTTCAAACAGCACAACACCATCAACACAGGACTAACTCATACTTCACTGCAAACAAAAACACTTAATGATTTGTTTGTTTCATGTATTTAAGAAATGAAATCTAGTAAAACATAAGATGCAGGAATTTTTTTAAGCATTTCTTTAAGAAACTTTTGGCATCTTCCAAGTTTTGAAAAACAGCAACAGAAAATCGTATGTAAAAATAAATCATTCTTGTTTCTAATACTGTTTCTTTAATCACCTCACAATCTACAGACCAATCAAGTTCTTGTGGAGGGTGTCCACCTGAAGTTCTGCTCCTTTCTCCAGCAAAGCGAATACACACTGAGCTGTTAATTGCAGTAATACTAACTAAAAGACAAAAAACAGCACTATATTAACAGTGAAATTGCCAATTAGCACATAAGGCCTCCTCATTACTGCTGGTGAATGAAATGTGAAGCCTGATGTGGATAGCAGTCATAAAAATAAAAGACATTTCAAAAAAGCTGATAGGTCATATTTTCAGCTTACTTCAGAAGTTCTGCTGGAATCAATAGCCGAGAAGTTGACCTATAGGAAAAAGAGAAATTCCTACAACATTCCGTGAAAATCACTAAAGAAAAATATTGCCATTTTCCACATCTGCATTCACAATGACTTTCAGAAGAAAGAGTACAGCTCCAGTGTAGCCACTAGAGAGTATTTAAAAATTTAAAAAAAAAAATCAAAAAAGCCAAAAGGGCTAACCTTTCAGTGGACAATTTCCCCTGCCTTTATACTTCACATAAGGCTTCCCCATAAGGGACTAAGAACTGATACTGAAAGCAGTCCAGATGATCTTAGTTTCCTTTTATCTTTAGAAAGAATAAATATTCTTATATCCTTCAGTCTCTTTCAATCAATCATCATTTTATGAAAGTTAATCCTACTTCCAGATCTCCATAACCCTAGAGCTGCTTGTATAAAGTGATTGTGCTCTTCACATATTCTGTATTTCCTCAGTGCACACTCTTTCTCTCTCAATCTCTCTTTTCAAAGGTTCTGAATTCTAATTCAGAGGTCTCACGGCAAGTAAAACTGAAATACTTCCAGCATTATTTTCCTGGTGAGAACTGGAGTATATATTTGTTTTTCACTTGCTGCCTTTTAATCAAGCATTTTGTTGACCATAATCAATTCCTTCGCTCAGGAGAAAAATGTGCAATTATCTACAATGAAGAAGGTGTGTCTAAGGAATAGGGTGGGGGGAAAAGAAATCAATGGAACCATCTGTCTGACATTCCTACAACATTATAAGAGACTTGTAATTAACTGCTTGCCTACCAAAGTCTGCCAGCTTTAACTCCCCCGTGTCACTGATCAGAAGATTCTGTGGTTTCAGGTCCCTGTGCAAAATGTAACGCTGGTGGATGTAAGACAGTCCTCGCAGCAACTGAAATAAAAATAACTGAAAAAGAGGGGGACAAAAAATGACCTCTGTTAATATTTTGCATACAACCACAGCTGATTTCTTCACAATATGCAGGGTGCTTGCATATTGTGGTAACATTGTTAGAATTCCTCCCAAACTGCACAATTCCCCACCCAAATTTAACACAATGAAATTTCAATCTAAAAAATATGTACTTTGCAAGGACTAACCCCATTTTCCAAGCCCTACTATATTATAGACTCAATTTGCCTGCTTTAAAAAGAACAAGAGCAATATAACCATGCGCAGAAGGCTTGATTTCTACCAAATTATAATTATATTCCATTTACCCATATGGCCTTAGAGATTAGGTGGTAGCCTGAAGACAGATGTGTATCTTCCCTAATTATAGGAAACAACAGTACAGGGTGAATAGGGTGGGGTAGATAAGGCTGGGGGATGGGACACTGGAGCTAAAACAAAGAAATTAATAGTATAACAACAGTGCCTGTGTACCCAAGGAAATCTATAAGTATGAGAGGTCTTCCCCTTCAAAGTTTTTTTTATGAGAGTTGCTTATGTGTACTTCATTAAGAAATAATAATTCTCACTGAACATAAAGATGACTTTTTAAACCTACTTATAATAGTCTTTGAGGCAAATTTAGATAAGAACCTAACTCATTCCCCCTGTTCTTTTTAACCCTTCACTGTACTCTACAAATGGTTTCCCTAGAGCTAAGCATTGATGTCGTAAACTCTTGTAATTTACAATTATGAACAAAGAGTTGGATGATGGAGATCATTTGTTTTCCCCTTTTCATCTCCTCTCCCATCATTCTCCTGCACTCTTCTAGTGGCACCTGCTGTAAAAGGTTGTAAATCATACCCTAGCAGATTTCTGTCAATACAAAGGGTGAACAATTGTTTCCTAGGAGTTTTCTTTGCAGTTTTGAAAAATCTCTCCTAATACACAGACCATTCCTATTGCCTGAAATATTTAACACTACAGTTTCCAAATGGGAACAAAACAAGCATTGTAATGGCAAAAATGGAAGATCCAAGAGTGGATATGGACCTTGTGCCTCACAGCTCACCAGCTGGTGAAACGTGCTCTCCTGGAAGCTGTGGAAACCACACCAAAGATTTGGGAAAAGTCAACCTGAGCACATGAGAATCTCTAATTAAATTGCAACACAAGCATCCTATTTTGTGACTGCTGAAGTGAGGAGACATTATAAAAAGGGTTACAAAATCTGATTATAGAAGAGAATAAAGGCTGACATGAAAGAAACAGAAATGTCATGTTACTGAAGTTGAAATTAATTTAATTGCATTTCATTTTTTCCCCAAGTGCAGACACAATACACTGTATGTTTAGCTATTTAGCCAGGGCACAAAGAGCCATATCAATCACCTTCTTGCCAGCGTTGGGTCTAACAATGTGCTGAGGAAACTTAAGAGCAAAATACAGAAACAAAAGAAAGAATAGCAGGAAAATCATAAGTAACATGCACATTCCTTCTTGAATTGTGGTTAAAATGGAACTCACAGTACACAAAAACTATTTTAAGGGCCGGAAGCAGAAACAGCTTTCATTGCAGCCTTAAAATATAAGTTAAATTCTACTAAATGACTTCCAAAATTTTTTTTTAATAAAAGATATGGAAGATAGCCATTTTGCTAAAGTAACTCAATGGTATTAAATTTCAACGATTATTTTTAGATATGCAAAGAAATTTCAAGCACCATGTTATCTTTCAGCACTGTAATCTTCACAATTCAAAATACATTAATTAATGTGCCCTTTCATTTGGCTTTAATGCAAAGAGTCAAGCAATTTGATATGTTGTACTAAGAAAAAAAAAAAAACAGCTGTTTCACAGCTAAACAGAACAAAAGTCTGTTCTTGAGGACAGCTTTGGAACATAGGTTTTTTCCAAACTTCCAGACGTGTTTCTCATGAAGGACTTCCAAAAAAGTCAATTACCTCACTCGCATACACTGTATGAATTGCTTCCTCCTTGGAGGAAGATCATGAAAGAGAAGGGGAAAAATCTCCCTGAACTCATTACAGAGTAAACTTTGCCAAGTTTTTGTTGTTTTCTCTTTTCCCTTTCAGTGTTGTTTTACTTTGGTGATACTAAATGTGAGAAGATTTAAGTGAAAATATGAACCTAACTTCTGGCAGTACAGCATTCTGCAAACTGTGTGCCCTTTGGGATTGATTGGAAAGAGAGAACAGCAGAAGAGCATCTCCATGTCCAACTGTTCCCCACTCCACAATACGAAAAAATGAATTGAACAGAATTGTTTCTGAAGCCTCAGGAAACACCTTTGCCTTCTCTCAGGCAAGTTCCCTCTGCTATCTTTGAGGAAAGCTCTCTCTGAGAAACCTCTCTGCTTCCCTTAAGACTATCTGTGTGATCTTCACAAGAACAGAAAATAATGCTAGATGAGGTATCTTTACCTCTTATCCATATACCTGACCTGAAATCTGCATACCACCTATCATGGTCATACCCTGATCTTACTTGCTCCACCTTGCTCAACTCTGACAGCACTGAAACCTCAGCCTGGGACTTCTGCATGGAGTTCTGAACAAGCACCTCAACCACCGTTTCCTCTCAGTTCTGCTGGAGGTTTAGCTTGCCGCAAGACTGCAGCCCTGCAGACCAGAGGATGACTCTAAAACGAGTCAGTGGCCAATTCCACACTCATGTCAACGGGCTGGTTGTGAGCATAGAAATGATACAGAAGAGATTCATGGTTCTTGAGCTTATGTGTTACTAGCTTTAAAATTTGCATCATCATAAACAAAGCTATATAACCATCAAATAACCTGTAGTAAGCACACTAGCACTTTACTCATGTACTGTTTGCAGTTTATTAGTAAGAATGGAGATTTGGTGATAAAACGAAAGACTCACCAAATGACAAGGGTCATTGTGATGAAAATCAGAAGAGAAAGAAAAGAGAAGCAGAGTTAGTCTATAGAAATCAGGCTTTTGGCAAGGCTTAATCTTGCAGTAGGATACTTAACAGTTTTACATTCAGACAAAATATATATATATGTTTGTGCTTCAGGCCTTGTTTATTGAAGATTGTGAAAAAACACTTTTTCCACCCTAACAGTTATGCAGCTTTCACTTTAACCTGAGCTACATACTCTAATGATGAATTTCATTGTCACAGTGAGAAAAATACATGCAGGTCAAAGCTAATCTGGAGTTTATGGAGTGTGATATTAAAAGATTATTAGCAGTTCTTAAAACTTACAAGAGAAAACCCTCAATTACACAAAAATACCTGCACCTACAACAAATGAACATAGTCTTTAAGGCATAAGTCCTGGACAGCCACTTGAGCTACTTGTAACATTTGACCAAATGCCCATTTAAACCAATTACATTTTTACGAGACTTGCCAGCTGCCTGGATTAACAGCCCTGCTTTCATGGTGTTTTTCACGAGTCTGGGCAAGCATACAAGCTAGACACGTGTGCATTATATGTACACATCTAACAGCTGCAAGATGGCTCATGTGCAGCAAAATGCTTTACTCTCTTGTTGGCCTCTGAATGTCACATAGGATCTTGAGCTCTTCTCATCCAAATGAGCTTATGAACTAAACACTGACACAGGCCATCCAAAGCACATCTAAGGGGTAGGACTGATGGGAGTTAATGCTTTCTAACTTAGGTTCAGACAGCTCTAACTACTCCAATGATAAAGGGGGATGCTCATGTACAGACAATCTGTGTAGAACTGCTCAGATGACTCCACATCATTGCTTTCCATTCCCAGAGATGGTAAAGAGAGTTTCTGGCAAAGGATGCTGAGGTATGTGAAAAGCAGAAAGTAATTCATAACATGCCCAGAGACATTCTTCACAAAACGTACCATTTCCACAGACTGTCTGCTGAGGCATCAATGGCCCCAACGACATTAGGGATGCTGCCCACGAGGGCAGGGCTAATAAGCCCTGCAGGGGACTTTTTAAAGTGAGGAACCATCTTTTCCTGATGACACAGAATGATTTCTGAATGATTTCTTCCATTTGAGCTCCCTTACCACGTTTTATTATGGGAATAAAGGATCTGGCCCTAAATGCAAAAGTAGAAAGCTGCTGGAACCTTTTAGTCTATAGAAGATGCACATAAGTCCAAGCCTTCACTCCGCTCTCTTTGCAGCAAGAGAATGCAAATGAAGCTGAGCTAAGCTGGACCTTGAGTTCACATCAGCAGTTCAGAAGAAAGATGAAAGCAAGACAAGATTAACATGCCACTCCTTTAGCAAGGTCATATTGCTGTTTTAGCATAGTTACTTTCAAAAAGTAATACACAGCACTGCACAGGCTTTATCATCGCTCATCACTGATAATACAAACGCTCCTGCTTGCTGTACGTATTAAAGCACACCAGCTTGGTATCACATAATCATTTGTATTCTCTTGTGTGTATTCAGCATCAATGGATACCATATTCAGTCTTAATAGGCCATCAAATCTAAAAACACGAGTAAAAAATACCCAACCTAGGACACCTCATGCTTGCAACCAACATACTTCTCCCTATCCTCCAGAGGATAATACAGGCTTCTGTGAATTATTGGCTGTTTACAAAGACAAAAGGAGGTAATGAATCCACGCAGTACAATCACAGCCTTAGAAATACTCAGCTGAACACTATGCTCAGATAGGTTTGGGTTTACTAAATTGTTTGGAAATTTTAGATCTAGTTGTTTTAAACCACTACCATACAAAAAACCTACCTGGTAATATGTACTGTCACTGAGGCAATGAGAAATATCTGTGTGTGACTTCAGCTAGCACATCAAAAGTTGATCAAGCACAATTTTTTAACAGTGCTGGTTTGATATTCTTTTCCCTCCTCCCAGCCAGGATAACACCCATTAGATAAAACGCAACTTTTCACTTCTAACAATGTCCAAGAGAAATACTGAACTTTTTAGGTCAAAGCTTTGTAGACTCTCTTGCTTAAATAGTCAGAAGAAGAAATTTCAGGAACAGTACTGACTCTGGATGAATTTGCATCCCGAAGAATACAGGTTCTTATCTGAATAAAAAATTGTTAGCCATTTGAATCAGCATGATTTTCATGATCACAATAAGCTTTATTTCAGTTAAAGGTACTCCTGTCTGACCTTCCTGGAACCAACCGAGTTCTCTCAGAAAGAATTTTAAAATACTTCTCTCCAAAACGCATTTTTAAAGGCTTCTAACTTGCTCCTGCCTTCCTTCCATAAGAGTCTTACCAAAGACAGTTTTACAAAGAAATATATGACAATACAGCTACTGGGAATGCAGATCATATAATTTTTTTTTTAAAAAGATCATAAAAATATAGATTTTTCCACTTACTGGCAGCAGAACTGAACAGAAAAGAGACTGGAAAGTGTTAATTGGCTAACTTCTATTCTCTTTGATGTTCTTTTAATCATTTCTTTCTCCCCTCTGGGTACAACTACAGTCATTTGCAAGAAGGAAGGTGTGCTTAATTAACTGAGTATAAAGACACTCCCTTATGATCAGTTAGAGTCATCTGCTGATGTTCAATAAGTAGAAGACTTTCAGATTCTTACTCCTGAATGGCAAAAGAAAAATAAAATTCAATTCCAATTAAATCTCCTTTTCTCCCTTTCATCAATTCACTCCCATGCTGAACTAGGTCAGGGTAGCAATTGGTGCATCACCAATTTTAGAGACACAGAAAAAAGTGTTTTCTTCAGCCCTACAATATATATATATAGTTTTTTGCCATATGTGAACCATGTGGATCATACAGACAATAAATTACACATGCACAGACTCATTTCAGTTTAGGGTTTGCACACATTTCTCACTGCCGTAAATATAAAAGTGACATTCTTCTAGCATGAATTTTAACACACTGATAAAGATTCTGCATCTACTGTTCACAGTTGTGCATATTATCAAATCATTACTTTAAGTGACAAGACTGACATAAAGTAGAGTGAAATGCTGATGCCACATTTAATGTCTGATAACTAAAAGTCTAATTTAAATAATCAATTCTCAATGCCATGTGTAAAAGACAACCTTAATTTGGCATAACATTATTCTATCTGCTGTACACCTGCTTGTTCTCTGAATGAGGAATGAAAAATAGCAACTTCTCAACCGCATTAAGCAGCCTCCCTTCCTACTTAGCATATCTGTTGGAATACATTTTTAATTCAGCTCTACATCAGCAGCATCACTAATTTCAGTGAGTAGGAGATTTCAAAAGCATGCCATTATTTTGATTTCCTTCCAGTAATGACCGAAAAAATTAAAAGGACCACCATAATATGTATTCACTTTAGAGTGAAAGAGTGTTTTCGCTAGATTCCAGTGAGTCAATGAGTGAAACAAGATATGAAAATTCATCATAGACAGATGGACTATCATGGTTTAGCTGTCCATTTCCTGTGTACCTAAGTCTACAGTAGTCAACCTTTTGGTCAGACACCACTAGTTACACACAGGCGCTCACATGCCACCACTTCTCCTCCATCACTTAGTTCCACATTTGTTCCACACAGATGTAGGATAGGCCATGTTGTCCAATGTACATCTCCCTCAAAGCAGACCACAAACCAACCACATGATGGAAAGAAAACAGAAGCACAACAGGGAGGCCACAACCAAAAACCAGGAAAAAAAAAAGCATTTTTATCATACTTTTCAGATAATATGCTTTACTAACAAACAAATGTTTTTATATATTACTAATCAGGAATGGAGTTCTGCTTAGCAAGAGCCAGTATGTAATGCTCTGCTACTGCCAAAGTTTTGGCAGCTGCACTTCCCACTCAGTAAGTCTCAAGTAGCTTGGATATGTTACCTAGTCCTTCCATGTTCCGAATGCTTTCCTAGCCTTTGTGCTTCAGAATATTCTATAACAGTAATCAGTTCAATTACAAATATTTATGTTTATAAAAGACATAAGATGACAACTACCCTATGGCTTTGACCCAGATTATTAATTTTCGTATTAGTCATTAAATGCCAAAATTATTCATCTGTCAAGAACAGATTCTACACTAAAAACTGCATTAGTTAAGGACAATGTTCACAGTACTGCATTATGGAGAGGAATAAATGAGTACTGCAAGTGACTTAAGTGCCAGAGTAAGCCTGAGATTTCTGATAACATCACAGAATGTTCACTGTATTTCAACATTTTCAATTCATCCTGCACTTTGTCTTGTTTAGAAGGCCAGTAATAAAACCTCAGTTTAATAAATCCAGCATTTTTGGAATATCTGATTTGGGAATTTTGTTCATTTTTGCTAACTTAGAGCACTAAAGAGTTGACTGATTTCTTCTTGAGCACTTAGCACAGAAAAATGTTATAGTGCCCCATTATGCTTCAGTAATTCCTATTAACTGCATTTCTTTTCCTCTATTTTTGTAGAAGTTTTAAGACTTAAACTAGGTTTTTTTTGTTGTTTTTTTTTTTTTTTTCCCTGAAATTTAAGCATATTGGTACTAGAGATTACAGTGCTGTCACTGGAAACTCAATACCCAAATTCTACCCCATACTTTGCCACAGGTATCACATGCCACTTTGAAAATCAATTATTTTCTCTGACTTAGACTTTCAGTCTTATAGTGATAAAACACATTTCTAAAGGTTGTGGGAGGGCATAAGGTTTGATTGGTTCAGGGTTTGCTTCAAAAAATGTCCATCGGTTGTACATGGAAGACTGTTGCATCTTGCTTCCTAGGAGCAAGGAAGGCTCAGAACTGAGATGGGTAAGAGCTCCTGGGAGAAGGCTAAGTATTCCTGTTCTGTGCATGCAAATTTCATCAACTGGGGCCTGCCTATTTCTCCGTATTGTTTTTTGGCCCTGGGAAGAGAAAAGGTGCCCAGGGAAAAGAACAATTCAGAGCAGCAGTATTAGATGGAAGAAGAACAAACTGGAAGTTCCTTCTCCCTCTGGTCACAGTAGATGATGGGAGCCTTCCAAGTTGCTTGAAGTAAAAGATTTAGCGAGTGATCTTAAGAGACAGAGACAGTTTTTGTCTGGTTGACAACCACATTGTCACTTAGGCTGGTGTTGCATAGATTGAGGAACAGTGGGTCAGAAGCAAGTGTCTTTTTATTTTGTCAGAGATGTTTTTTTGAAGTCAAATGCTCACACAAACCAATATTACATCTAAAACTGCGAGTAGAGAAAAAAAGGCAGAGAGAAAAGACTGCAGCTATTTCAATATAGCATCGCTAGTTAAAAAGCAAACCAGCTTTCATTAATATATTTATTTTTAAGGCAGGAATGCAAACAGGCAGTGCAGGCATGATAGATGCGAGCCGGTGTTCCACTTGTTCCACCAGTAATAGGAGTTACAGAAAATGGACTCAACTATAATACAAATGCATCAAAATGGAAAAATGATTTTATGTGCAGATAAAAATAAAATGTGATTAGGAATGTAATAATATGGAGCAAAAGATGCAATTAAATAGAGCTATTATTTCAAAGGTAAAAAAAAAGTTGAGTAGTTTAGCAGTGTGATTTTCACAGGATGTGATGAAGTGCACAAAAAATGGTATTTAAAAATTAAATTATGAGTTTACAAAACAAGAGTCATTTATAGAGAGCTGCAAACAAAGCCTCAGGAGAGCCAAGAAGATAAGTCAAAAGGCTCAGGGAGATGGCCTGTACCAGACAGAAAGATGCACAAATCAGAATGAAGATCATCATGAAAAATAACTGGCAGAGTCAGTTCACTGCTGTGACCGTTTGAGTTTCTGCTGTAGGAAGCAATCCAGATATTTCAGGAGTCCAAAAGGCATGAACTGTAGGAAAGAAAGCCAGCAGTACAGATTTCAGTTTGGGTCAGAAAGAACAGTGTGGGAGGAGTCAAGAGTAAGTCTTGTACCTCAGTTTACCACAGCCACATTTTGGAGCTTGGCAAGCTTCACACAGGATGCACCTATAAAACAGCTCTCAGCTCCATCCCGGCTGCAGCACTAGCTTCCAACAGAAACAGAACAGGGCATAACTTACATGTGGGGCCATGTACTTAAGATATACTGCCTTCCTTCAGTTTTGCAAAAACTGCAAAAGACATCTTCAAAATCAGAGAAAAGAAGATGAGGCTGTGCCTACCAAGCAAGGACTTTTTTCTCTCCTCACCCCTCGCTGTAATACCATACACAGTATATTAACATATAGTTATAAATAAATGGTAGATATACAGGCTTGTTAGCTACCACAGATGTATACAATTATGTATTTGGAACTAACAGAGTTTGGAGAATCTACAGACTGAAACTACTACTTTCTGCCAATTTCCCTTCTAGCTAACAGAGATTTTGCAGGCACCAAATCACACTTATGTCACCAGGATACTTGGTTTAACATTCTCAGGAACAGGTATATTAAAAACTATATTAGATAGTAACATCTCAGCCTCACACATAAATTCTTTGAAGGGTTTAAAACCTGATGCTTTTTGTAAGACTTGGGCCTCCACACAAGGAATAGAAAATTCTGAAATCATGATGTGCAAATACATACACACCGCTAAAAATGCTAAACCTAATACGTTAGAAAGCAATATTTTTGTTTGCTTAAACATACTGTCCAAAGACTCTTACAACTGCAAATTGAGATGTTCTTGTTTATATTTCCACATACTTGTAATATTCTGCTTATTCTTTACTTAAAACATTTAAGTGACAGCAAATAGCCTATCTGAAACCACAAAGAAAGGCAATGTCAAACACAATACCCAAGGGGACAGCAGTATGTGTGTCCATCACAGTAATTTGGATTTTATTCTATTACGATTCTTCGTATAAAAGAAAGCCTGAGGGAACAGCATTGTCTTTAGCTTGTGAATATGGAGAAAATTCAGAAATATAATTAGGATGAACATGTTCCATAGAAACGAAAACATGGCTTTGCTCCTGCATTCCTACAAAGTACTGTTCTACAGGAAATAATGTACAATATTCTTTGGAAAAAGAAAGATTACCTGTTTTTGTACTTATAATAGCTGGCAACAAGACAGAAAGGAGTATCCAACAGTAAGCTGTAGTTTCGTCAAGAACAAAATTAAAAGGCAGGGGGCCTTTGGTCACATTGGGAGAGCATCAATGGCTTAATCCCACAGGTTAGCCCCGGAGAGCCGAGACTAATTTGTTGCTACTGGAATTTAATTGTTCAACTGGAAGTTTTTAAAAATGGATTTGGGGATCACATAACCAGTGATTCTGAACAAACATGGTCTACAATCCTGAAACTGAAATTCCTGAAGGACTTCTAGCAAGAAGGGGCTGGCAGAGAGAGAAGTCTAACTAACATGGCTCAGTTCAACCCCTAAATATCAGCTAGAGCTCCAGATAGACAACTGTGTCCAGAAGCTAGAACCAAAATAGGTAACAAAGCCTCAGAACTGTGATTATATGTGTTAACAAATTGAGTGCAGTGTAATAAAGCAATAAGATATTATGCAGTAATCATCATATCTCCTCCGCAACAAAAGAGCAACGCAAGCTTTTAATTTGCATGCTGGCTGAGGTCTGGGAGTTAGCATTCATGACCAAGTTCCTTCCTCTCTGCACAGCCTGTCCCCTCAGTTGAAGAAAACCCTGTGTTTGGCTGAGCAGATAGTTTTGACTCACAGCTTGAGAGCACGTAAGGATTTCACTGAAAACCACAGACAGACTGATTCAGTTTTAGAATGGTAGGACCCCAAATCACCATGCTAGGTTTTAGTAACTACTGCTATAAATTAAGGCTGGCTTTCACTGCTGGCCTGGTGAGAGATTCTAGTAAATCCATACAGGCAATTTTCATTAATATTATTTAACAGAAAAAAAGTAATTGTATTTGTCCAATGGGATGCTCGTGGCAGAAGGGTAGTTTCATCTGCTTCAACCTCTGCATGTTTTTCCCTTTTTTTCCAGTTTTGTTTTTATTAATAATCCACATGGACTTTAAAAACTCAAACTAGCAGTACATCAGACTCTACACTTGACTACTCAAAGTATTTCTAATGTGCCCATAAACTTCAGAAGTGTTGCTGAACACTGCTCTTAGATTGTAAAGACAGCTGCAGGAATATATGCAGCAAACTCTGACAGGGAAAAGCTGCTGCTGCTGCTGCTGCTGCTGCTGCTGCTGCTGCAGTTCCCTCCACAACTTCTACACCCAGCATTCAGCAGTGCCTGTAAGAGCAGCTAGCCAGCTTAGCAGCAAAGCTTTCCTACTAAGCCTTCCTTCTGCCACCATGATTATATACGGTTTCTGCCATAAATCTGCTTTAGAAGACAGGTAACTCAGGATTTAGGGGAGTGACGCATTAGCAAGCCCAATTATCCATGTATGCCTATCCTCCTCAAAGACAAGCTCACTGGGCCCTGATATCATCAAGAAAAAGTAGAGTTATATGAATTATGACGTTCCTTTGGGGAACAATTACAGCTACAGTGACTACTGCACATTAGATCTCAAGTTATACAGCACTGCAGCCTTGGAGTATTCCTACGAGTGTGAAGCAGCACAAATGACTTTCAAAACCAATCTTAGCTTATCCCAAACCTCACAGAGCTGAATGTACAGGTTTCCACACAGGGAAATGAAACACAAAGCCACTGTTTTAACAAGTACATTCAGCACATGAAACTAAACTTATGAAACTGAGCACTGAGGAAAGCTCAGAAGCCCTAGCGATGGAAAAGCAGGTCCCACCTCACCCACTGCCAGCCGTGTCAAAGTGCCACACTCATAGAGGAACTGTGAAGTCAGCACCTTCCAGACCCTGGGAAGACAGCCATGAGTTTTTCCTGTCCACACTACCAAAATGTTTGAGCAACAGTTGTACATTACAAGGATGCTATCTTGAGGCATACACATCATATATTTTCAAAAATTATTCTTTTTTTAGTTTGGCCAAATATATGCAATAAGGAAGAATTGTACTGTTTCTTTTTTGATGGTAGTCATTCTCATTTAATTTAATATACTGCACATGCCACTTTTCAGTGAACAAGCACAGAAAACTAATCAATGTTATGCAACTAACTGATGTACAACTATGATCAGCTATTGCAAAAAATAAATTATTTCCTCATTTAAAACATTAAACCTCATTTGGTTTCTTACACCAAACAGGTCTTTTGAGTTTTCCAGGGAAAAGATACTCATTTTTCCATGAATTTCTCAATTTCTGTGTTCAGAAAACTAAATACTGGAATAAAACTCTCAGCATGACAAGTGAAGATTTAAGCACTGCCAAAGTAGAACAACAATGGGAATGATGTCAAAGTGCAAGGCAAATGTAACAAATATCATCTGTGTGATCTATACACACAAGACACACTCGGCATGTCTGATTAGCTTTCCTTTCATGCTAAAATAATTTGGCTTAATTCCCAGAAAGTAACTGGATTAAGTCTCTACCAATCTATTCAGCCATTAAATCCTGCTAATAACACCCCCTTGCTGTACAATGATTCTTAACATCTACCTTACAACAGAAAAAAAGAAAAACAGTGAGATCAGCTACGAAAAATCCTAATCAAAATAAGGGAGGTTAAAAGATTTCTAACGCACATGTAAAAAGCAGTACATTTTGCTAATATAACTCGTTATAGGTCCCCCAAACTCCGTGAACCTGCAATGACTTACCTCACTGAAGATCTAGTATGGACAGCCTAAAATATGTTTACTCAGGGGTTTTAAGACAGTATTGTTTGACTTAAGAGCAAATGTTTGAATGGAGGAGACGGGTTACCAATACTGTAACACTATTTACTTATACTTCCTGGCTTGGAATCAATTTTACAGACTTCACTAGTTCTTTCGATAGGAACATTCAAATTTTTTATTATTTTTAAAGAAAAAAATATTAAAAAAACTTCCTCTGCCAATCATTTTCCCTTTAGCTAATAATCAGCTTCGATGAAACCACTGACAGGACTTTTCATGTACATTTATCACTACTGTGCTTGACTTGAATGTGTGCTCTTTTTGACTCTTACCTTCACATTTTCTGGATGAAGCCCTCCAGGATGTTTGTCCATGTACTGACATAAATCAGTGTGCTAAAAGAAAGTCAGATGGAAAAAAGTGTATTAAAATCTGTATGACTACAATAATAAATATCCTCCTACTTAGGAGTGGAGAGAACAAATGGAAAACAAGATTTTCCCACCACCACCCCCAAACGTACCTTTAGGCTCCTTTTCTTTTTTTTTTTTTAAAGTCTTAACTTGACTGATATGAATATCCACCAAATGCAAATTAAATTTATTTGTATCCATTATCAGGTATATGGTTTATTATTTGAATTTCAGTATCATTTTATAACTTGTAAGGACCATATCACCATCTATGCCATACAGGTAATACGTGGGGGGGAGAAGAAGAAACTAAAGGAAAACCTCGAATGCTACTCATATTATTCACATTAAAACGTTGCCTTTTAAATGCAATTTTATGGTGATTCTACATTAAGATGGTTTAATAGTTTAGAAAATAAATCTCAAAGACACTGCATATCAGAGTACTCAATGATACTTTTCAGCTCAAAAAGAAGCACATATTATGCACATGTACAGCTATTAATTAGACACTTTAGCAAACAGCCTCACTAAAGACTCAAACATTTATATTTTCACTTCATAGTTGCATATATTCCCTGCAAATATACCATAAAATCTTTTCAGAAAATAAGTAAACTTGCAATGCATAGATTAATGTTATTTACTGTTATAATACTTTTTACTTACTTATAAGTATTTATTATTTTTACTATGGAATCACTATTTTCTCTGAATTTTTCTCTCGCATTTCTTCACTTTCATACCAGTCAGCAGCACACTCTCAGTGAAGTGGTACTTTGCTTCTCTGATTTGTTTGCACAACTCAGCTTCTGGAATTATGTTCAGAATAAACAAAGCAAAAATATGCACTGGATTAACCACCAAAAACTCTGAGACTGACTCTGCCTTCCACATCTGTTTTCAGAACACATCTGGTAAAAATCATCCAGCATTCCTTGAAAAGCTACTTGGCGATGCCTGCCTCACATACAGAACAGACCAACTAAATATGGGCAGTTTTCAAGGTGAGAGTTTTGGATAAGACTCCAGCAGTCTCCTTGAAAGAGGACTTTCAAGAAGAGTTTTGACATACTAAAGCAGTTTCTCTGTGCAGCATTTCAGAGTCCAAGAACCATTCTCTAGTGCTCTTTTGGAGAATTATCGTATGCTTACATCTGCTAAGATGCAAGAACAATGCTGACCACAACTGTTGTGTATTATCTGCTACTCTTCTGAAATAACTATGAAAATTCACTGCGCATGTAGAATTAACACTGTAATGATGTAAAATGCACTAATTGACTTGGTTGTGCACTAGTACACATTTTTTCAGAAGTTCTTACATGGCTTCAAGATAGTAAGTGTCCTCACTGCAGGACATTGTTTGGGTCCCAAAATGAACTGTGTGAATCTTGCACTCAAATGGATGTACCACACCAAGTACAACAGAACAGAGTTTCTTCGAAAACACAAGCTACCACAAGTAATATTTCGATTCATAGTTGACGCTACGACATTAGTGAACACTTTTGCAAAGAAAATGAAAAATATATCTCTCAGTGAATATTTACTGTCTATACAGTGACTCTTCAGTGAACTGCATTTTGCATAAAGCCTATGTTCAGATGAAGGACTTATTTCCAGTTTCCGTAAAATCTTTAGCCACTTCAGGTATATATTCCTCCTCTATTCTCCCAGTTAGTTTTCTGGGTCTGTACTAACTGTGCCAAAAATGGAATAGTCATCCTTCAGTACTCATCACCACGTTAGCCAGCTTTGTTTTGTTTTACTACATCAACACCAAGGAAACAAAAAAATTCATCTGCTAACCTTGTCATTTGATCGGAAAAACTATCAGCTTCTTAGTCTAGCATAAAAGTTTGCATCTGGCCAAATATCTGCTGAAACACCTTTAGTATAGGTGATGTCCATCTGTGTGGCTGGTGTCAAACAAACTTTGACACTCAGGATCCCCTGAGTTTTAAAGGGTTCTCTCTTATTGCAGAGAAATGGCAGCTTGGTGGAATAACAGTCTTCTTTAACTTAAACACAAATTCTTGAATAGTAATTGTGCCTGCAGTATTTGAGAGAAGTTTTTGTTTGTTTGTTTGTTTTTGTCTTGGTTTGGTTGCTTGTTTGTTTGTTTATTTTTTTAAAAAAACTGAAATTTTGCTTTAGAAGCCAGGCAGAGAACAGGGCAGCTCTGTACCATTCCTATCACAGCCTGAGACACACTTGTCACAGCTCTCCCCAGCAAAGCATACTCATTGATTTTGGTTGGCTGAAGAAGCATCATCATTTCCCTGCAGTTCAGCCTTCCAGTCTTTGCGGCTGACGTAACGTGGTCAGTGGGAAACCTACTGCCTTCTTCGCCTTCTGTTGACTTCTACAGTTTGTAACTAGTCAGCCAACAGAAACCAGATCAAAGGAAGACAAACCCAACGCTATTCCTAAAGGTCCCATCCCTGATCCCCTGGCATACCAGCCGCCCACTAGCTGCCCCTTCTATCATCCCTTCTATTCATCCCTTTTATCCACCAAAAGCTTTCTAAGACCACCCTCTTCAGTCATTTCACTAGTATCAGCAATAAAAGTCATCTTTTTGTTTCCAATAGGCTTGTAATGAATTGTGAGGATAAACCCATCTTCTTCCACTTGTATTTCAGTTATCATTTGGATGCTTTTCCTCCACACATGAACATCAACTATGATCACATTTGTGTTATGTATCATTCACTACTTCTTCCTAACCCAAGGACCAGGAGAATTGGTAGCCTGGTATAACCTGCATCATTAGTTCCCTCCTGCAAAAACCGATTGCCTGTATCTACCAAAAATTTCATGTAAGCAGCAACTTCTACAGAATCTTTGAAAACTAACACAGTCAATTGTGTAGCAGTTGCAGCAGTCTTTTGGCATCTGTTTTTTCTCCCTCACACAAGCTACATACACAGAGAAGCCTCTACCAAATCTTCATTCAGACAGTAAACAGAAATGTAGTGTTTTCTGTTCAAATCTTTCAAGAACTTCCCCTCCTAAAACTAAGTTACAGTCTTTTTCACAAAAGCAACCGAACACTACGGTACAAACTGGGAAAGCAGCTCACAGAATTATAGCACATTGTTCCTCACTTAAGAAAGGAAGGTAGAGGGAAAGCAAAGGCAGCATCAGCTTCTATTCTTTTCCCAAGGAGAGGCTCAATGCACATTGAATTATGTATTAGTACAGCTGGGAAAGCTGACAGTGCTGCAGAGACAGCTATTTCTAAAAACTTTTTCCCTTTTGGTGGGCAAGTGTCTGCTCCACTGCTTGTGTCTTCAACAGACATTGAAGACGATGACATGAATGCAAGTTTCAGGAAGGCATTAGAAAAGGAAACAGAAAACTGGACAAAAGTAGTTTTCTAACAATATTCCATGAATATCTATGGTACCATACAGATGAACAAAGTCTTTTCCTTTCTCACTATATTTCAAGGCAGAAGGCAACATGCTTTCCCAAGTGGAACAGCAGCTGCAGATACAGCATGACAACACCCTCACACCAGGGCTTTCCTGTGGTTAGCACCTTGGTCTAATAAAACATCCCTACAGGGGATTTCCCTAAAGGAAAATTCAAGATTCAATTACATATCAATTATAACATAAAACTATGCTTAAACAAGGTAGTACAACAAGAAACAAATGAACCAACACACTTTTTACAGTTTTCTCCACTGTCTCAGAGGTGAAAACACCTTACAGGGAAGTAGGATACACTGGGATTGCAGTGCAGAGACTTCCAAGTAATTGCAAATACCTGTCTCACACATCCTGATCCCAGGTGGACCTGGCTAGACCAATTCTGCTTTGAGCTAGCTTTTAACAACTCTATCAGTCATACTGTTAATCCCCTACACAGACAAACCACCACAAGTAATTCCATGCTGAGAGATTATTTTATATCTGAGATAAATTCAAAATCACATTCATTCCTGCTCTTAAAACTCCAACAATTTACCCACAGGTATATGTACAAGTAGCGTGTTAGCAGTTTTCTGTTTATCACAGCTCTACAAAACATTAAATAGAGATAAATCAAATTTCCACAGTGAAGAACTCAAACACTAGGAAACTCCATGATTAACGGTGTTTATCCAATCTTTTATTTGTTTGCTCAATGAATGTACATTATGGTAACTTTACAAATGCCTGATGTGATCACATACTTCTTTCCCCTTGCAGGATAAGACATACTCACTGAACAGAATAGGAGTACTTGATTACAGAACAGCTGTTCTGGTTTTGTGGTGTGTTTTTTGTTTTGTTTTGTTTTGTTGTTTTGTTTTTCTCTCCTTTCTTTTCTCACACAGTTTGCAGTGTCTGTCTTATTTACTACTTTGAAGGCAGAAATATTAATCTCACAGGCTTTTCTGCCCTGTTTATTGCTACGCTATTCACATGCTTCACAAACATAAATGACTTTGAGAACAATTCAAGGGAGATGTGGCATTATCATTATATTTTTTTTTTATTATTATTATATGTTTTGATTGCCTAGAGCTTAACAATGGCGATGACAGGGTTGAGTGTTTATGGGTAAGAATATGGGGGAAGGCCAATGAGGCAGATGTCATGGTGGGAGTCTGTTACAGACTGCCCAACCAGGCTGAAGAGGCTGACAAGATATTCTATAAGCAGTTGGAAGAATTCTTCAGAAGAAGAATTATATATTCTATAAGAAGTTGGGAGCAGAATGAAGCCCTCATAATCCACGAGGAAATGGTTAGCAACCTGTTTACACCATTAGACATATGCAAGTCTATGGGGCCAGACGGGATCCACCCAAGGGTACTGAGGGAGTTGGTGGAAGTGCTCAACAAGCCATTTTCTATCATATAGCAGCAGTCCTGGCTATCAGGGGAGGTCCCACTTGACTGGTGGCTAGCAAATGTGACGCCCATCTACAAGAAGGGCTAGAAGGAGGATCCAGGGAACTACAGGTCTGTCAGTCTGACTGGTGCCAGGGAAGCTCGTGGTGTAGATCATCTTGAGTGCCATCA
>VXAL01008779.1:1861-61515 GCA_013399475.1 Chauna torquata
CTGGAGTATTGTGTCCAGTTCTGGGCTCCCCAGTACAAGAGGGACATCGAACTACTGGAGCGAGTCCAGCGGAGGGCTGTGAAGATGATTAGGGGACTGGAGCACCTGTCATACAAGGAGAGACTGAGAGAGCTGGGCCTGTTTAGCTTGGAGAAGAGAAGGCTCAGAGGGAATCTCATCAATGTGTATAAATATCTGAAGGGAGGGCATCACGAGGATGGGGCCAGACTCTTTTCAGTGGTGCCCAGAAATGGGATAAGAGGCAACAGGCACAAACTGAAACACAGGAGGTTCCAGCTGAATATGAGAAAACACTTCTTTACTGTGAGGGTGACAGAGCACTGGAACAGGCTGCCTAGAGAGGCTGTGGAGTCTCCTTCTCTGGAGGTATTCAAAGCCCACCTGGATGTGATCCTGCACAACGTGCTCTAGGTGACCCTGCTTGAGCAGGGGGGTTGGGCTAGATGATCTCCAGAGGTCCCTTCCAACCTCAACCATTTTGTGCTTCTGTGATTTTTCAGAACTGCTTGTTTGGCCATTTAGACTGACAACTTGCAAACTCACTAAAAAGTTTATGAAACTCTTACATTCCTGGATTATTTTAAAATTAAAGTTGTATTGTTTCTTAACTCCTTTGTTGACTAGAGCTGTGTAGGCTTTAAGAAGATTTTTTTGTTAGCAGTAATTGTGTAATGTGAACTTAAGTCTGCATGTTGATGTCAGTAGATGCACCAGCTTAAATGTAGGTGCCTCAGAGGGAAGAGGGATTATTGTCAGTGGAAAAATAAACATTAGAGTAGCATTACTGAATAAGACTGGAGTTTTGTCTTGTTGGGATCCCATCACTAAAAGAGGCAAAAAGTGGATGGTTAGAAGCATGGCAAGTACAACGTGATCCTCTGGTTGAGTTGTGTCAGCCTGCTGTCACCAATGGCTTTATTCCACACCTTGCATCACCCTGTGTGGTGTTTCATATCACTTTTTGTTACCCTCTCTGAAATTGTCTTACTCTTAAATGCAAACACCACTGCTTTCTACTACATCATGTGGCTGTGAGTGCCACAGGTTAAATCACGTAGTGCAAAGAAATAACTCAGTTTTGTGTCTACTGTTTAGGTACCTCCAGATTTTCAAATGAATTCCTTCCGTTTATGTCATGTCTATAAAGGAGACAACTTGAGCTCAAGTTAAACATTCTCATTGGAATTAATAATTCATATTGATATATTTTAAACACCATGCTGGAAGAAATGCTGGCTTGTTGTCTAGTAGGTCTTTACTGCCATAAAGGTCCTTTTGTGTCTGTGTATCTTCTTAATGAAGATGAGACAGAGATCATGCAGCCAAGCATAAAAACCTGTCATGCCTTGTTTTATTGTGGGTGGGTAGAAACAGGCGAGACTTAGGCTCCTTCCATATTTAGGATATTCTCTAGTTCAGGCAACTGTATTTCTTCTTAGCCTTAAAGAATTTCTTTAAAAAGCCCAACTGTGCATAATCTGTAGGTCTATTTAATTTTGAAAATAAGCTTTTTCTGGTCTGTTTCCTGTTCCTTTAAACAGCAGATGAATATTAGTTCTAGGGAAACCTTTAGACAATACACACTTTCTTGCCTGTTTATGTATATGTATATAAAAACAGTGTATATGCACGCATATACACACTAGGACACTGCAGGGGAGCAGGGTGTACTCCTGGTCAGTGGCGGCTGGTGTCCCGTGCCATCAAGCTGCTGGCATGGTCTGTGGCAGTGGCAGTTGGGGCAGCTCCTGCTCCCAGGGCAGTACTGGGGCTCAGTCTGGGGCTGGGGGCTGCTGGGGCAGGCAGGCTGGGCACTACCACAGCAGGTGGCAGCAGGGGATGGGGCAGGTGTCTGCTGTATGAGCGGTGCTGTGCCAGTTGACACCCGGGTCAGAGAGCAGTCTGGCCTGTTCTGGTTTTTAATACAGGTCTGTTAGTTGTGGCTGGGACAATCTAACATTAATGAGTTGCATAACCTTCTCAACATCGTTTGCAATTGTTCAGTACATATAAGATATCTTTTGGTCTATGCTTGTTCTTTTTAGTATAAAGTGCTCTCTGTTCTCCCGGGATCAGGGATGGGTATTGCTGTATCAACACCATCTACACAAAAAGTAAGTAGCTGGGCTATATCTATATAGCTGTGTTTGACTTCATGCCCTTTTTGTCTTCTTTCTCTGCCTAGCACCAGCAAAAGGGCTTTTTTTTTTTTCTTATGCTAGTGTTTGGCTTTTTTCTTTAATTCACTTGTGTATATATCAGCATGTTTGGTTTCAGAATTTTGATGAATTAAACATTCAGCTTGTTTCACTGCATTTGCACTATTTTACTGTAGCACTTCAGAAAGATTTGCTTCATCTTTTCTGCTCCTTTATTTCATTACCTCCATTGACTGTCATTACCTTCTTTGAGAGCACAAGGGGTGGTCTGCAGTGCAAATTAGTCTGAAAGTAAAAGTTAATGGCTTGACAGTATCTTTGTGTGAGGAATGGTCTGCTGTGTGGCAGGTTTTGGGATAGAAGGCCCTGACCTTCAGATTCCATTTTCCTGTTTCAACCTTATTTTGCTAAAGATTTAAACATCCCTAAACCTCAAATACCTTTGGGACAACTGAAGCTTTTCTTAACATATGACTGTACCTTATTTTAAGCTAACCACTTATAAATTGCTTCTCTTTAAGTCATGTGACAGTTGTACCAGGCTTTCTGCTCACTGTTTGATATTGAGAAGTACTTAATTAAGAGCTTGAAAATGTTAATCTACCTAAATAAATATTTTACGAGCTGAAGCTAAGAGGCACTGATAAAGAGTTTTAGAAACCTTTAATGAAGGCAGAGTTCAATCAGGAAAACTTCATGCACTGAGCAGATGACAGAGTTAAAGTGTTCCCTGTTGCTGGTACTCTACGCAGATGTGCCTTATGCTGTGGTTGTTTTAGGAAGAAGATGGAGAAGTAAAAATATCAGAAACTCTGGCATGTATCCAAGGATTTAATAGAGAAAAGAATTCTTACCTCATTATTAATGCATTTCAGATACAGTTCATCTCCTGCTCTTAGTGATTTTTCTTTTCCAGACTGATGTGATCTTTTTTTTTTTTCCCCCCTTGTCATTTAGCCTTTGGTGTTTGGTGCCATGGTACACCGAGATGAAGCTTTTGAGACGATTTTCAACCAGTATGTGAAAATAACCTCTGCATCATCAAACAGTGAGAGCTAGTACCTTATCACAGAAGACCTGAAGGAAACTTTCTTATTTTACAATTTGGTAGTGGAAAAAAAATGAACATCCTCATCTATTTTGCAATAATTTTTCTTGTCTGGTGGTTTATATTCTATCTGTTACATAAATCAAGTGTATTTTATATATGCCTTCATGTTTGTTTTTAAGGTTTTTGTAAAAAAACAACAGCAACAACAACAAAAAAAAAACAAAAAAACAATGAAACAAAACAGTGAAAGTGCTATCATCACTATTAGCCTTGCACATTAAGCACTTTTAGTGTTTATTTACTGACATTAAAGGCTGGGAAGACACTTGGAGAACTGACTAAATAACAGACTAAAACAGGTTGATACCTTTAACTCCACTGGTATCGCTAGGGATACATTTGTCCCATTATCTCAGTTATTTTTCCCCGAGACACAAGAGTGACAGCTGCAGTAGCCTGAAGTATGTTTCTTCAGCTCTGAGTTTTTAATTGGGTTCTATATTATAACTGATAACAACACCAAGGAAGTATTGTCATCTTAGTATTTCCGTATTTGTAACTGCACTTAAAATAACTCCTCCTTGCTAATTCTTGCATTGTAGAAGGATATTTTACCAGTCGGGTTAGGTTCAGTTTTTTCTGCATGCAGAGGTTTAAATTGTTTGTACAGTGAATTGGAGGAAAAGGTTTGTAACTATATCTTCCTTTCCTAATTAACTGAAGTAAGAGGAAGGAAGGCAGGCAGATACTTTTTATAAAAGAGGGCATCAAAATGTTGTTCCTAAAATGTTAGGCATCGTATATTTGTATTTCTGTAGATATTTGTCATAGAAGGGCTCAACTATTGTACATGTTGTATGTACAAGGTGTTTGTATGTTGATGCATAAAAGACTTGCAGGCTTTTTGCGTTGGGGGAGGGTGGGAATAATTAAACTAAACTGAGACATGACTCTTTTTAATTTAGCTTTTCTCTTGAGTTACCTTATAATAACACTGTAATATAACAACTGAAAGCACTATTTCCTTTTCAGAGCATAATTTGAGGGGCATTGACATATTGCTGTGTTTCCCCATGCAAAATTAAATTTTAGTAACAATTAAACCCAACTGCCAGGTAAAACAGGAAGGCTGTGCTCCTTCTCTAAACTCTCTCAGGCCTTTCTAGCAGCAAAGCACATACTGACCTTTGTCTTTAATACAGAAAGCTTTTATATTCTATACAATAGCACCCATCTGAGAGGTTTAGAATTATATTTGCATTTTTCTTAAAGCACAGTAGGAGTTACGCTTTGCCTTCCAGTTTGTCGTCTTCTTTGCTATGTCTTTTGAGTCGAGTAATGTGGATGTCTCCAGACATTATATGAAGGTCCCCCAAAAAAGTAATGGAGATGCAAATTCTTATCTAAAAAACGGGACTTAGTTTCATGGGTTTTTTTGTTTTTTGTTTTAATAAAGGATTTTTCTTTATGGGGAAGGGGGTAAAATGAAGGAGGGACAGGGGAGCCAAACACCAAAGAGTCTTTAACTCTTAGCACAGTTTTTACTTAAAGCCTCTCAACAAATGCAGCAGTACTGAAGAAGGTGGCAGTCAGAGTGTACAAACCTATTTCAGTCTGGCTGTGAAGAGGTATGATGTGAAGAACTTAATGTGAACTTGATATGAAGAAATACTGTTGAATACTGTGATTTGGTTGGGTGTTGTAAAGTAAAACACTGACTGCAGTAAAACTCCATGCCCTGGGTGGAACTGTGAACAAGAGCAGGGGAGAATCCACTGTAAGGGCTAGGAGCTCTCTGGTTAGAGCAGCACTTGAAGTTTATGTGACCAGAAAAAGGACTGCGTTCCTAACACCTCTGTAGGTATGGTATCCATCAGGACCTGAAAGCTTAAAGTATAAGTGAAGCTGGGTGGGAAATCCATTTTGCTGCCATCTAATATGGATGTAGCTTGACGGTTTATGGCTTCTTCACTTTACATATGCAGGTTTTGTGTTTAAATTGCTTGAGCTTAAATTTTTTCTTCAAACCTGCTTTAAAGTCAGTTAATCTTTTTTGTAATCGCTGTGCATTATCATTTAACTTTCCTTTCTGGAATCTTTCTTGAATAGTAAGTGTGGCTAATAGGCATTAAAATCGCTTAATGTTATATAAATCTTAACCAGATTCATTCATTTTGTCTTAAGGAAAAATCCCTTGGATGTGTTTAAGGCTATTGTTTATTTAAAGAAACAGAAAACTATATTTTTTACAGAGAGCATGCTCTTTTTCTTATTTTTATATCATTTTTTCAAGTGTAATTTATATCTTCACTCTGATCATAACAGCAGTTTCTGTAGGAAATCGGTTGACTGGCACGTATTACTCCCCACACACACATCCCCCTTCACCTAGATCCTGGTTCCCAAAGGAGCTACAGGTCCTGTGCTTATAGTACCAGGACAATTGACCATGCCTAGGCTTCAGAGAGGCAGAAAAGAAATCATTGTCCTTTTCCCAGACTGAAATGCGTCATGTACAATATGCTTTTTTTTTTCTGGGCAAAGAAATTAGAAACTTCTTACAAAATCTAATGTGTTGGCATTCAAAATTAATCCACGCTTTAACAGTGTGAATTTAAAAATGAGCAATTCTTAAAGCAGTAAACCTAGTGCAAACTGCAGTGCAACATCATTTCATTCTAACGTGTAGAAAACAGATTTTTTTTTTTAAAGAATTGTAATATAACTGATGGACATCTATGTACATATTTTGCAAAGTTCACTTACATTAGGTTGTCCAGGTTACTGCTGTGTAATTGCTCTTGTGTGTTACGGAACATCAAAGCTGGTAGAAAGTACCCTCAGCGTGTTACTCACGAGTACTCCAGTGCTCTTTCTTCTGCCATGTCCTCATGTGTCAGGAGGGGATGGACAGAGAGTAAACATACACTTGACTTGTACAATTACATACAAGTTAACCTTAAATTCCAGTCGTCCTGCATAGCTTTGCAGTATAGCCTGCTCTGCTTCATTAGCAGGCTGGGTAGTAGCACTTAATGTAAAGTGTTACTTTTTAATAGTGGAAAGTGATGTTCTTGTCATTCTGTTTGCTGTTTCTGTTTGCGGTTCTGTTGATATATGTGGTTCACTGCTGGATCATTCAGGCATAATTGGATTTAACTTCTTTTAGTAGAAGTGCATTGGTTGGTTTGAGTCCCTTTAAAAAGCAAAGAAGGGAGATGAAAACTGACTGCTTTAATTATTTATTGGTGACCATTTAAATTCTAAAGGCAAAAAGAAAAAAAAAAGCTGAAATATGAAATCATGCCTTTCTGTACACTATAGCTTTTGTGAGGCAAGATTGAAAGAAACAAGCTATTTATATGTAACAACATCACACAGGAAGCCAGCAGCAAAACCCTACTATTGTTCCTGCAGACAAAGAAAAACAAGATTTTACCCAATCTTGAAGAGATGAAAGGATGTACTTTTTTTTTGGCTACTTAAAGTTGTATTAAAAACACTGGTAGTTTTTATTGAATTCTGTACATTTTGGCAGATGTTTAATTTCTACTACTAATCATTGAAATATAATGGATGTTCAAATTTTTATGTCTGAAGTTCGAGTCTATATTTTGAAGTTGTAAATAACTCATTATCAGTGTAACTTTTGTTTGACAAAAGACTTATACTGTATGAAAAATTGAAATGATGATTTGCCCTGTACATTTTTTAAGAAAATCTTGTTTGTTTAAAAAGTCTTGTATAAATTATAATTTTTATTTAAATAAACATAAAAATGCTTTGTGCTAACACTTTTTACAAACTTTAATAACTTGTATAGCAAAACCACACCCGATTTTTTGGAACAAGGTGAATTATTGCTTTTTGGCGTATTCACAGCCACCTCAAGCCCATCACCGTGGAGGGAGCGGGTGGGTTTTGCTTCTCACTGCTTTTGAAGCACAAGGACCACACTTTTACCTTAAGTAATCCTGTTAGGGTATTGGAGAGCATATTCATGTTTTTGGCTTCTGTGCCATTTAGGTCTTTGTCTGAAAGTACATCTGTCACTTTGCAATTGTATAGTTAACTTAAGGGATGAAAAAGCAACCAGTGATACCTAAGATGCTCCCACTGAAGGAGGGCATGGGTGAGACAGGAGTGTTAGTAAGAGCACAAACTGGTATCTGTAAAAGCTCTTTAATAAAACAAAGTAATAGCTGCAGACTGTGCCGCAGGTGGACACTGGAGGTAAGAATAAAACCCTTTTCTGCCCCAAAGGTATGGAGGAGGTGTGCTTAGAGAAGCTTTTTACGTCTGAATACAGCTGTTCTTTGTCTTGCAGAACCTGTGATCACTTCAGTTCATCTATCTCACAAATAAGTACCTAGTTGCTGAGCCTTTGGCTGTGCTTCTGTGAAATCTGTAACCCTGCTGGGAATAAATGGTAGGGCTTCTTTATCCACGGTGTATGTCACAGAAGCTGGCTGCACAGCACTGGCTTTCACTGGATACACAGACCTTTGTCTTTGGTTAGGAATATGATACCAGAAGTAAGCTTCCTGGTCATCTAATCCAGACATATTTGTTTCTACAATACTGCTTTTTATGTTTTGCTCCATTGACGTAGATCAGTCCATGACAGACCCTGCAGTCATGAAAGCATGCTGCTTTGTTTACTTCTATATTTAGTTTTCTCATGATGGCAGCTATGCATCTGGCGATATAATGGTGCTTTTAAGCTTGTATTTTAAATACTTGTGTGTTCTGATCATACTTAACTTCCCTCTTGTACTTCTGTTAATGCATTTTTCATTAAATATATGTACGAGATCAGTTGCATCTGCAGCAGTGCTTACACAGACTGGATTCCACCCTGTCTGCCTGCAGCCTCATGGAAAGGGCATGTGGAGCCTGGACGTCTGATTTTGGCTGTAGATTGCATGGGACTTGGGGAAGGGCATGGTCTTCCTGAAAATTGCACTTGTTTTCTCAACCTCACTTTAGCAGCCCATGAAAATAATAGGATTTACTGAATGAACTGCTTACCTGCTCTCCATGTAACTCTAACTCCTACAAAAGGAGAGGAGGCATGCCAGCTGTGGTCTCCAGGGTGTCACCAGCGTACATTGGCGTCTTGTAGATGAGCAAATAGAAGCAGGATGTTATGTTGTGCAAAGATTAACTGGCTTTTAAAGGACAGCTACAGCATTCAGCTTGGAGAAACAGATTTTTTCCTATTACTTTTAAGAAATTTTTAAGTCTTGAGTTCCTCTACAGAATCCCTGGATTCATTAAATTCCTCCGCTTAGACAGTTTCAGGGTAAGCTAAATGTTCTGTCTACAAGTTATCGGCTCCTCTCAGCTTCAAATATTTTTCCTACATCATGAGTAAAAAGTTCTGTAAGATGTATTTTCTGTTTTAGAGAAGTTGGGGCGTTTTATTTCAGAGAACAAACGGTCACTTGAAGCAACAGTATTCTCACTGAGCTGTTGACACTAAAAGTTAAGTGGGCTTAGTGCAGTGCCTCAAGGATGTAGTTCTTGTGAATGTGTCTGATGCTGTATTTAACCTGAACCATTGCTATATTTTGTAGTTTAGCTTTGGTTGGGAGATGGAGAAGGAAGATGATGGGAAGATAAAAGACCTGTTTCCGTGTTTAAATATCTGGCTGTTCTCTGTACCTTGTGAGCTTCACACCGATTTGAGATGTGAATTAGGTAAAAATCTGTTTTTGCATCTTCTACTGAAGCTCCATCTTTGCCACTTCAAATGGAAAATGGCTGTGTGGTGAAGGATTTCTGTGCTTTACTTTCAGTTAACTACCAACTTGGCTCATTCTCTAGCTTCTCTGTTGTGTTTCACCCTCCCCTAATTCCATGTATATGTTTTCCTTTATGCTTCTGTCTTGCTCCTTCTCATGTGCATATACAAACCTTCCTCCAACACCTCTTGCCTGTCTAGCCTTCTGCATCCCTTTTCTTTACCCTCTGCTCTCTGTTTCATCTCTGGATGATCTCACGTGAATGGGTAAGATCCTACTAGTATTTGCATACTTGGACCGGAAATTTGTCTTCATCCCCACTTCATGCACTAGCTAGTGGCTGCTAGTGGTTGGCTTCTACCTTATGGTCTAGCTGAAGGTTCAAGGTGAATTGTGTCCAAGGGGAGTTGCTCTTTTTTTTTTTTTCATTCCTAAACTGCCCAAATTTCTGTTTTGCTCTCTAACAACTCGAGTTTTGAATCGAGAACTTTCTTATGTTTCCTCTGATGTGTCCTCAGCATTGTTCCAGTTTTCTTCCTGCTCACGCTTTCACTCCTGATTGTTCAGACATAGACCGACCATGTCCTGATGAACGCACCGTGTGTTGACTGAAGCCGCCTCTACCTTACCTCTTCCATTTTGTGTAAATTGGAGGTAAACTACTCTCTGCTGGTTTGGATTACTCTGTGGCTTCCATTTTCTCAGGCTGATGTGTCATGTTTTTGGTCCTAATGGTTTGCTTGGCTGAAGGAAGAGGATGTTTCTTGAAACAACTGTGTGTGCTTTTCAAAGTGGACGATCTCTTCTTGACAAAGCCAGTTTTCTTACTGGTTCAGGCTTACATTGAGTAAAATGTGTGTCTGTAGAGGAATAAACATAGAACTAGCTGCATGCCACAAAAAGGTATTTGGGAAGGATTGTTCAAATCTAAGCTGGTATTTGCTCAGTCATCTCCATGCTGTTCTCTTGAGCACAGGGCATCAGGTTTTGATCTCCCTCAGCTAAGTCGGTAAGAACTTCTGTAAATCCTCTCCCTGTTTTTCTTAGGTTAGATAAGTACTTAGGAGGAACTGCTGCTAGTATAAAGTCTGTAAACTGAACAGATATATTAAGTGTTGTTTATGCACTTTGAAAAGACCTCTCTGCCCAGAAATGTCATTAGCCACTGACAAATGTTAACCAGTGACATATGATCAAGGAATAAGAGTCACATGAGCTGTTTCTAAACCCAACAATCCCTAAAAATATCAGACAAGTCTATAAATTCATAGAAATTGTATCAGTCTGAGAGGCATTTGAGGTTGGGGAAAAATGATGAAATCTTTTAGATGCTATTTGGGAAAGGCTGAGGGTGGGGTCCTGGCGTGTGAACAAACAATATACATTCAACGTTTCTTTATGGGGTATATGCTTTATGATGGTAGCATTTACCATTATTTTTGATATATAAAACTTTTGATATTTTTGATATATTTTTGATATATAAAAAGTGGGATATACTAATGCAGGCTTTTCTTGTATTCAGATGGATTTTTCTTGCAAAACCCTGTGTTTTGCATGCTTACAGGAAACATGTAGGGATGGTGTTGGTTAGTGGACATACTCTGGGAAAGTGAAGCTGCACAGGGCATCGTCAGAGCTCACCTGGCAGGGGAGATGCCTTAGAAAACTGCCTTCCTGCTCTTGGACAGAACTACACATCGTTTCTCATGGTGTGTTGATCCCTACGAACTTCCCCAAATAAGCAATCCCAAGTGCCTTGCCTGTGGGGTAGTGGTGGCTGTCTGCATTCACATCCATCTGCGGTGACTGGGCACTTTCCTTGGAAAGCACAGTGGAGGGGAATTAAGCCCTGGACTTGGTCTGAGTGCTACAGGACTGCGATGATGTCAGCTGGAAGGGAGGACAGATGGGATGCTGGGGACAGGCAGCTTTGAGTCCAAAACTGGGCTTGTGATGGCTGTGGCTGCTTCCCCCCAACCATCTGTGCTGAGCAGGGTTCAGAAGGGCTTTTGGAAAAGCGGGAGGTGCAGTCCTCACACAAGTATAAATATGTTAAGACTCTGCTTTTTAATCTACTGAAATCTGTATACAGGGTGTCTATGTGAAATACATGAGTTTATTGTAATGTACTAACACAGTAATTCTTAAATATGACCACCATGGTCTTCATGCAAGGTCACTGTATGGCAAATAGCTACATTTTGTGGCTTGGAGGGGAGAAAATCGTATGTGACCTCAGCAAATAACCCGGACTTAGAGCTCTACTGGCTTTTGCTTAAAATTTATTCCTACTGCTTGTGTAGTTTTATTGTTGTGTGTTCCTGACAAGGCAGACTGCTTAGCAAAGACTTCCTGAGCACCATACAGCTTTTTCTTTACTTCTGCATGACAGGAGCCCTTTAATGCCGCCTTCTCCCAGGTGTGCCAGGCTCCAGGTCCAACTGTAAACACCTTCTTGAAAAGCCCAAACTCTTGGCATGTGCTCAAGAAATATTTTAAACTAACTATGGTTTCAAACCAAACTAAGAGCTCCGTCTCCTGCCACCTACCTTATGGCAGCCCTAGGGCTCATCAGACCTTCCTAAAATGGCAGGAGCCCAGCGAAGCACCTCGGAGCAATGAGAAGAGCACTGCACATCTCCTTTTCCAGCACAGCAAGCCATTATGGGTTGGCTCAGCTGCCCTTGGAACCACAGCCCCAGGTCAGTTGTGGGGGAATGTAACAAACTTGATATATACAATTGCCTGTGTTCCCCCTTCCAGTTTTGCAATGTCCGTCAGATTCTAGTGGTAACATTTTAATGAAAATTAGATAAACATTAAAGTGCTGGCCCTGACTTTACAGTATTAAAGAGCAATGCAAAGAAACTAATCATCATCAGTAAGGATCCCGGATGTTGTTAAGTTTAAATAAAAAAGAGCTTTTTTTTTTTTCTTTTTTAAACACCCATTGCCCTCCAGTTTTTATTGTACATGTGCCCGTGGGCATGTCACTGTGCACACTAATGAGCAAGCCAAAAACGTACCTGTCAGTTCACAGCAGATATGTTTGCATGAATATAGTTTGTTTTCTCAGTCCTTGTTTTTTCTGGCAGAAATGGTTTTATCTCACTTCTTGCAGCTCTCCCAAGGAAGCACAACCTTCTCCCTGTTTTCCCTTCTGACCAGTGCTCATTGCCTCCTTAAGTGCAGCTTGGGGAGACCAATACTCCACCCAGTTTCAGAGGATCAGGCATGGATTGGTATAAAATGCAAACAGATACAGGATCAGACTGTCAACCTGCAAAAAAAAAAAAAAAAAGAAAGAAAGAAAGAAAGAAAATTGCAGGTGGTGCTGGTGTCCTGAATCTTTGCAAAAAATCCCATCCCTGACTTGTAAGCTGGGTGCAGAAGTGGCAGGGGTGGTACGGACAGACCCCAGAACCGCAGCCTGCTGGGCAAAAGCTTAGGCTTCCCAGACCCCTGCCTTCATGGTCAATGTTCTCAGGCATATACAATTTCTAACACTTGATACTTTTAAAACCTAGGTAGGAGTAACCAGCATTCTCAGACTGGCTGCATCCTGCTCAGGTTCTGCTCTCATATCCTGAGTGGAGAAAACACCATCTCACTGCTAAACATCCAGATCTGCCTCTGTGCACTGGCAGCAGCGATGCAGGTGGTTAAGGTATTTACCTCTGTCTTTCTGATTTTGTTCTGTTGCTTTTGGAAAGCACCGGCTGTCCCAGCTCACTGGCTGTGGGCTGGAGCAGGGACCCCACAGCAGTGGCCCTGGCCCTTGGCCGCCAGCCCTGCCCAGCGCCTGATGTGCTGCTGCCATGGGGAGAGCTTGATGTGCAAGCACTGCTTGAACTCACTGCACAAGGTCCCTTATATGCTATTTATGTTATTCTGTGGCTGATATAATTGCTGATATAATAGTCCCTGTGCTGGTAACATATTTTGATAGTCTCTGGCAAAAATAAGTGCCCAGTTTCAGCATCTCGTAAGCTTTTGTTCTTGTTTTTAGGCTGTAGGTGTTTTTTCTCTTGATGTCAAGAAAGCCCTCATGAGAGACACTTTTCCCCCTGCTTTCAGCAGCGTCCTTTCAGCAATCTCATTAGGTTGCTCATAACCAGATCAGCTGATGAAAGAAGACCCAAGCACCTGGCATGACAGGAGGGCACGTCACGAGCTGTGCAGTTGGGTACTGACAGATGGGACACGGTGGTGGGAGACTTGTTGGGACTCCTGATTTCTGGCAAGGGTTGCACAAGGCTGGGTCTCTGGCTGGAGGTGCCTGTGCCGCGCTCCAAGCATCTCCAGGTAGCAAGGGGATGTGGGAGGGAGCAGATCATGTTCCCCCCAGCACTGAAGGTGGTCGGAGCGGGGTGCTGCTCCTCCCCAGCTTGGCAAAACTGGGCTAGGTCGAAGTCATGGCTTTATTCAGGGCTGCTCTTGGCGGTGGCTCATCCCAATTAGCTGAAGCACCCAGGCTCTGTGCATCCTGCACCCCAGGTCAGTGCTGTCCCCAGGCCACTGGCAGGTGGGCAGCAGTGGAAGAGTCCCTGCTCTTCTTTCCCATGTCTACAGCCTGAAAGGTTTCAGTAGAAAAAAGAGAACATCTAAATACATGAACTCTTCTCTTAGCACAACAGAGATGTTTAGGCCATTATTCTATTTTCAACCCTGTTGTCCCACATTTTATCATGTCCGTTATGTTTTTAATCAGGCAGGCCAGCATGGGAAGGGTAAGCAGCTGGTGCAGCAAAGAGGAGAGGGGTACCCTCGCAGACGAGACGCTCAGCTGCTCTGCGCCATTCCTCCCCTTTCATTAGGTTAACTGTTCCTGTCTGTTTCAGTACTGTTTTGTGTTGCTAAACTGCAGGAACTACCCGGCCTCTCCTCTTCAGAGATCAGACCAGATTCCTTTTCTGCAGATCAGAGACACCACTAGCACCAGGAGAATCTCATCAATGGGGTGTCTTATCAGTGTCCATAAATACCTGAAGGGAAGGTGCAAAGAAGACAGAGCCAGGCTCTTTTCGCTGGTGCCCAGGGACAGGACAAGATGCCGTGGGCACAAACTGGAACACAGGAGGCTCCCTCTGAACATCAGGAAGCACTTCTTTATTGTGCAGGTGGCCAAGCACTGGCACAGGCTGCCCAGAGAGGCTGTGGAGTCTCCCTCCCTGGAGATCTTCAAAAGCCGCCTGGACGTCCTCCTGGGCAAGGGGCTCTGGGTGGACCCAGAGGTCCCTTCCAACAGCAACCACCCTGTGCTTCTGTGATCACGCTGTCTCGGGCCATTCTGGGCTCAGGGGACCTCTGTTCTTTGTGCTTTCTTTTCATATTGATGTGGCTGAGGCACCCTGAAAACCTTTTCCCACTGTTAAATTGTTGCTTAAGTACAGCTGATGGATGAGATTTTTAACCAATATAAAGTGAAGTCCTTGCAGGGAATATGTTCAGTACATTTCCCAGATATTGGGTTTCATGCTCTCATTAGGAAGAGCTACATCGCTTGTCGTCTCTAATTTTGCACGTTTTTAATGAGCAGCAGGTATCTTTGTCACCAGCACTTGACTATTGGTTATTGCAGTTTGTAACTCACAGGAGCCTGTTTAGCTGCAAGGGTGACAGCTCCTGTGCGAGGGATGGGGAAGAGCCGTTCTTCCCCGTGCGGCACAAGGGTTGCTGAGTTGTGCTGTAGGTGAAAGCCTTCAGCCCCTGCAGCACAGCTCAGCTGGGCATCTGGGACATCTCCGGTCTGTTTTTTTTTTTACCTGATTTGTTTCCATGTGAGCTCTTGTCTGGTGCATCCTGCCGCATTCTGCTCGTGGTTAAGACAGCTTGCATTCTCCCCAAACTCCAGGCACAGCCAGGTAAAACCTTGAGCTGAGTCTGTCTGCCGGTGTTTAATAATGAAGGAAAGAAACTTGGAGAAAGCGTACAGCTTTAGATCTGCTCATCAGCAGTTTCTACACGCTCGTCAGCAGTGAGGTAAAAACAGCATCTGACTACAGAGCAGCGTGCAGGTCTTGGAAAGGTCTCTGTGCCCGTTGATCACAGCAGCATCTGGATGCACATATTCGATGTGCACCCAAACCAGTTAAAAGAAGAAAACAATGGTTGCACATTCCAAGAAAAGCAGCAATGCGGTTAATCCAAGTGCACTGTAGTACTGAAACGGTTTCGTACCGAAGTGGGTTCTGAGGGCTGAAGCAATAGCAGATTTCCAGCACCCCCCGATGCAGAAGTCTGGCAGCTGGAGGCAGGTGGGGAGGGGTGGCGGGGCCTCACCTCCGGCAGGCCGCGAGAGGCGTCCTCGGGCTCTGGCAAGATGAACGGGCTGACATGAGCTGGAAAAAGGTCTCTGTGTTGCAGTTTAATGCAGCGTCTCGTTTAATCCAGGGCTGGCCACGTGCTGTAGCTGTGCACCGCTCCCCCAGGCCGCCCTCCGCGCGCGGCCTGTTCGGTGGCCGCCAGCCCCATAGGGTACCTCCGCGCCGTGCCCCAGTGCGGCACTGCAGCCGGTTGTCCAGCTGCCGTCGCTGGAAGCGTTCGAAGTCAGGTTGGAGAGGGCTTTGAGTGGAAGCCGTCCCTGCCCACAGCAGGGGGATTGGACTAGGTGATCCGTAAGGGTCCCTTCCAACCCCAGCCATTCTACGAGTCCGAGCGGCAGCCCCTCTGAGGCAGAAAGTACCCACCGCTGCCTTGCTGTAAGGCTGGGAAGGCCTGCAGCGCCAAGCTCTGCCCCGGGGCTGCTGAGCCATGCCTGCATGCAGGCAGGCGTCTTTCCTGTGCCTGCTCTCTGCTTTGGCTACTCGGTGCCCAAACGGAGCGGCTGCCATCAGGCACCTCAGGGACGAAGAGGTTGCCTTCTTCTGGGAAGCCTCTGGGCCTGGCACTGTGCACCGGTGGTGGGCTTGTGGCAGAGGAAGGTCCCAGCAGCCCGAACCTTGGCTGCAACTTGCTCAGTTTTCGCAGAATGAGTTTTTATCCAGAGAGTTTGTAAGGCATAAGAACAGATATGATTCATTATTTAAAAATCTCTTTTTTAAAAAACAAAACAACAACTACAAAAAACAGTTTTATTGTGTCTCTCTGAAGCAACTAGCTTCTTTCTGTGACCTGTTAAGTCTTCCAGAAACAGGGGAGGATAGGAAAGAGGTAACAGACAAACAATGATAGTTATTTCAATGTTTTTCTTTTTTTTTTTTTTGGTAAACATATGGAAACTTTATAAGCCAGGCAGAAGCATAGGCTTTTTTTTTTTTTTTAATATATGTATCATCTCTAATATAATTAGCTTTGGTTGCCAGTTTCTAAGGAACAACTAAAATAAAGATGTTAGACTGTGACGTGTACTATGGCAGGTCATTTTAAGGGTCTGTGAGTATTTAACAGTGGAAAGAGGAGCAGAAGCAGGAAGAGGAACTATAAAAAAGAAACAACAAAAAATCCTGAAATCAGAGGTACAGCAAGCCACTGCTGTCTTCTTCCAGACTTCAGTTATTTTCTTTGCCAAGGATAACATTGCCTTTCTGCTACCTGAATGTGTTATTTACCCCAATGCATACTCTAGATCCTTAGTGACATATAAATTCTTACTTCCTCCTCTATTTATGCCCTTTAAACTTTGCTTCAATAAATAAGAAATGTATACTTGATGATATTTATTGCTTTCATGAGAATGTTCATGTTTTCTTTTTGCTTCTTTCTGTTCTGCTATCAGGTTCAAAATCAGAAGAAACCCAGGTTTCATTAAAAAGATGTAAAAAAAAATCACATTTCCTTTTAAGACACCAAATTCTCTTGATAGTAGTCCTCCGGACTGCTGCTTTGTCGCTATGGTGATTACTAGTCCATTTAAGCCACTTTAAAACGGTAATGATGAGTAAGAAAAAGGAATTCATAAAAACATCATTAGCATAGCTGTTTTTGTGTGTTTCATGAGATTAGGAAATGGTCAAAGTCCAGTGAATAATAGGTTGATTTATTTTCAATTTTAGTGGACCGCTAATGCTTTAAAGGAAAACAGATCCGATGCAGGCTGCTATCAGACACATCAGTTCAGAGCTCTGTGATGATAAAGCTACTGGACGTTTATGGTCTCCTATGGTAGCATAAACCACCTTGAACTAATTAAAATACCTTCAGGGACATCCTGCATCCCTGGGATGACATCAGACATGCTCTGTGAGAAATCTGGCCCAACTGCTGCGCTATCAGGGAAGGAAAATCTCTGAAGACATTAAATTTGTTCCCAAAGTTCTCGGACCAATCAACTTGTCATGGCCATACAGCCGAGTGGCAGGACTCTGTGTGCCATCATCACTTAAGCTGAAGCGCTACAGAGGTGATACTGTGCTTTGTGGAGTAGCTTTGAATTAGGAAGCTAGTTGGGAGTCTTAGGGGGTCTGTAGGAGAGCTCAGCTGCAGGGCTGAAAGGGGAGCAGGCATGGAGGAGACCCCAGGCACTCATCGTAGGACACCTCCCTGCCTGTCATGATGTACGTCTTTGCTAGGGAACTTTAAATGAATGAAAGACATTGCTGGTGTGAGAAGTGCCTGGTGAGGTTCATGGGGCCAATTCCTGTGGAGGAGGGCGTGGAGAACTGCCTGTCCTGGCTGGGACAAAAGCAGGAGATCTGCCTTCAAACAGCACCAGTGGGGGAAACTGGATCTGTCCATACAGACCTGCATTTCTTTTAGTCTTTTAGTGACTGCTTCAAAAATATAGTAACATATTTATCCCTTATCTTTAGCGGATAAAGGAAGTGTGTTTCTTATCAGTAAGAATCACTGTATGGGCAGGTATGGTTTTTGATGCCAGCTGGAGCTGTGATGCCCTCGGCATTTGGAAGGATGCTCCCTCCCTGCTGAGAGGCCAGAGGAAAGGGGATGCTGTACCAGTGAGGAGTGGTTGGTGTAGGCAAGTGGTAGCCACTGCCCCTTGGCCATCAGCGAGCAGGATGTGAAAACAGGTCTGACTCCAGGGATGAGTGCACCCTGCAGCACCATTTCCCTACAAACTGTTTCCACTACAAATTCATCATTACTCAACTGATACATCAGGAAATGAGCTCCAAAATCTCTTTATGAAATATGTATTATATCAAAGAGGTTTTTAGTGACTAAAAATCTTAAAAGCATCGACCAGTTGGGGGAAGGGAGGGAGAATGGGAAGAATTAAGTTAGCAAAATAAAAAAAAAGATGAAGTGCCAGACTCTGTGCTGCTGGTGTCAATGACATCACTTGGGCTTAAGACTTGCCTGAGATGAGAGGAATCTGAAGTCTCTTTGCCTCATAATAGCAACGTTACCATATATTAAATGAAAGGATCTTGTAAAAAAAAGCTTCTATGAATTTCAGGTTCGCTTTCCACAACCCTAAGAGCACTGGTGTCCTCCTCCCCCGTGCTACAGAAAGAAGTTAATGTCATTGCAAGCCTCATGGACTGGTTCTTCCCTTTGAAGAAGGGAAACCAAGATATGCTAAAAATGCTGGACCTAATAAACCCTTATAGCTTAATACCAATATCTGCCCACCCCAGCAGACTGCTGCCTGCCCTGACAAGCTGGTATGCTGTCATCTGTGCCGGCTGTAGGTCCTGGGTCCCCATAGTCAGGGTCACAGAGATGCTCGGTGCGGCTGCTTATGCAGCACAGAAGAGCTGGAGCTGCCGTGATGACCAGGGACATGGTATACGTGGATGAGCTGTTTTCTTTGTGGTCAATGACAGATGCAAAAATGATCATGCCTGTCGCAGTCCAAAGTTATTGATTCTTGCACTGGCAGAGACAAAATAACCCAGTGATTCCACTTGGAAAAGTGGAGGAAATGCAGGATCTTTCATGTGTTTTCCTACATGCCAAAGTGAGATGCAAGAACTTCATTTTAACTCAAATGCTGCACAGCATGATATTTTCCTTTATCTCTTCCATGCATATGTGGCTTCTATGTGAATAGCAAAGCAAGAAAAACAAGATCAAAATTAAAAAGAGAGCAACAATATTTTTGGTCTGCTGAAATTTCATCATACACTTCATCACAGAAGTGATGGAGTGGAGATAGACTCAGCTTGTCACTTTGGATGCAGGCAAAGGGAAAAGTAAATGAAAAGACTAAGAATGAAGGTGTTGGGTCACTATCTGTAATAACATATCTAATTCTGTTGTTATTCCATATCCAGGCTGATCTGGGGAATTTGTTGAACTGTGAATTTCTGTACACAGATAAAGTTCACGCTTCAGTGCACAACAGTGATTGCTCATCAGGGGCCTGTGAACGAAGGCAGCTACGGCAGAAATTCAGTTCTCCTGTAATGAGCTTGTCGAAAAGAAAGAAGAAAAAGGATTAAAGTCAGTGATAAATCATGTGTGTTTTATTTTCCATTATAATCTTTCTTTGCAAACAACTTAGGTTTTCCTCTTAAGAGTTCAGTACAAATGACTATATATTTTTCTTCCTATAAACATAGCACCAGATAAATTCTCTTTGTTACTGACATGGAATAATCAAGGGAACAAACGTAACCCCCCTGAATGCTTATTTGTTGCTTGTGATATTTCAGTGAGGAAAGCCTTCCTGTTGCCAAATAAACCAGCTTCTCTGTTCTTTCTTCCTTCTCTGTTTCTTTCACTAACAGATGAACAAGCCAGCAAGACTGAAAGAATTTGCTATCAAGTCTTCTCCTTAGTAATTTATCAGGGTAGAACAAACTTCATTGCAAGCCAATGAAGGCAGCAGTGAGGAGCACCATGCTTGCAGGGGGTCTGCTAGCTGCAGCACCACCGTTAGTGTGAAATGTGGCTCTTTTTCTAGTAGGGAAATTCAGCACAGCAAAAAGAGACTTTTAAATGGATGAGCCATTTAGAAACCATCCACACAAATGGGATGAGTCTGGGAGCGTGCTTTAGAGCAGTGGCAAGGATGAGAGTTTGACAGGAACTGTTTTCTGTTCCTCTGCTATTGTGTTCAAGGATATCAGAACTTCATTAATTTTTTTCTTATTACTGCATAGTTTATTAAGGACAGCTGGATCCTGTTCAGCTCTGCAAATGACAGCTTTCTATTTGCTTGTGAGCCGGCCCTTAGAGCAAGTGATGGTCTTTCTTAGAAGGTTTGCAGCAAACAATCCTTTCAAATAGAATTAAACTCTGCAGGTTTTAGTGTCATTTCTTTGAAATCCTGCCCATGTAATCTCTGGTGAGTGTTACTGCATTTCCACAAGGTGGCCAGCTGCATCGCTTCATCGTGACTCCCTTTCTGCAGAGAAAGTGCTGAGAGACCGGCTTAGATCCCTCTTCCCTTCAACCAGCGGTGGGAATAAATTTTGTTTCCACTATCTTAAAAGCACTTCTGTTTCTGTTTTTCATTATGTCTTAATCATGTCCTGGTAGTAGAATCAAGCAGCTCTATAAAACACATCTTGTTAAGGTAATATTTTCTATCCTGTGTGTCACTTAGTACTTGTATTAGTCATATTTATCTCCAAGGGTGCCATCAATGAAGGTCAGGGTCCCAAAACCGGCTGCTTTTCAGAACTGCTTTTCTCCTTAGACTGCAAAGTCAAGTAGCTTTTTTTTTTTTTTTTTCTGATCACTCACACAAGCCATTAAAAAGTCGATGTCTGCCAGTTCTTACCGCAGGTATAGTCTGCTTTTAATTAAGCCTCTAAGCTACTGCAGATTGTTTATTTTCTACAGCCAAGCAGAAATTAGGTTTTTCATCCCAGGGGAAAAATGGATTCTTCAGCATTTGTTGTTTTGTCCTAAAGCAGGCTGGAATATTCACGTGAGCATAAACATTGGAACAAAACATTCAAAACTGCTATCTAATCTGGAAACATCTAGGTGTTTGTGCTATAAGCTGTGATTTATAGCACGCGCGTGTCCCTGAAGCTGCAGTCTGTGGAGGTAAGAGTTTGTGTCCTCTCTGCTCCCATCGTCTCCTGTGGCATTAATCTTCAGGCTTTGCTACCTCACAGCCAAAAACCCTGAGGAAGGAATGCCAATTAGGCAGCAATCTACTTTATTTTCTCTCATTTACTTCTGTGGGACCTTGTCAGCCCCCTGAGCACATTTGCAGCATCTGAAAGGCTGAGGCCCAGAGGGTTCTCTTTTTGGTGGAATTACATCTCCCATCATTCACCCACAGTCATGCTAAATCAAAAAATCTTTTTGACAGAAAGCTCCCGATGAGCTTTATAAACTTGTTTGGTAGTGGCTTCAAATTCCCACCTTCAAAAAGGAAACTCGTGGAAGCCACCGCATTCCTGTGTGACGGATTGACCTGTACCATATTCTCTCAGTTGACTTCCGAATCCGTATTTACTCCCAGATTGCTCCCACATGAGATAGGGCCCAATTAATATTTTTAGGTTTTGGAGGATTTCTTCCTAATCAGGCACTATGAAATTATTAAAGAAAGCTCTGGGTACAATTACACAGGAAACAAGTATTAGAATTAATGCTCTTCATGCCTAAAGTCAAAGCAGGGTTTCTTTCCCTTTCCTTTGCTTTAGTACACAGGTCTGCCAAGTCTGTGGAGCGTCCCCTGAATGTTTACCTGCCAGCACTCATTTCAGATCTGGAAGAAAAAATGCAGAGAGAGGGATTAACCTGATTCACAGAGTTTCTAAAAATACAAACCAAAAATAATTCAAAATCTGGATAAGATGAGGAGGAGCTCCTGCAGAAACTCAATGTGATGCATTGCAGGAAGGGACATTGGTGGGATAATATCATAGCCTGCAAGTACTTTCAAGTTAGGAGAAATGCAAAAGAGTTCTTCAGAGACTGTAGGAGAAGAAGCTAAACGTGGGAACAGGCAGGTTAGATACCGTGGCAAACTGAACAGCATGAGTAACAGACTAAGCCATGATGAAATAATGAGCTGGGGCACCAATAGTGCTGGCATCTGGGAACAGGTGAAATGAAACTTTGGAAGAAATGTTGTATCAAACAGTCTTGTAAAGATGTCAGTGATCAGAAAAGGCTAAGTGGTCTCTCTTTGCCCAGTTTTACAGACATTTGTAGGAAAAAAACAAACCCATTCTTCTCCTGTCACTTCAAAAGCAAACCTATTTTCTGAGGTTTAACTGTGATTTCAGCATTTAGTGTGTTACATGTTCTTTTTAGTATTTTTAAATGTGCTTAAATGATCGGTTTTCCATTTAGATCTGTGGGCAGAGCAACATCAAAGCTCATTCAGATCTCACTACTTCCATTTAGGACAGTCTGGGGCCAGAGTAGAATTAAGGGCATCGGTTAGATATACATGGGCCCAGGTGGTTGGAAAAGCTGCTGGTGGATCCAGCCATAGGGTCAGACTCTACATTTCGTTTAAGAAAGGAAGACAAACAGCCTCCTTCCTATCCCCAGGAATCCCAGACCTCAAGCCATTTCTTTTATGTCTCTGTAATATTTTTTTAAGCTGTAGGGAGAGGTAATTAAAAAATATCCATTGAGAAGGTGTTTTATTTCTTCTTTTTTTTCTTTTCTTTTCTTTTCTTTTTTTTTTTTCTGTTCAGGATTAAAAGAATACAGTGGGTGGCTAAAACAGGTTAGGAGTTTATTAATACAAAATGACTTTTGCCCCAAATCCTCCTTGTTTTCCTCCACAGGAAACTTTAATGTTTTCTGAAGGTTTTTTATTCCTAGGGAAATCAAGATGGTAGTTCTCCAGTTCCCAGCCTTCATGGCCAAGTCAAAAGAAATGAATCTGATGAAAGTCTTGTAAGAGAGCATCCAGAACACAACCCCTTCCTCCCAGGGTTCAGGTCTCTTACACAGCTTCTCTGCAAAGTCCTTTCTGAGATCTTTGTGCTTCTGGTGTTTTGTTTTAGACAAGGGTGGAGGTCCTCAGGACAGTTTTTTTTTTTTTTTTTACATATATATTCTTGTGAAAATGGATGTGCATTTCCTTGCCATTACCATTTACAGCACTTGAAGGACGTAAAAACCATCTGGAATTGGAATCAAATAATAAAAAAAAAAATTGAATCAGATTAAATTCTCTGTGATTCACCACTCTGAAAAAAGCACAAAATTAGAAACAATAATAAAGGAGGAAGAACATTTTTTAAAAGGTTCAGTTGAAATCCTCTAAGCCACAGAGATTAATTGAGGCAAAGATTTTTAATTAACATGATTTTTAAAGGAAAGTAAAATGCTGTAGCACAAAATGTAATACTGGATCATGGTATTCAGCAGTTCCTCAGCCTCCTGCTTAAGTGGGACAATGACTGAGTGAAGAGCACACCACTGCTCAGGTGCCTACCATGATGTGCGCATCCACATTATGGAGGTGAGAGCTCTGGCGGCTCTTTTCCTCCTTCTCAAGGAGAAAGGACAGGGAGAAAAGGAAAAAGGTGTATGCCTGTGGTGGATTTGTGGTACGGGGAGATGAAGGCTTTGGTGTTCATGGGATGTGTGCCCCTGGGGACGGGGTGACCTGTGGGGTGCCATGCCAGACAAGGACTAGGTGATCAGGACAACTGGATCAGGATAGCTGAGATGCTTTGCATGCGCCAGCCTTCCTGGTCTAATACAGCTGTAGAAGCGCGAATCCCCTTTATTTCCAGTCTGAGGCCAAACTCACCCGAGATATGTGGCGCAGCTAAACTACGTGTACTTGAAGTTTTGCACTGGGCATTTGCGGTTGTACCAGAAAGTGTTATCTGGGCCACGTTTTCACTTCTTTGGGCTGACAGTGTCCCAGTTTGCTTCTGTCTCACCTGGACACACACCAGTTTCTAATACCCATAAAACCTTTGTTTGCTCTTTATTAACCAGCTCAGCGGTCTGGAATATGGACACCATGGCAGTGGCTGTGTTAAAAGAGGTAGAGGTTATGTGTCCAGCTAACCACATGCTTAGCCTTAATCTGAGTATCAACCACTACACAGTTATTCTGATACTTATGCATGTGTTTGAACATTTTAGTATATTAGAACTTAAATTATGTGATATTTATGAACGCTATTAATAGCTGCTGTGTCATGAGGTTCATTATCTTAATAGAACTTGAAAAGTGGTTAGCTCATGAACATAATTAAACTGTTGGGCTATGATTTTGACTAGGATTGGTGCACAATATTTTCCTGCAACTATATAATATTTTGTTACAGGACAAATCTATACATTCTACCACATGATCACAGAACGGCTGAGGCTGGAGGTGCCTCTGGAGATCATCTACTCCAGCTCCTGCTCCAAGCACGATCAGCCACAACAGGTTGCTTGAGACCATGTCCAGTCATGTTTTGAGTATCTGCAAGGATGGAGACCCCACAACCTCTCTGAGCAATGAGATCCAGTGTTTGACCTGCCTCACACTGAAAAAAAAAAAAAAAAAAAAGTGTTCAAGTGCTGTATCCTACAAGTTCAGGCTTCCTTAAATGAGTGCTTGATGGCAAAATAGACTTCAATTTAAATATACAAATAGATGTTTCTCCTTAAGTAAATTTTCACCAGAATGTATTATATCATTGCAATAAGTAAAATGCCACTAGGTTTCTCAGGTAAACTCCAAAAGTACAAAGAAGACAGCTGGTTACATGAAACTCTTCAGGTGTCTCATACATCTCCAAATCAAGGAGTACTTAACAGAACTCCAAGAACGTGGTCTGAGTGACTTGGCCAGGATCAAGGTTCAGCCTGACTTCCCAGCTCACAGCCGTAAGCTTCTTATTTTATCTGGTCCATCCTTTCCCTATCTCCTCATGAGATCTGAAGTAACTTCTTTGGCCCTTCTGAAGCCTCAGTTTATTCCTTGCAGAAATAAGCCACCCAGACTTAGTCAAGTGAGCAGACCGTGGGATTACTATTTTTTTTTTTTCCAAAGTGGACTGTTTGTTATGAACCCCACCCAACATTTCCTGAAAATAGGGAAAATTTGGATTCTTTAAAGTTAAAATCTCTACTGCTTTAGCTTTCTTAGACATTGTACAAATGTGCAAATCTTACGAAGTGTGATTTTTGTCAAAAAAAAAACAAACAAAAAAAAAAACAGGTAAGATGGATGTTTTTCAAGTACTAAGCTTTATCTTTCAGCAAAGCAGAAGCAGCCCATTCTCTGGGAGATGTGTGAATATTTGCAGTTATGAAATGCAAAAGCAAATTCTGGGTAGGAAATTAAAAAAAAAAAAGAAAAAAAGATTAACATATTCAAATGAAAGTAAACCATTATTTAGAGTACTCATCATGAAACGTCTTCTCTTCAACACCTGCAAAACAACATCTCAAATCAGCCCCCTCCAATGCTGGGCACACAGAGCCCTACACGCAGGTTCTGAACGGTTGAGTCCCATCATTATGAAGCCGTCAACAGAGTGAGATACTGCAGCATTGCAAAACACTGCTAACAGCAGAGCAATGTGCTGGTTTATTGCTGTAAAATACCTGTAGCACTTCTTCTGCAAATGAGGTCAGCGAATTCATTAAAGCCAAATAGTCTTGCTTTGGGTTAGTTCTAAATAGTGGATGTTAGAGTAATATCTCACAGAAGCACTGGATGGCAGTAAATGCACAACAAAACCACCTCAGACAAAGGCAATTAAATATAGCAAGGCAGAGAAGCTGAAAACTTCAACTGCTTCAATGATCAGTTCTTTACAAATGGCTATTATATAATATAATAAGTAACTGTAGTTTTACTTATTCATTAGAGAGTTTTGTGCATGACTACAATCCATCTGCTTTAAATGGCTTGAGAGTGAAATTAGCTGTCTCAGATGTTATGGGAGTTGCTGAATATCAGTAAGGAGGAAAAACCTTTCTGTTTTAAGGAATATTGCAAAGCAGATGCACTAAAGATTTTTCTTTGAAAAATTTAAATAACTGAATATATTTTCTTATTTGCTGAGGTTTTGCAGATTGATTGCTTTTTTGTATGCATAGGCAAATGAGTGCAGAGCAGTATTTCTGTCAAACTTGATATTGCTTTTTCTTTGAGATTCAGTTGGACTGATAAAAGTAACAGCATTGCCAAACACTACACCGTAAGGCATTTCATTTGATGACACGACATCCTGTTAAAAACAAACAAACAAACAAACAAAACAAAAAAACCCACCATTTCTGTACACAAGACAATACAAACCCCTATCAAAAGGCTTCAGAAATCTGCTAATGGACAGATTTCAGAAAGTAACTTTGTTTAGGAACCAGCATCCCAGTGGAGTGTGTTTACTGAGATTTCACCAAGTGCCTGCTCGTGGCCCACTTCTGTTCAACATTTGCAGATGGGGTGCAAATATGCCCCAGTGGAGCTGGCTGCAAGCGGCACAGGGAGAGATGCTAAAGGGCAGCTTTTCAGAGCTATCTGATTGCACAGCAGTCTGGGCTTCCTAGGATAATATGCCTTTTAATGCTGTGCTGAATTGCTAGAGACAGAAATGTGTATGCTGAAACAAAAATGCAGGTACCAGTGATAGGACTCGAGACTGTATTTCAGCAAGCAATGGCCAAGAAATGGTTTCACAGTGGATAGCTTACTGCTTATGGCTCCCAGTCTAAAGTACTAAAGCAATCCTTGGCTGCAAAGGAAGAAAATACTGATGAGAGGTGGGAAGAGAAATTATCACTCTGTGAGGCATTAACAAGAGCATTACTGGAACAAACTGACCACTTCTTGGATCCCCAGTTTAAAAAGCATGCTGATAAATTGGAAAGGATTCACAGAAGTGCTGCAAGAATGATTTGAAGTCTGGAAAAGCTTAGAGAGTGCCAAGAGTTCAGTATAATTTATCCAGAAGAAGCTTAAGTGCCTTCATCTTGGCCTGTTAGTCCCCACCCAGGGAAAGGGCTTCTGAAGTTTCTGAGTCACTTTAATGCCGCAGAGACAGGCGGAAGCCATGAGCAGAGGAAGGCTGGAGATCCAGGCTGGAGGACAAGGACTTTTTCAAAGCATTTGTACATTATCTGTGAGGAGTCCAGGCTTAGCCATGCAGGGACAGCCATGATCGAAAAATACGAGCATCCTGTGGATGTGTTTCTCCTCTGTTACAGCAGTGGGTATCTAGATGAGCAACTTAAGTCAACAGTTGTTTTAGATTTACTCAAGCATAAATATGAGCAGATTTTTGTCTGCCCTTCACCAGACAAACTGTAATGTTCCTAATTTTTCACAGTAATATTAAAACAGAGAGAACTGTGTTGCCATAAAATGAATTGTGTAGTGCTCAGAAACAACATAATGTAGACAACAAGGTCCTTAGGATAAACAGATATTTTTGTTGCAAATACAACTGAGTTCTTATTATATAAAGAACACCAGAGATACATCAGATAAAAGCCTCAGTACGTAGCTAGATAACAGACCATATTCAATAAGTTTTCTAAACATCTTGTTCTGTCTGTCAGATCTAATGATGACTAGTGACTAGACACCTCAACAAAATGCTGCTTTGCTATTTATTTCTCATTTGTTCTCCTGAGAAATCTCAAAACATTTCCAATTTGATTTAAGGAAGTTTCCCAAAGTCAATTGAACATGCTGTATAAAACAGTTCACTTTCATGGTCAATATGCAGTCTATAAAGAACAATAAGGAGAAAGTAATTTCATTTTGATGATGCTAACCTTGTATATTTATGCTTTACTTGGATTTTAATCCCCCTGTCACTTGCTCTGAAATTTTCATGCTGAATCCTTTTGTCACATCCAAATCTTCACTGATACAGAATATAAGGATGCACCTAAACTTTGCTCACATGAAGGCCAGATAGGTCAGTGCCCCAGGAAGCATGCGATGGAAGAGCCCACAGCCGCAGATGGTGATAAAGCACTGCGTGATGGGACTTGTGGTTTCAACGCGTCCTGTCCCATGGTCTCAAAAGTGGCTGTCCTGTTTAAGCATTTCCTTGGCTGCATTTGAAATTGTCTCCAGGGAATTTAACTATTTTTGCCAAAGAGAATGGGACAGTGAATCACTTTCTACTTTAAGCATCAAGAGTCCCTCAAGCAAGGCAACTTTTGCACTGACAGCAGTGACCTTCTAGACCACCTTCAAATCCATACCCATCCTCTGGACTGCAGATGCGAAGGTCTGCTCACCAGCGTCCAGAAGAGATGCCTGCAAACCCCGGTTGTTATTATGGCTATCTGTGGAAAGGAGAAGCAGGACAACAAAGGGTTTGTGCTCAGCCTGGTAAAATATGGATCGAGAGGGGGTATGCTCACTGCAAATACATGTTCAGGGAATAGGCCTCAGGGAGATTTGGTCTGTGGGACAGCATATATATGGGATATAAGATGGACTTGAATAAACACAGGCTGGCAACTACCAGAAGGATCCCAAAATATCAGAAGAATCAGACCCAGGAATCATGTCCTAGCAGATGAAGCCTAATTATCTGAGTAACTGTAAGGTGGACCCAGGTCAGTTTATGAAGGTCATGGTACCTGGCTGCTGAGATGGCAGCAGTTGACTGCCATGAGCAGGGAGAACCCCACAGCCTCGTGCTTCTTGCTGGCATTCCCTGCTTGTCTGGATTGATCCCTGCCCTCCCAAAAGTCTTGTGCCAAACAGCAGCTCTGGTGCTTTCCTGTTCTCCCCACACACTCTGTGGTTGTTCGTGGAGATGACAAGAAATCTCCAAGCTGTGGTTTTCAAACACATTGTGGGTAGAGTTAAAAAAAAAAAAGACACCTGAGCAATAGTTTTACAAAGAATTTCAAGCCTGCAATACTTGTCTGATGGTTTCTTGCCAGACTAAACCTTTCTTGTTTCTAACATCATTAAGTGTTACAATTTCATGATTTAATACTGGGAAATTTGTATGCGTGGACAAGCCAGCTCTGTGTTTTAATGATACTTATGTATATGGAATTTTAATGAAGATTGCCTTTGGTGGGCCATTCGTCTAATCAAGAACATGTAAGATGCTTCATTTTCTGTGGAGTCTGAAGAGCGGTAAGAGACAGGCATTTGTCCCAACGCCACACAAATAACAGTGTGACATTTTACATCTGTGACTGGGCAGGGGAAATAGGGACAGACTTGTACAGCCAGGGCAGCCTGGGGCACGGGAGGCGGGAGAAGGACTTGATGATCCTTGTGGGTCCCTTCCAACCAGGGATATTCCAGCCTGGAATTCTATGATTCTATGATTCTATGGTTTGCGGAAGCTGCTGTGATCTGAGCACCGGGCTGGTAGAACTTAGATCTGAGAGGAGCAAAGGATGTTGAGCCACAGAGATCTTTGGGCTAGAGTTTCTCTCCTCGTGCTGGAGGCAGCCAGCCAGCTCAGGGCAGTGCTGGGTGCTGGTGGCTTGGTGTAGCCCTGGGCTCAGGGACTGCGTCCTGGGCCGCAGGCAGGGCTCTGGGGCGGAGGAGCTGGCAGCAGAGGGTCCTTTCCCCAGCCATCCTCCGGGAAGCCGAGAGCCCTGGGCTGGGAGCAGGGGCTGCTGTCTGCCTCCCGCCACTCTGGAAGTCTTGAGACAGCTTTAGCAGCTGCATTAGCTCCCTGCTGGACCAGAAACCCTCTGTGGCTTCTTGACTCTTTTGCTGCTGTTTTGAGTTTTTTTATGAAACTCCTAAAACTACCTCCTGCCACCACCAGAGTTTTTCTACACTCAGCAATGCTGTTTCCCTGTGTTATGCTCTGACTTTAACCTGCAGATTTTAAAACTCTTCAGGCCTTGATTTCTGTAGAGACGACGAACTTTTCTGCCTCCAGGTCTCCCTCTGAAATGGCACACCTACATGTCTTTCTGACTAATTGCTGCCCACACATTCATGAGAGGGCTGTTGCAAGGCTGCCTGCTCCTCTGCACTGATACACTGTTTATTTTTCCCCCAGATGCACAATGCACTTTGTTGTTAATATTTATGAGGTTTCCCAGTCCTAGGAGAGCTTCAGAGACATTCGTCTGGGAGAGCTCCTTCAGCTAGAAGTAGCTGAAACCACCTCCCAGGTCACCTTCCCGCGTCCCTCTGCACTTCCTTGTGGTTTCAAGTTCTGTTTAAGTGCTGAGTGGCAGGTGGAGGATGTGAAAGGAGAAAATATTGGCACCAGGTACTTATTTGGATTGAATAATATGTTTTCCTCACATTTTCTGGCGATTAGTGGAGGGCTGACATATCATATATATATATATATAAACTCCTCCTATTAAATTATTTTGTACATCCAAAATGCCATGGCCTTATCCTTCAGGATGCGGAGCCCCCACTCCCCCCCAGGAGTCCTGAAGCTTCCCGGTGCGCTGCAGGGTGGGCACTGACTGCCACGCTGGTATGGCAACAATCACGCCGCAGAAAAGCCGCAGCTTTTCAAACAGGCAGACAAGCAGCCTTGCTACCTCTGCATCGTTTCTATGCTACTGCAGCCTATTCCTTGCCGGGTGTGCGTGGGGTTCGGTGCTGGAGGAGTTAACAGCGGCAGCCCTGCTGGTGGTGGCAGAGGGCTGGAGAGCATGCTTTTTAGCATAACAGTGCCTTGCCCCCTGAGCAGCACTGCGAGATCAATCATATTTCTATTTTAAATTCACTTCCTTGCCTCAACAATATGCAATGCCTCCATCTCCATGGAAATCCTGGTGTTGTACAGGGTTCACAGCACACAAGGCAGATGCACAGACGACGCAGTTTTCCCATGTAAAGAGCAGGCCCACATTCTCCAGCAGCTGTGAGGGGCTCCCTGCTGCCATTTACTCATTCAGCACGGCTGCTCTGCTTAAAATGGTTTTAAACACCAGAAACTATTGGTCTTTCCAGCCTTTTGCTGTCTTGAAACATGAGGAGCTTGCAGCAGATTCCAGGATGTATAAAAGACCTGCAGAGAGGTACAAAACTCACTGCAATGCCTGCCCCTTCGTTGGGATCGTTTGCAGACCCCCACAAGTGTACATTGTTGCTAAAGCAACTAATGAAGGAGGGCTCTGGTTTGCATGAGAGCATCCTTTCTTCCTGAGCTAGAAAAGATCAGCTAAGTTACTTGTTTTCCCCTATGTAGAGGTCTCTTTTTACATCTGTGTACCACAAATTCATATAAAAAAGCAAACACACCTGGAGGTCTGTTTTATTAACACAGCACTAATTCACTATTTCCTTTTTCACCAGCAGGAGGTAGAGGAACAGCTCTTTAGGCCACCCATCTCAGAAAGCTGCTGCAGCTCTGGGAAGATGCCCTGGTCTGTACAGAGCCATCTCCCTGCACCATTGAACTCCTGGTCGCCGGTCCCTCCTCGTGCCCGGACTCTGCTCTCATCTGGGCTGAGCTGGTCCCCATCCCAGGAGGTTGTGCAGGCGCCCAGGAATGGGCAGTGGTGAGAAGAAACCCCATGTGTTTTGGACTCGCTGGGGGTGAATGGTGGAGAAGCCAGTGCGAGGCTGGTGGCCGGGCTGCTGTCTGGCTCTGGGGGGATGCGCCAGTGAGCGTGGCTACATCTATTCTCCTTTCAGGAGAATGTGGAGAGTGACAGTAACGTCCTTTTGTGGAAATCCTTTGAAATCTACAGATAAAAAGCCACTACGTAGAGGATAAGTACTATTATTGCTACTTCTATTCACACAGCATAGGCTTGAAGCACTCTCCTGCTTTTGCTCTCATTTTTGACACAAATAGGAAGAAAAAAAAATAGATCTAAGAGGACAGCCAACCTAGAGTGAGCTGTCTTACATGAGACTAAAGCTGTTTGAATCAGGTGATGTTTTCCAAGGGCCTACTGAAGCTCCCACTGGCATCAACCACGGTTTTACTCCCATCTCTCGTGCCCGTCTGATGACTGCCCGCTTGCACCACCAGGGCAGCACCACCAGGCTGCGGGCAATGGACATCTGCCACACTTCTCCCCGTGCAAGTTGTGGAGGTGAGAGCGCTTCTCCCTCTCATTAAGCTATTGGTTTGGGAGGAGGTTTCTTCTAAAGCACAGTTTGTGACCCAGTCAGACTGAATAAGATGTTGGATCAGAAGCAGATGTTTGTTATAAGTGTAAAGCTAAAGGAGTAGCTCGGGGCTTCATGGAGTTGTAGGGGATGGAGACACCAAACAGGCAAGCAACCCTGGTCGCTGGGGCTTGTTGCAGCATTTGTCACTGATCTTATCAACATAAACTTACATTTTGATGTAAATTTGTATGCGTTGTAATAAAGATCCTGGGCTGCATGTTTGTGGCCAACCCAGGGCTGCTGCATGCTGCTTCTGGAGTAGCATCGTGTACTGCATACAACACCCACACAACAATCCTTTCACCCCCTGGCTGGAACCTTTTTCAAACAGCTTCCCCATCTGGAGCTGTAGCAGGGTGCCAGGGTCTTCACAGCAAGTCCCTGTGCCATGCTGTCCTGAGGAACGACGGCATTTCCTAGAAAAGGCCAGGCCTGCAGAACAGGCTGGGAGAAAAACAGGCCAGACAGGGTAATTGGTGGTAATGAGGTAGGAGGATGCTTGCCTTGAATTTACCTGGCCTCCCAGCAAATGCTGCAGAGGAAAAAGCTTTAAAGGCTGCTAGATGGAGAGAAAAAAGAACAGACCTTTAAAAACTGATAGGCAGATACAAACTAATGCTTAGTGAGAAAAGCTGATTATATGAGGATGAATATGGTATCAGGTATAACAAGGAATTATTGGGTTTATTTTAAGCTGATTTATTTTAAAATAATTTCTGAGCTCCTGAGGAACTGCATAAACATTTTTCATAGTATTTCGCAGCAATAGCAAAAGATCTGTTTTTTTAAATAGAGCTTAAAATTTGTCTCCAGACTACACGGATTTTGTGTATGTGCCGGGCAACTTACACACTCTGACTTTTTGACAAGCCCAGCCCAGATTGGAGCCACTAATAACAAAGTTGCTCTCAAAACTAATGACTGTGGAATACAATTATTATTTTTTTTTATTTAACTATTTTCAGTTGGACTCAGTAACTCTATCTGAATTGATTCTGTCTGCCTTGAGAAAGAAACGAACAGGTTCCTCGCACCTGACTCTGGATGTCCATGATGTCAAGTGCCTTTATCTGAGCTAGCCCCAGAGATTCTCCCGATCACAGGGGAGACAAACAGGCCACTGACTCATCCCACCTAACAGAAGCTGTCTGGGTGCTTCAGATGTCTGAAGTACCCTGAAGCATCACCCTGAAGACGCTGCTGTGGTCAGGGGAGACAGGGAGATTGTCCCTGTTACCTCGTAAACAGCGACTCCAAGTGATGGAGAACACGACTTCTTTGAAATGGCCTGTTCTGCTAAGAGGGACAATCCCAGTGGGAGATTTGGGCTCTGTGGTCAGGCTGGGGCAAGCAACCCATCAGATAGGGCCTGGGCTGAGCTTCATAGGGGGCAGTGAGCTCCGGAGAGCCACCCCAAGGTGGACAGGGATGTCTCTTGGTCTCCTGAGCTATTTCCCTGGTTGTGAAGTACAAAATGTCACAGTTGTGAAGTAGAAAATGCCTGCGAAGCATGCAGACTAGCTTCAGATTTCGAAAAGTTTGGGATTCCCAAAGAGAAGCTGTTCCTGTGACTTCTACCGCTAGAAGTCCCAAGGTTATTACAAACGCAGAAATTAACACCCTTGTCTTTACAGCCTGTGAAAAACCTGATGGAGTTATTTTTATAAATGAGTTGCATATTTTTATGGGCTTAACCTTTTATCCTGAAACTTCTCATAACTATTTTATTAATGCTCAAGAGATCTGAAGTACAGATTGCTCAGCTTAAATAGTGGAGGAAATTTAAATTACAGTTAAGACTTGGCAGGAAAATTAACCTGAGCCACAGCTGCAGCTTGGAATGAGTGGCTGGTGGGTTAGGTCACTTGCCACTGACCATCTGCCTGGAAAATGTAGACTTTGTACATTGATACGTACTCCGTGTTTTCCAGTGACAGAGATTTTGTAGCTAGATGGTAACCTTTGACTTGAATATTCTTTGAGAAGTGCTGTTTTTTATTCCCATTAAATGCCTTCTCTCATTTTGACACTTTACAACGCTCCAGTGGAAAAGCCCATTTCATATGAAATGAGGATGTGGACCCCTGGGTCCTCAGCAAGGGCACTGTGCAAGCCCTCATTCCCCTGGAGCTGAGCAGCTTGCAGTGGTCCAGCTCTGTGCCAGGCTGAATTTTGGCACAGCCAGAGGCTGGTATCACCTTGGAGGGAAAACTGTTCCTCCATTACAAATAGCAATACCAAGGAAGCAAGTCAAATCAGAGATAGCCCAGTCTTACTTGATTATTAAATTAGAGGTGACCTCTAACTTCCAAAGTTTTCACCTGGTTCTTCAAATGCTGTGTTAATAGCTGATAATCGTGTTTAGGAAGCCATGAAGGTTCACGTCACTCTCATTCTCAAGAGAGGAAGATGAGGACTTTGGAAAAAAATTAAAGCTCTGACCATCTCAAAAAGACAGGCAGAAGGGTAAAGCCAGCAGCATATGCTTCTGAATCTTGGCCAAGGGAGAAGAGGCAGAGAGCCGCAGTGTGGTTCAGAGGAATGTGGCACACACAGCGGCAGGGAAAGGGAGCCGTCCCACTTGGGGATGGGCAGAGGAGAGCAATCAGTTCCTCTTCCTCTATAAATAGGGGAAAAGTGTATGGGGGATGAACTGAACCCAAGAGGAAAGGTTGACTGGAGATAGCCAAAGGACCCCTAAGAAGCCAGAAGCAAGGCTTTCTGAAAACTATAAAAGATGTGAAATGAGAGGGTCATGATGTGAAAGCAGAAGATGGATTCTCTTTCCTTCCTTCAGTGGATATAGAAATTTACTGAGCATCTTTCCAAGCCCACAGGATTCATATTTCAGCACGGGCAAACAGTATGGGTTAATTCTACCTCAGGTATGGACCAGATGGCACTCACTAAGACTATCATTGGCATTGTGGTCAGGTAAAGAAAGAACTGCATAAATTGATTTTTTGGCTAATATTACTAAGCTCAGGTGAGAGGCTTATGTCAACTGAGTTCACATGCAAGCTCACAGAGTTAAGGTTGGTAGGGTCATCTGGGGACATCTGGCTTAACCCTGCAATCAAAGCTGGGTCAACTTTGAAGTTAGCTTCAACTTCAAAGCTAGATCTTGTTGCTCAAGGTCACATCCTGAGCTACATAGCATACACCAAAGCTAGGCGGCTCAGTGAGGCATGCAAAACCAGATGTTGAAAAATTAGGGATTCTTTCTGCCATCAGAGTCTCTGAGGAGGACTGGTGCCACAAACTGAGCGACTTACAGTTCATTGAACTAGGGATGCCATCACCTGGTACACAGTTAGGTTTGCATTAGGGTCTGTGAAATCTAAGGCTAGAAACCTAGTTCGATACTGAGTCCTGCAAAATATGCAGCCTTTGGTTGAGTTTGGTGCCACCAGCATCATATACATTATAGTTCGTCATGTAACAAATGTGGGATTCCTGTGACGGAAAAGCTTGTGCTGTTGCTGTGTCCTGCAAGGCCTGTTTGCCGAGAAGAGGAACAGCGTTCACTGGGATGACTGATTTGCTTTAGGGTTGGTTGAATTTCTTCATTTGTAAGAGGATGAGATAGATAGTTGTGGGTTAGGATTTAGGAATCAGGGGCTGAAAAATAAAAGTTTTTTTATGATCACTGCACATCATGCTGTGCTACTATGGAGCTTAGAAATCATTCTGATCTATTGGCCTCATTTCATAGCAGCCTTCTTTCCTGCCTGCAGTCACTGCAGGCTCTCAGTCAGGCTAACGGAACCACTTCTTCCTTATCCTTAAACAATGGCCATCTGTCCCACCACTGCTAGCTCCCACATCGGTCTGGCATGTTTAGTTGTCTCCTTCTGCCTGCAGAGGAGACTTTTTCCTCTGTCTAAAATCTGTGACAAAGTTTAACCATTTGGTGTATTTAAACTCAAGGCCATAAAGCAAAAAAATACTGAATTGTCCACTGGAGCCTATCCCAGCTGAAATCCACCGGGTGTTGTAGGAGGCAGGGGAGAAAAAATAAATTATTCAACTCATGAGCCTAAATCAAATGCCTAGCCTTCAATGCCTAGTTTACCAACTAGTACTTAATCATAGCCCACCAACATACAGCAGCACAGCCCTGAATCTTAATTCCAGCTCTTGTCATGTTACAGTAGGTGAGGTCATTTTTCTCCCCCCCTAAATCCAGTCCATGTTAATTCTAGCACATAGCCTTCCCCTTATCACTGATGGCCTCCCCAAAAGTCACCAGAAAGCCTACTTGTCCATCTCCTAGGGCCCTCAGTTAATTAAAACTGGCATTCCTGAGGACTCAGTACTGAGGTGGGTACAGACATGGATGCCACCAGACTGAGAGGTGTGGCCCTTGACTGGAGGACACGGCTGCCTTTCAGAGGGGCCTTGGAAAGCAGGAAGATTAGGCCAACAAGAAATGCATGAATTTTAGGACTGGCAAGCCCTGCACCTGGGATGAAATACCCCTGTGAAACCCTGCAAGTGGATGACTGAGCAGGCAGCGACTCTTCAGAAAAGGACTTGGGGTTGCTGCTGGACAATCAGTTGTGCCCATGCTGCAGCCTTGCAGTTGAGGAGAGCAGCTGCATCCTGGGCTGCACTAGTGAGGAAGCAACCAGCACCCCTCTGCTTGGCACTTGTGAAGCCTCTTCTAGATTCTGCACCCACTTTTGGACATATTTGCTACAAGAAAGAGATTACCAACATGGACAGAGTCCAATGGAGAGCCACTAAGATAGTTAGGAAGTTCAAGCACACGATGTACAAGGAAGAGCTGAGGAGGTTGTGTTTGTTTAATCTTGAGAAGAGAAGGGTAAGACGGATGTAATGTCTGTCCCCCACTACCTTGTGGGATGGGGTGGTCATAGAGATGACAAACCCAAACCCTTCTCAAAGATGCCGAATGGAAGGATGAGGAGCAACTGTCATGGGCTGCAACAACAGAAATTCCAACTTGACATGAGAACAACATTTTTCAAGGAGAGTGGTTATGCACTGGGAGAGGATGGCCAAACTGGTTGTGGAGTCTTTTCTTGTGCAAGGCCCTGGGCAACCTGCTCTGCTTTGAGGCTGTCCCTGCTTTGAGCAGGAGGTAGGATCAGAGGCCTCTAGAGGGATGTCCTTTCTCATCTGAACTCTTCTGCAATTATGTGGTTCTACCTTTTCACTCCTAGGACTTAATTCCCAGCAATAACCTGTACAACAGGGACCTGTCAGGCCTGGGAAATTAATCATTTATTGTTTATCTGCATTGTATTCTGCCAAATCCTCCATGCTAGAATCGAGACAGATGCCTGCAGGGTTGAATTACTTCTATTTTATCTAGCAAAGTTATTGTTTATGACATTACAGCTAAGACAGAGATGGAATAGGATAAAGAGCGTGGTTTCAGATCTTGGGGCCTGCAGGGCCGTATTTATTACCGTATCTCTGGCTATATCTATATCAATAACTTAAACAGATCCAGGATATATGATCGGCTGTATTGTCTGGTTATTAACACAGTCCCTGGCAGGGCGTTGGCCTGAGTTGGCTGGCTCAGACAACGCTTGTACACAGTCTGGGGCATGGCACAGGCCAGAGGAAAGACCCAAGGCTTCTTTAAGAGGTAGGATGAAGACTTGTGCCTATGGGGCAATGTTTTCTGATTTGTTCTAGTCTGGGATAGGTCACAGGGTTGTGATTCACAAAAACTTTGGTTTTGAGGTATCTTTTGGGGAAAACGTGTCAAAGAGCTGGGGTAACACCTTGAGGTCCTGAAGGATCAGAGTGAGGGCTTGCTCCCCTGGGACACAGCTTCTTGCAGGTTGTGTGTCTGGCTTAAATCTAAGGTCTGCTTAAAAAACAGGAATTAAGAGCCTGAAGAGGGTTGTGCGCTGGCAGCCCTATGAGGCTCCCGCGGGATGGCAAGGCCCACTGTGTATTTCTGGTGCATAAGGTATTGTTAGGCTAGGTTTCCTAGCTGAAATCAACACTCCTGTGGGCACAGGGCATAGCGCTAACCTTTGAAGGCTTGAAACTTAAATCTAGCTCTTCAGTCCCTTCCTCATGGTGACATATTAATGCTGACAAACCCTGAAACCTCTCAGAATAAAGACACGGCTTGGATTAGGGTCAAGGTTCCAGGCTATCAGGGGGCAAGCATGAAATGCTAAAATGAGGGATGAAAGCTGGATTAATGTATTCTGGTTAATGATATGCTAAATTTATTCCTGGAATCATCCATGTTTAATTCTGGGGGCACAGAGTGTTTAAAGATGGGCAGGGTTTAAAGCTAGAATTGGGGCTGAGGACTAGAGGTAGAGGCAGTCTTGACACTTTATTTACAGGATCTAGCAAGAGCAATAAGGTGAGAGTGAAGCTTGATTCTTACAAGAACAACTGGATTATGGTTTGGTGATAATTAATTATTGTGAAGTTAAGGGTTAGTGCTAGGCTTGGAGATTGTGAGGGTAAAGAGTTTTATACTACATGCTGGATTCTGTGAAATCCCAAGGAAGGAAATGAGGCCGATGTGGGTATGGGTGAAGGAATGTTTGTACCTTCCAGTCTTCCTGGACTGGGTGAGGATTTGGTTACAGCAGACTAGAGAAGTTAGAACACTACTGGATTTTGCAAGATCTGCTACAGCAGGATAAATATGCATATAAGCAAAAATAGATAAATAAGCAAACGGGAGAGCTGGCAGGAAGGCTTCAGAATAGAAAGTGTCCAGGAGACCAAGGCAAAGGCTGCAAAGCACAGAGCGGTGGGGAGCCTGTCCAGGTGCTCTCTGTGTCCAGCACTGGCTTCTTACTTAGCCCCATCTGCTGCCAGAATGTAAAATCCAACTAGGAAGGCAGACTCCTTTCCTAGCCAAAATTTCCAGTTCAAAAAGAACTGGTACGCTTTTGAAAAGGGGCCAGATGTAAAGGGAGTGACCTTTTATTCTCTGAGCATTGGGCAGTATATTCACATGGCATGGAAGTGTCCATATACAGCCTTCACAAAAGGATGAAATGGAAGCCTTCGTACAGTACCCACTGTAATTTTCTTGACCACAGAGGGCAATGTTTAATATTCATGCTTTGGATGTATTAAAAGATAAAATATGAATCAAATAGCGTGACTGGAAGCTGGTTTCTTTCAGAAGAAAGTAGAAGCTGGAACTTTTCTGCATCTGCACATCAAAGTGTTATTACGAGCTAAGGTTTCTTTTTATAATTTAAGTCCATATCTGAATTGAATTTCAATGGGTTGGTTGTGCAGTGTATTCCAATCTCCATATCAGTCAAATTTGATGAACACCCCAAAGCTCAGTGACTGAGAAAGAGAGAAGAAAAAGCCTGCCTAGAAACATCAAATGGGAGTGCAGGCCTGATATCTTTTGTCAGTAGAAAGATTGTTTTAATACCCTGTCGGTCACAGTAATAACCTTAAACAAATAGATCACTTGTATTTACTTTGTAATATCAGTGTTTTACAAGATTGACTACCTAGTGGGATTGTCTGTACAAATTTCACAGTTGTCCCCAGGCAGCTCTGTGAAGAGGACACTTTAACTCCATATGCCACAGAAAGATGCCTTCAGTGACGCTCCATGAATTAATCATATCCCCAGGGGCTGTGGGAGGATAATCATAGAAAAACCCTGCTGGAAAGACTGGGAGAGCTCCAATGAGCTGTCTCAGCACCTGGCCGCTCTGTGAGGTGGGGAGCAGTTGTATCGAATAAGCTGCTTCCAGGGTGAGCAGATAGCACTGAACATCACGGAGCTGCAGGGGCAAGAGATGGAGGTGAGCTGAGACCGCGTGATTTATATTACAGATCTGTATGGACTCCCCGCCACCTGGGGCCAAGGGGGTTAGCAGAGAGAAAAGGCAGTAAACATTAGTCAAGCAGATTACTCTTTTCTCCTAATCGCCACCACTGCTCTTGTGTTACAGAGGCGCTCTGAGGACTAGCAGCTCTTTTTTGCTCTTAAAATTGCTCATGGAGAGCTGAAGGTTTTGATGAACAAGTGACTTTTTTTTTTTTTAATTGGTTATCCATTGCTTCTTCTCAACTTCTAGGATCATACCTTCCAACATACGGCCACGCTCAGCCATTCCCAGAAAACACGGTGCTAGTCCAGTCTGTGCATCCCAGGAATGTGGGGTTAACTGTGTGCAATGAAAAGGTAAAATGATCACCAAGACCACTTAAGTTTTCTATTCTCGTTATTTACAGCAGGCTGTGTCAGTTCTGGTTCAATTTCCTTTCGTCTTTTCTGGGCAACAGAAGTTTTCCTTGTAGATGAATATAAATAAAAACCTTTCAGAGTAATGATGGTTGCATGGAGGGTGTGCTAACCTACTGGAGTGTGAAGTAGGTTTGCCTTCAGAGAGCAGCATGTGCATCAGGATTATTCACCCTCCCTCCCGCCATGTGAAACCTTTTGCTCTTTTGTTTCTACTTGCGTGAGGAACCAGTTCATTACTCTCAGACATTTAAAATGCATCCAGTGCAAGTAATGCATCAGCTTTTTTTCTAAACACTTTTCAATTGGTCTGTTTCTACTGTATTTTAAACCCGTTTTTCCCTGTCAAGACAGATCTTGCCTAGATGAAGATGAGAACAGCTCTGGTTTTGTATTTCCTTGCACCTGGTTCTGAATTTACAGGGTCTGATTCACCTTTCCAACCCTGCCAAGGGACACCCAGCCGACAATTGGAAGAAATCCTGATTTACAGCTATAGAGAAAGTAGGAAATCAGACTATTGGTTAAAGCTTCAGACATACCAGGCACAAATCATCTGACCACACGGACACATGAATAGCTAGAAATATAAAGCAGATCTGGAAAGGTCCGAATGACACTGCACCCTAAACATACCTCCTTCTCCCAGTCAATATGAAGGGAGCCTTGGTGTGACTAGCTTGGATGCAGTCCTCTACCATCTCCAATTCGATTAAATCAGTCTCCCAACGTCCTTTTCCCCCAGATAGTCACTCTTGCCATCCATCTACATACTGGGTATTCTTGCACTTTAAAGACCCCAAGGCTGAAAACCAGACTCCAGCATGTCCAGGGTGTAACACTCTCACCTCAGAGAGAAGCTCACCAAATGCTGTTGGCTGCCCATCTGCCTGATAGCTCCAGCCAAGCTGTCCTGCCTTGAATGGGCAGGGAAGATGCCGTTATTACCCCATGTCAAGCTCCCTGGGTCAGGGCAGTTAGGAAGAAGCTAGACCTGCTCAGAAATTTGAGATTTCAGGAACCATTCCTGCCTGTTGAGCTCATCTTGTACTTCTTTTTTTCATACAGCTCCCAAGCAGCAAGCCCACCTTCCAGGTGCAGCTGGTGGTAGGACCAGATCCATAAAGACCTTAGGTCCTGTCAGGTGCTGAGGGAATCTGTACTTTAACTGAAGGTGTTCTGCACTGTCCACCTGCTCTGACAGAACCCGAGGAGTCTTTTGTCCGAAGTGCACTGTAGGAATCTGTGTTCTGTGTGATTTCACGAGAGCCTGGGTGCCCTGAGGTTTCGGTGTGTCTCACCTTCTCTCTCTCATGCCCCCTATGGCATTTCTGTCTCCTTTCCTTTTTGCACAGCACAGTGGTTTTGTATTTCTGTTGAACTTGAGGGAGCTTTGTACTGGGCAGGTACACACAATCAATTTTACTTCTGCTGTGAGTAAGAATCTTAAACTGTTTAGTCAACACATCTCCTCCAGAGAAATGCCTCATTGCCTGTCTGTTTCATTTTGAAGCCTTGTAGCCATGAAATCTGCTGGGAGAACACAAACAGTTGTGATTGCCTGACAGCTCTATGAAATGGCACAGGGACAAGGTTCGTCTTTGAGATAAAAGTGCTGATTGCAGGTGGAGGCTGCAGGCAGATCTTTGAAACTTCTGCCTGGTCTTTGGGCTCTCAGGAGCATCAAAGGCAGCTTGCCCTGCCAGCTTGCCTCGATGAGCAACAGAAGCTTGATGCTGCTCTCCTGCACAACTCTGAGAGTAATTGGCTTTGTTAAACTAAATAGGGCTGTGGGTATCTATAATTGTGATACCATTACTTTTGCCTGATGTGAGATACCATTATTCTTCTGTAATGTAACCACTCTATTACACAGATCCCCTTGGTAATTCCGAGAGCCCTTGGTGTTGCACACACTGTGCTTGCCCCTTCTGAGGAGCAGGTCCTGAGCCATGGACTCGCAGTCTAAATAACGTACAGGGGAAGCATGGAGAGGTGCACATGGGAAATTTTTATATAGGGAAATCAAGCAGTTTGCACCACACTGAGCAGAAAGTCTGTCTGAAGGAGTTGGATTTTCAGGTGCTAAACTATGAATTCCCCCTCGTAACTGTGACATGAGACATGCTGCATTTGTATCTGGCTATTTGCAGCACAGCTCACTGGGGCTACCATGGGCACTGTCAGATGCCATTTTAGTGATGGGAGTCCCAGGAAGTGTTACTTCCTGGGGTTTTGGTCATTGATTCATCAAACATTCCTTAGGGTAGGTTTGGAAGACCAAACTTATAAAATCCACAGATTCCTTCTTTCTCCTTCATCCCTGCCTGCCTCTTGCCTGTTAATGTGTTAGTCCTTCTTGCAAGGGCTTTCTCAGGTGCCAAGCCAGGACAGGACATGAAGTCTGGGTTTCCCAGCCACAGACCACACATCTTCAGTTCTGTTCACTGTCTTTTGCACAAGGGAGCGTGAAAGGGGGTGTCCTTACATCCTGGTCCTCCCCTTCTGATTCTTTTTCCCACCACAAACTTATTACCCATCACAGACTCTGAGCCATTTGTTACTGGACTACCAAGGGCCCTATGCACTTCCCCTTTCCCTTTTCTTTCTCTGTCTCTCCTCTTCTCTTCTTGTTTTCTTTTTTTTTTTTTTCCCCCAAATGACTTTCAGCATTAGAGCTGATGTGCATCATCAGCTACAGATCCTGCCAATGCATCTTTGTTCCTGTGACTGTGCCCCAGCACCACTCATGCCACAGGCAAGTGGGGAGAGGATGCAAATGTGCAGGAATATAAGCAAATCCCAGGATCTCACTTTTGCGATGTAACGGTGGGATAATTGAAAATACCTGGTGGTTATGCTTTTGTTGGCTCTGCTTTTACATAATGCCCTATTTGAATTGCAGTGAGACCCAGACAGAAAGCCAAGGGCAGAAGCATATGTCCATCATGCAGAGCCTGATCAAGGCGGTCATGGCTTACGGGCTCTCTTTGCATTCCTGTCTGCTGCAGATCTGTGCTGGGCCAGCATCCTGCTTTTCTACCAATTGCATATAATCACAGGGAGGCTGCAGAGCTGTGAAAATTAGGACTGAACGAAGCAAGCCAACTGCTGAACTGCCCACAGCCCACTGCATGCTGCTGGGGAGGCAACCCTATGCTGTGCTTATTCTGTGGCCAGTTCAATTTCATTTGTGCCTAAATAGCCTGATAGCACAGAACCAAGCAGCAATGCTGGACCAGGGAGCGCTGCTGTCTTTCAGTAGTCCAAATCATTGTTAAAGAGGAGCGAAAAAAAAAAAAAATTATCTGGACTCATTTGGATTTGAGACCAAATCTAGGTAGCACTCTGCTTTAAACTCAACTGTCCTGGAAAATATCATTGTGAGATTTTGGACAGGAAAGTCGGAGATACTACAAAACGGATTGCGTGCTTGAGATTTCTACCACTTCTGGGCAAAAATCCCATGAGAATTGTGATTCTTGTGAGTTTTCATCTGCATCTGAACAAGACAGAAAATGTGTTCTTGAAGCTTTAAATCTCTTGGTCAGGTCCACAGCAGAATGGAAATGCAATTCTGACACTTCGTGAAGACTGAAAAATAAAGTGGGTTGAACTGTGCCCCTTGTCACATCCACAGTATCAGCTACCAATGTCCACGTGGGAAGGCAGCGCTCAGCTCTGCTGCTTGGCACATGGGGGCAGCTCAGCCTGGAGGCAGCAAAGGGGACACGATCGAACCTCCTGGATGGCCTCTGCTGGCTGCCACATGAGATGACCGGTCTTTTGCAGCCCCATCCTATGTCCAACACGACTCTATGGGGGAGGACATCACCTCTGCATATGCTGCAGTGCCCCATTGACAAGCAAGAGACTGAGCTGGCAGTGGAGATGGCCAAGGTGGCCACAGCCTGAAATTTCTTTATAATCTAAAGGGAAAAATCAGTATTTTCAGCTGGTTTTGTAGAAAGAGAAAGGAAAAAAATTGCTGTCTTATACGTGCTCTGTATGACGTGTTAGAGTATATTGGGTACTGAGGCTGACAGGCTTTTGGGTGCCACCACCAGCTCCAGCCTGCCAGGGAGTGAGTGGGGTGCCACACCAGGGAGATGAGATGGACGACGTGCGGTCCCTCGCGCGGGTCATGCCCTCACTGCCAGGCACCGTCCCACGGCCCCCTAACAGCTGGGCAGAGCAGGGGGTGGCAGCAGCAGGTCCCATCAGGGTTGAAGCCAGGCACACCTTCAGGGACCTGGGGCCAAAGTGGGCTTAAGGTGGTGCCAGTGTGTTCCTGAGAGGTGTAGGGACCTAAATCAATAGGAGGATGTGCAAAACCTCCCCCATGACAACAGGTGAGGAAATTTTGACACCAGAAGATCCCGGCTGGGTTTCTCTGATCGTAAGGCCGTGCACCTTGTGGAAGATCTTGAGCTGTGGGTAAAGCACTACACCGCAGCATCCAAGTGGTGTCCCTGGCTCCTGCTCCATGCCCCTGCCACCCTCTGCTGGTGTCTCTGGCTGTGGTTAAGGCCTGGCAGACCATTTCTGCACATTTGTCCCCCCCCGGGCAGCCCATTAATGCCACATCTGCCACTGGAGACCCCTATGCCAAACCCTTGTTAAGACGTGGCCAGAACAAAGCAAGGACTCCTAGGGACATTTCAGTGCCTGTGAAACCTAAACACATTACATTATAGCGTAACGTGCAGGCAGCCAGGAACAGGGTCCCCTTCTCTAAGTTCCATGTGGGTGGGGATTTAGGCATGGCGCCGGTCCCCAATCCCAGGCTAGGAGCTGCTGCTCTCTTCTCTCCTGCTGCCATCCAAGGTGATTGGCCCATGATTGAAAGGGTTGTTTGCAAGCAGCTCAGATAACAGAAATTTCATACTCCTGATACATTAAGAAAACAGGCACAGTTTGCATTTGTTTTTTATAAGGAGGTTGGATGTGACCTGAGGTATGCAAATGCCTTCTGATGCAGAGAAAAAGATTTCAGGACTGTGGAGGTGTAAGAGTTGGCAAATTGCACAGCATTATGGAATAATACTCCATTTTAGTGCAAATTGAGGAACAACAGCTGTTACAGCATGTCAGTGTTTGGGGAGGTTAATTCTCAGAGCAGAGGAATAGAAAGCATCACTGTCACATACGCAGAAAGGAAAGGAAGAGAACGCAGCAATAAGCAGGTGAAAAATCTTCATGTTGTTATCCATAGGAGGATAAGAACACTAACTCCTTATTTAATCCTTGCAGACTTGTTTAAAATAGAATAGTGGATCTCAGAAGGGATTGAGAATGGTTACAGGGGGTGAGTTAAGTTATAAAATGAACATTCGAGGGTTTGGGATATATTTGCAGTAATAAGGCAAGTATTTCTTTTTCACAATTCTTTCTTTTTCTTTCTTTCTTTCTTTCTTTCTTTCTTTCTTTCTTTCTTTCTTTCTTTCTTTCTTTCTTTCTTTCTTTCTTTCTTTCTTTCTTTCTTTCTTTCTTTCTTTCTTTCTTTCTTTCTTTCTTTTCTTGGCAAAAAGTAAAATAAAAGTAAAAATGCACACCGTATACTCTTCTTACCAGTATTTGTGTTCTTTAAATTCAGAGGGTGAATGCCTTACCCCTGCCCTCTGGCAGACACTTACCTGACCCCTGGCCCAGCTGCTGCTGACGACTCAGGCATCTCACAGATTCTCCCTCAGCCTTAATTTCTTAGTCTTAATCTTAATCTTCCTTCCCTTTCCTCTTAAAATGTAAGCAATGATTTGATTTTCCATCTTCCTAAAGCTGATGCTTGTCTCCCCTGCTTCTTGACCCCACTTTCTCATATTTTGTTCTCTAAACTCAATGAAGGAGTTTTATCTTCTCCTCTAACTACATCCTTGGTCCTACCATTCCTTTCTCTGACTTCTGGAACTGTTTTTCTGGGACTGGAAAGTCTCCATTTGTCTAGTTTAATTTACGCATGTTCATGCTGACAAATCACAGGCCTATCATAGAATCACAGAATGGTTTGGGTTGGAAGGACATTAAAGATCACCTAGTTTCAACCTTCCCTTCCATGGGCAGGGATGCCACCCACTAGAACAGGTAGCCCAAAGCCCCATCCAACCTGGACTTGAACACCTCCAGGGATGGGGCATCCACAACTTCTCCGGGCAACCTGTTCCAGTGCCTCACCACCCTCATTGTGAAGAATTTCTTCCTTATGTCTAATCTGAACCTACCCTTTTTAGTTTAAAACCATTACCCTTTGTCCTATCACTACACTCCCTGATAAAGAGTTCCTCCCTCTCCAGCTTTCCTGTAGGCCCCCTTTAAGTACTCAAAGGTCACTTTAAGGTCTCCCTTAGCCTTCTCTTCTCTAGACAAAATAACCCTAACTTTCTCAGCCTTTCTTCATAGGAGAGGTGCTCCAGCCCTCTGATCATCTTCGTGGCCCTCCTCTGGAGTCATTCTAGCAGGTCCATGTCCTTCTTATGCTGGGGACCCCAGAGCTGAACGCAGCACTCCAGGTGGCATCTCGTGAGAGTATGAGGGCGAGAATCACCTCCCTTGACCTGCTGGCCACGCTTCGTTTGATGCAGCCCAGGATACGATCTGCTTTCTGGGCTGCAAGTGCACACTGCTGGCTCGTGTTCAGTTTTTCATCCACTATGTTTTGATGTCAGTCTGACACTAATCTCCTATTAAAGTGGAGCCTGGGCAACCAGCTGTAGGTGGCCCTGCACAAGCAGTGGTGTTGGACAGTAAAACACTTCAGCTTTACTGAAACATTTTAGCAGCTGAAATACTTGTCTTGGGCATCAGGGCTGAGTCAGTTTTCCACAAAAGCATCTAGTACACTTGAGATGCCTGGTCTGTCTGGTAGTCCAGGAGCATAGGGTCTTCTACAGGCCCTGGAGGATGACTCGAACACCCCGGAGCATCTGACTCCAAGTCCTCTAAGCTTAGGGAAGTCTCTGAGACACCCATCCACAGCTAGGGGTGAGGGAGACCAACCCCCAGGACAGGCAACGGAGGGTGGGATTTAGGAGCCTATGTTAAGAGAAGGCCTTTTGAGATGTTCTACATGTATCTGGGATGACTCTACCAGGTTGGCAGTAAGAGCACAGGGTGACAGTGTCCTTCTGGTGTGGCCATTGTAGTTGTGCAAGGTGACTTTGTTCAGGCAAATGAATACAGTAAGATGAACCTGGAGAGCAAATTGTCCTCCCAGCTACTGAAGGCATCTAAACATAGCCACTTGCTTCACTCTGGATGTCCCAAGATACCTGAGACACTGGCTAGGGTTGGTGGCAGCAAGCCTGTAAGATCACTGCTGGTATGCCAGCAAGATTCCTACAGCATCTCAAATGGTGCTTGATGTCTATACTTATGCAACTGAATCACTCTGGATGTGACCTTTAACGTTAGAGTGAGCTGAATCACTCTGTGCTCCGCTGACTCTATTGACTAGGCTCCCCTGGAGTGTAATACAAACTTATACATGAAAGCTTAAATGGTGGCACCTTAATTTAGTCTGGAGCTGAATCCTGTCCTTAGAGTTGACACTCTCAGTGTAGCCCTGTGGTTTTCTGTAGAGTAATTCACACACTTCAGGAGTTTAAAGTATTAATAATGACAGCAAAGTAATAATACAAGTGTAATAATGTCATTATTTTTATTCTGATTTTCTAGTAATGAAGTCCTATTGGTTCTTCTATTTCTATGGCTCTGTAGTAAACAAAAGATGAGGTTCATTTGCTCTCCAGGGCTTATCTGTAATTACATTATATTTATTTAAATAGCATTTACATTATATATGTATACAAAAATGATACATTACCCCCATTAAGAAACAAAACCTATCCACTAGTAGAGGTAAGAACTAGAAGATGGAGGCTACAACCCCTCTGGAGCAGTGAAAGTTGAGGTTCTTATTTGGAGCAAAACCAATTTTTTTCCCTCTTTCTTGTGGTGCCTTCAGACATGCAGAGGAATCTTGCCTAATGCCGCGTTACCCAGCGTTGGCTCTCTCAGCCTCGCTGCTCTTGGCTCCTTTGTGCTTTGCTGGCTTTGCTTTTGCTGAGACTTGGCCAACAGCACTCCTTGGCTGGGATTTATGAGCAGAGCTGCCTCCGAAAACTGAGGAGGGTGGAGAGCCTGGCTCTGTCTGTCCTCATGGTTAGTCCAACAAGAGTTGCTCCTGTAGGAGGACCAACTGAAATATTGTTTCTCCAATTTAGTCTCTGCCAGCTCTTATTTTTCATGTTCTATCTGTGCTATAACTTAGTTGATGCAGCAGGTGCTTTTTAAATAAAGGGAGAGAGATATTGCTTTCCTGTTTATTTTGTGTTTGATAACTTCTAGGTGGATACATTCTGCCTATGCCATCCTTAATAGAAACAGGATTTGAGAGATCTGTTGTAATATCGCAGGAGCAGGTGTTAAAGAAGGGCTAGTCCTTCAGGCAGCCTTAACCCTTTGCTCATCAGGCAAGGCTGATCTTTACATATGTGGTCACCCAAAGGTTCTCAATGCCCACTTTAAACCCAAGCAACTGACCAAATGGCAGGAAATCAGTTCTTCCTTCAAACTCTGGGGGGTGATAATTTATTTTTTAAAGAAAAACTGGCACCCCCCAAAAATGCCAATAATCTGCATCTGGCTGAGTTACAGCCAGAGCAATTACCTGTTTGTGTTCCTCACAGTTTTACTCGTGGTTGTGGATTGGGTTATTTTTATGAGGCTACGAAATGGCAGAGTTTATTGCTATATAGCACATCATTGTGACCTGGGACATGAGAGCAGAAGGAGGACAAAGTCATGTTTGCCTGTTTCCAGGAACAAAACTTTAGCACAAGAGGAACCTCCAGCAGTGGCTAGCAGTTTGGAGATATATGTACCTGGGTAGCTCTGAGTCTGCTCATTCAATTCAGCCAGACAGCTCAAGCAACTGATACTCCCATATAGCTGGCCAAAGCCAGAGTTTGAGCTTCTTGGCAAATTTTGATTTTTAGTGAGATTTTAAGGGTCCTGTTGCAGCAAACCTCTCTGGTTGCAGAGTCGATGGGGACGGTGTTTAAGGTAGGAGGGGGCAGAGAATGGTTAACTAGTAGTAGAAGGGGCAGAGGCATTGACAGAAAAATTGAACGTGGAAGAGCTGATACAGAGGGGTGGTGAGTACAGGCAGCAGTGGACAAATGGACCAGGCAGAAAAGGAACCACAGAGAAAAGCCCTGTGTGAAGCGAGGAATGATTTGGACATAGGAAGAAGAAGGCCAGCAAGAAATTGTTAGGGAAAGATTGAAAGCAAAAAGGTGAAATTATACCTACGTTTAAAAATGTTTCTCTCAGTTTCTCAGTGGCTCCAGGAGGACCATGGTGTGTCTTGTTACACATCCAGCACCAGGCACACTTCCGAGCTAGTGGAGACTTTGCGGATAAATGGCAGCCCACCAGCAGGATGTACCTCTGCTCAGTACAGCATCTTCCAGGGTGTTTGCCCAGGTGCCAGTAATTCCATCTCCACCTACATCCTGTACTGCAGTCCCATTGGTCTCACTGGCAGGTTTATGCTTGTGCAGTATACAACAACCCCCAAAACATCAACGTCTCCATTGCAAGCACGTGGTGGCAGAAACACGGGTCTAGCCAAAAGAAAAGTGGAGTGTTTGATTTACTAAAAAGGCCTAACAACTCTTCATGTTTGAGAGAGAGGCAGTGCAGAGATGGCTGTCTGGTTTATCTTATTTTACCTGTTAGCTTCCTCCAACATTGATATGCTGAAAATTGTTTTCCATCTTTCCTTCACAGACTGGGGAGCAGGAAGGTGTTGTTTCCTTTTCCTCAAAACCACATTTTCATATTGAGCTTCAAGGGCTGTATTTTAAACTAAAGAGGAGCACCAGGACAGTTTTCATTAATAAAATATCACTGTGCATGGTATATAGGTTGCTACTGGCAAGGAGAGAAATGACTAAGCAGGAGATATGCTTTTATATTTTTATATGCTTATTCTAAAATTGACCTGACAGTTTCTAGCTATTCCTTGGTGACGGATTTCAAACTATTCAAAAAGATAATTTTCAGCTTTTGCATTTCACTTTGGAACTTCATGTGCAGATTCTTCCACAATATTTAGCATGTCAAAGGCCGTCTAACAGCTCAGAGCCTTGCTTGTAAAACATGTGCACACAGAAATGTAACAAGATTGTGTTTTGGCAATAAGCTTAAATCTCAGAGAAATGTTCCACTACCCTGATTAATTAAAGACAACTCAAGTGTTACCTCCAGCCTGCACTGGTACATCATTAAGGAGCCTAATTAATACCAGGAAATACTGAAACAAGAGAGGTATTTTGGATTTTCAGTTACTAAGGGAAACCTAAGTGCTGTCTGTTAAATGCTTTGGCCTCCTTTTCTTGTAGAAAATGTGCTTTGTAACTTCCCCATATGCTCCTGCTGTTCTCTTCCTGATGGATGTTGCTATGGAAGCAAACTGGGGAAAAAAAAAATCAAACAGCTAATAATGTTTCTGCAAGCGATTGCACAGGTGGAGCTGAAAAGTACAGATGACATAAGTTAGTTAGGCAGTGGATGTGAGCTGCAGCAACTATTTGAGGCCAGGCATCAAACTACTCACATTTCCATTTCCTTCCTCTTTATATCTATTTATTGAAATATCAAATCTCTGCAAGTTGTTGAGGTTTGTTTTGCCTTTTATTGAGTAAATTCATTCAGAAAGTTTCAGAGATGCCCTTATCCACTGGATAAAACGGAGGTTTAGGAGATGGAGGAGAGAAGGGCTGAGTACACTGCTCATGTGGGCAGGATAGTTTTGGAGAACACAGGTGCCTTGAGGCTTTGGGGTAATGAACTTCTGTCTTTTATTCAAGTTAAAAGAGTGATCCTATGGTTCTGTATGGAAACTGTATACCACTATAGCAACAGGAGAGGATGCACATACTGGTGTTGGAGAGACAGGCATGCAATGCGACTTTCCTCCTCACAGAGCACTGGTTTTGATGCAAAGCACACCCTGCAAGTGTACGTGGGCGAGGAGGTACACCATTGTGTGCATACAGAGTGTCTACTTAGGTACTGAAAGTGAGGATACAGACAGCCAAGGAGCAAGAGCGATACAGCTTGTGGCCAGGGTCTCTACAGACTCGTGTCCAAGGCAGCGTGGCTGGGAGTGTGTCCCCAGGGCACAGAACAGGGTAGCTACTCTATTTATTGCTTGCTTGCTTTTCAATCATGTTGCCTGCCACTTTCCCTGACTCTGTGACACTAAACTTTTCTCCAGCTTTTCTGAGTCTTGGATAAACTCATACATATGCATCTGCTTCAAGCAGATTCTTGCTGCTTAGCCCTGTGTCCAGACATCCATCCCTCTCTGCTAACCGCTTACAGCATGTGGCTTCTTCCTCAGAAAACTTCAGGCCTGTTTTAAAGTGCAGCTGGACTATCTGAATAGTCCAGGATGGTCAGATGGCTGCAGACCTCCTCATCCAGCACAGGGTGCGACCCAGGTCCCCAGAAGGACTCCTGAGCCCATCCTGCAACATGAGGAAGGGCATTGGTCCCTTTTTACCGTCTTTTTAAGGTTTTCCAGGTGTTGTTGCACACCAAAACACGTGGTGTATCAGTGAAAGTAGAAAGGTGTTGGTGTGGGTGTGTGTGCATGCGTGTCGGGTGCTGGAGTCCTCCCTCCTGGAAAAGGTCTGTGCTGAGGACCCCCACTGCGTGCAATTTTTCCTTGAAGATACTACCAAGCAAGGGCTTGAGCCTGGGGGTCTCACATGCCAAATCAGAGCCCCGCACCTGCCTAATTTTAAGAAAAAACTTCTTCTTGCCAAATCTGCTTGGGAAACTTTCAAGGAAAATAATGTGTCCCACCAAAACTTTATGGTGCAAACATTTTAACCGCTTGTAATCAGGAGATGGCATTCAGTTGAGGGAAGGTCAGTTCATCTGCTCGGTCCCTAAGCCAAGGAGTAAGAGTGATACAGCTTGTGGCCAGGGTCTCTACAGCCTCACGTCCAAGGCAGCGCGGCTGGAAGTGGGGGCAGAGTACCTGGCTGTCTCCTTCACACCCTGACTGCTACCACATGCGCAGGGATGAAGTAAAACAGGCATAAGAAGACATAGGGATGCATTAAAACCACCTGTATCCCATATGTACCTAGAAAGTACTGGAATGCAAGCACAGGTGACGGTGCAAAAATATGGTCTGTGACCATGGTCACAAGTGTCTTGGCACAAAATTTGGCCTGCCACTTGTGGCAGTGGGTTGTGAATCACCAGAGCCAGGCAACCTTACTTGTATTAACTCTCAACCAAGTGACAAGGTAATGGGAAGAGGCCAGATCCAAACTGAGAAGCTCACACAGCTGATATCCCATCATCATGCTCTTGCTCTGTGAAGGAGCATGCCCAGATCCATGTGCAAGTTTTTCTGTTGGTGTGCCTCTATTTGCATACACCGCATGTGTACACAGACATCAATACACAGCTGTCTGCTTCTAATGTTACATTAAAAATGAGGGCTACAAACCAGGCTGTCCTGGTCCTTGATACGTGGCAGCCCTGACCTCACTGCCGAAGAGACCTGACCTGGGTTTCTCCATCCTCTCGCACTGCTCTTGTGGGAGAGGAACTGCTTACCCCTCTTTTTCCTCCCAAAGGAAAGACTTTCCAACCACTTCCTTTGATTATTTTATCTTTCTCAGCTGTGTGTGCATGTGTGTGTTCGTGAGAGGAGGAACAGCACACTGTGTGTAGCCGTAGTCACTTGGTATTCAGGGGAAGTTCAGAGTTAGTGAGGCGCCTCTAGAGCAGCTGCAAAGGGCCTAATATAAATATGAAGAGCTGCCGAGATCCATGATTGCACCTGGCTGTCCTGCTGCTTTACAGCCACTGCAAATTAATTCTTTCTGCATCTGACTGACTAAGTCAAGTCACTTAAACCAGTGGCCTCTCGCTGTCCTCTTAGGAAAAGAAATAGATGATCTGTGCTGTAGGGACCTAATCCTGTGCCAAGGGAGTCACCAGCTACTCTGCTGTTACCTTTAATAGGTGTCAGAGAGAGCCAGGGAAGAAATTTCATTTTAAAGTTCAGTTACTGCATAACCCTTGATAAGGTCCAGTTACTGTCCTCTGGACCTGCATTCCTGGTAGGTCTCCAGGCCCAGGAGGGCAGAAAAAAACAACTATATATTTTCCTGCAGACTTCATTGACTGCAGCTGGGATGGCAGGGAAAAAACAAACAAACAAACAAAAAGACGTAGCCTGTTTGGGGAGGGACATGGCTCAAAACGGGAAAAGCTGCTTGAGAAGTTGCTGGATCTGCCGTTTAGCAGAGCTCTGCGGACTGCACCATGGTCAGGGCATTAGCACCAGTAATACAGAGGAGCCTGGAAGCTCCCATTGCAGCAGTTGCTGTACTTGCTGCCATGAGGAGCTACCAGCCACTGCGACTCCCTGCCATCATGCGATGAAAAGTGCCTGCTGTGCTGCATGGTATTAATGCAGACATCACCCTCTTTTGCTTCTGGAAGGTCTGATTTATAGACACATATATCCGAAGCACTGCAGAGGGCTTGTGCAGCCTGACTGTATTTGTGGCGTAGTATATCTAATTCTTGTAATATATGCAAAGCTCTCAAAATGCTAACTTTTTATTTCAGTCTGAGAAAGAGAAATATATTCTCTCTGGACTGGAGACATCATTACCAGAGCTAATACTGTCAGAGAGAAACATCCCAGGTGTGTTTCTGTCTTCTGCTATGTTCCTGGGTATTGGGGAAGTTCCCCCAGCCCTTCTGAGATGCTTGTGTGAGTACCACCGATAAATTAGCACATCTGCAAAGTGTGCCAAGTGCACTGTCTTCTAGGTCAGTTTGCATACATTGCTGCTCCTTCAAATATATCTTCAGAGAAGATCAGTGGCGGACAGCAAAGGGAAGTTATGAGAGCAAAACCTGTTGTTAGACTGCTCCCCTGAGGTCCAAGGTGCTATGAGCCAGGACTCAAAATCAGCTCTGTTGTCTGGTACATCTCCCTGACCTCACATGAAATCTGCAGCAAGCAGTATATGGCTCTTCCCACATGACCTGTGAGGGCCCAGGTACTCATACTGGCTGTAGAGGAGCATGCCAACCTGAGCATAACTTTTGCAGAGCTCCCTGTGGCTTGACATTGACGGGAAAAGAGGAGCTGAGAAGGCAGGGAAACAAGGCAAGAGAATCAGGTAGCAGCCAAACAAGGAGAGGCAGTGAGATGTATTTAGTTCCTGTCTAGAATGCTTTTCCAGGGTGGTTGGGAGGGAAAATTCCCCCAAATCCTGGGCTTCTGCATGTGATATCTCGCAGGCAGAAGGGGCGCATGTTGCGTATTCAGGGTGAGGAACCTGACAGCGAGTATAGGGGACTCCCAGCATAACTAGTGATGTTCACTTGGACAGGAGGTCTCCGTGCGATGTGGTGGGGCATACCTGCACAGGGGCATGGAGCTCCACAGGCTCTGGGCATGTTGTGCCCAGCAGCCACTGGCAGAGCTGACCACCGGTCTGTGCTGTGGCCATGGCAGGTGTCACAAGCTATGGAGACATAGGGCAGGATTTACTTCACAGCTGAAGAAGTGCGTATTTAGAAAGTGATTCAGTGGCTAGATGTGTCTACACAAATAAGCTGAGCTGGCGTCTAGGTTCTGCAGCCTATGCTGACCAGGGGATCCATGAAATTGCCTGCAGAAAGCCCTCTAGTGCCATCCGAGGTGCCTGGCTGATAGCTGCCACTTCAGAAGAGCACAGGTCACCCATCTGTCCCACATCAGGTGTGCCAGCTCTGTGTGGTGCCCCAGGCACCCTAGGGCGCTTCAAGGTGCACTAGACCCTCAAGTACAGGCAAACTCCACCTGTGATATTTCTGACTCATTTTTAAAGAATTTTTAATGGGTCCTAATGCCTCATTAAATGACTCCATCATGTCCCTGGACAATCTGTTTCAATGCTCGACTGTCCTTACAATTAGAATGTTTTCCTCATATCTAACCTAAAACTTATTTTCTTCACACTGAACCTATTAATTCTTCCCAGACTTAACCGTGATTCCTCCTTTCTTGCAGCTTTTCTCATATTGGAAACCCATCTGCTCTCCCTCTGGACTGTCAGCGCTGGCATTTCTGTATGGGATTTGGCTTCAGGAGGAGGAACAAACAGTGTTTCCCTTTAGACCCCATAGTCAGGATTTGCTGTTTAGGACATATAGCTGGGCATGGTTCAATCCTGGTTGATATGATAGAGCCAAGAAGCCAGAACCTCCCACTTCCCAGGGAGCAAGGATAACATGTCAACTACAACTCTCACCTGCTCTTTGTCTCCTGCCCAGAAGAAGACTGGAGGACTAGGTGGAAGTCCCTCAGATCTCACATTGGTTCCCTACATCCTCGGTAGTAGGGGTAGAGTTAGGTGGCCTACATCTCCCTCTGGAGTTGCTTTGCTCCCTACAGAAGCAAAGGAGAGATGGAGAAGTGACTAATTCTAACACCTCTGTCTCTTAAATGGCCTTAAATGGCCTGCAGCCTGCCCCATCCAGAGCTGGGGTCCAAGTTCTCAAGGTGGCAATGATAAGGCGGCTCCTGGGATCCAGCAGGGTGTATCTCAGCTAAAGGAAATGGAAATGAAAATGAAATCAAATATTAGCAGAAAATTTGATGCTATGTTTATCCATGTGTTGTGAACCTGGTCCAGCACACAACACTACACACACATGCTTGTTTGTTTCTTCTTAATGCCTGCGGCAACCATCTTTCTGCTTGACACAAGATTCCTCTATTTGCAAAATAAAAATGCTGTTATTACTGGCCATAAAATTATTCAGTCCTTTTATACATAGACATACTAGCTGAAGTGTTCCACTGATTTTCAAGGATGCAATCAATGACTTTGTGTGCAAACAGTACGTAAATATGTACTTCTGTTGCTCGGATGTAATTTGTCTGTCAAATCTGTGGCCACCATGAATTTGTTGTCCTTGTGCATGTGGCCTCAGCAAAAACTTTCCAAGACTCACTGGCAGTAACAAATTCCACACTCTGTCTTCCGTATGAATGAGCAATTTCTTTATTTCATCTCTTCAGATGGAATTGTATAAAAAAACAGGCACTAGTGAATTTTGCTGCAACATAAAGAAATCTCAAAATCTTTAAAGAAAATCCCTATAATTTTCAAAGAGGAACCGCCCTTGTGTTTCAGCTCCTTCATCAAACTAAGATCAAACTCTGCCATCTGCTTAGCAAGAGTTTTCATGTGTTGATTAATAATCATGTTATGGTACAATACTGAGAGAGAGTTAGGACAAACAGTAGGATATGTATCAATGCATCAAAAGAACACCCCAACTCCACACATTTAAAGTCTTCCTCGATCTTTCTAGTACCAGTTTAGCTGTGGGAAAAGTTTAAACTGAGCTTCATGTTCCTGGCAAGGATACAGCATCGTATATAACACTGACCGTGGCATAGCATAAAAATGTATTCTGTTAGGGGTCTGCACTTGTGTTCCTATTTGCACTGGTGGACTCATGATAATAATGGGCTGAGGAACTGGACCTTGCTGGAATTTTTCAGATATGGCATATCACTCAGGAGACTTCTTCTTTCTCTTCCATGTTTTTTTATTGACAGGAAATTTCCTATTATTAGCAATAATTTCTTCTACAGCTATTTCTACATCATGGAGATAAGTGTTTGAATGTTTTTTGTTGACTTCTGGCTGGGATGACAACGCTACTACTCCATTTAAATGAGATGTTCATTTTGTATGACTGTAGAGGGATAAAAAAAGTCCCAAATTAAGGAATGATAAATGGCCATGTCACAGGAATGAACCACAAACTTTTAGAGCTAATTAATTCATTAGCTTATCCTAACTCTCCAAGTGACTGTATTAATTGCAGCCTAATTTCTACCGACTGGGATAAAGAAGTGAGATGTGTTCTTGGAAGAACTGAGTGACAAAACTTTTTGTATTCAGTTAACAGTCCCTGAATACTCTTGCTCAGAAGGCAGTGCTCAGTAGTAAAAACAAAACAAAACAAAACCTTTCAAGCTGTAGAAATATTTTTTTTTCTTGAGTTATTTTATGACCTGACCTGTTAGCTCCAGCTCCTCTCACTCTTCAAGGTACTGAGATGAGTTCAACATACATGAATAAATGTGCTGTCAAGCATGTTGTTGAAGTTTTCACTTCTAAGCCATTCCCTGCCTGTAAAAAGTAGGATGTGTTCACCCAGAAGTGCAAGTCATGCCTTGTGAACTTCATTTCTTTGTGCTGGTGCTGCTTGTTGGACACTGGGATCACCCGTGCCCCAAGGAGCTGCAGCTTGCTGGATGACCTCCAGCACCACAGCTTTCTGCCTCTCCTCCCTGGTCCAGAGGAGCTTATTTGGGGACCCTGGGCTTGTTTGCTGCCTTTGAAGAGCAGGGAAGAAAAGCCTGACATCTTGCTAGAAGAAACCTGGTGTAGAAAGGGTTCAGCCACAGTAACTAAAATTTGCAGTTCAGCAGCCAGAAGTAAGTCAGGCTTTATGCTGTTTACAGGCTGCTCTTGCAGGGAAGGGGCAGAGGCTAATTAGCCCAAGGGTTAAGATCAGGATAGGTGGCTGCCATGGGTGCCAGCTCACCCGTTCCCAAGTTGGGGTTTGTGGCTGACCTGTCCCGGCGGTGCCTGCATGCTCTCAGAGCTTGTTCTATCAGAAAGCACTACCAAGCCCTCCTTTCCCTGCATGTTTCACCCAGGTAGCTATTGCAAAGCCTTGCTCCTTGCATTACTCCTTTCTTCCCTTGTATGGGGGGGTCCCATATAGTCTGGACTTCTCCGTTAGGGAACTGAAGCTGTGTTTTGTACTTTTCATGGGTGAATATTCAGCAGCCATGCAACAGTCACTTTTGGGCCCAAATTTGACTTGATTTAAGACTCAATTCTTCTTCATAAAAAGAAAGTTTATGGTTATGCTTTTCTGTTTGACATCTAATCACAAGAGAGGTGTTTAAATCTCTCAGGAAGAGCCATGTCCAAAGACACTAATTTTAGAAAATGAAAACCTTTAAAACATAGTGTAGGTATTTACCCCCAGCAAGCTTAAGTATCCAGCCTCGGCTTTGAAGCTCATCTGGGTAGGTTTATATATATCATAGAAGTGAATGATGCGTGTATTAACAGAGAACCGTATTCAAGCTGACTTCCAGCAGTGCTCGGGCTGAGGACTGCAATGCATTTTAATCCAAGAGTGCAGTGAGTGCCTCTCCGTGACTCCCTGCATTTGCAGTGATGCCACTGATGCCTGAACTATGTTTTGGGCTGAATGTGTTCAAAATGGGTGAAGTGCGAATACATGGTTGCTGGTTTAGATGTTACAAGGAGCTGGGATTTTGCACAGCAGTAGATACAAAACAAGAGAGCCGTACCTCCCAGGCACGGTTGGCAGATGGGCTGTTACTCTTCACAAATTGCTGCTGTTCCAGTCTCGATACTAACTTTGTGCTCCACTTTGATTCGTTATTTCTTTCTCAGATGTCATTACTGTGTGTGCTTAAATAAGATCCCAATTCTAGAAAGTTCATTTATATGGTGTTTATGTGGCAAAGACATCTTTTTCTTTTGTGAGCCTGTGTACTGGTTTTGATTTACTGTATCAGGTCCCTTTAGTGCCAAGAAAACACTCTGCTTCTCTCTGGCTGATAAATTCTGATGATTGCTCTTGTTCTGTTTTCTTATGTGAGGAGACATTTTAATATTGCTTTCTCATCCATCAAACCTTTTCTCCATCTCAGGGAGTCAGGCAACTATCTGTTTGGGCAGTGATTTCTTGTAAGTGTCATTTTCTAAAGGTGAAGTCCTCCTGGCCAGCACTTTTAATCATATTTTAATGGCAAAGGGCTTGCAGAGACATTGTGTAATCAAAAAGATGGCTTTGCACATCCTCCCAAGGGTTTTGCCACAGTTGGACTCAGCCTGCTGTCCCCATCCCTTGTCTAGTGATCACAGAGAGGAAGGAAACGGTGCTCTTCACTTCAAGCTCCATGTTTGTCTAGCTCGGAGTCGGCTACTCACCCAGACTGTAAAGTGGGAAAGAGTTCCTGCAGTCTGTGAGAAGAGACGTGTATTTACATCCATAACCACCAGGAAGATTTAATTTCTTACGAGTCTGCAATTCACAGTAAATAGCTATTTGTCCTCCTGTCCTGGGAACTCTAAGATTGCAATTGCTTTCTGCTGGCAAGAATCAAAGATCTTGCTTTTGTCGGTAGGTCTTTGATATGCAGGAGCAGCGGTGCAGGCAGCGACAGCAGTGTTGTACAGGGGCACCTTGTTAGGTGAGCAGTTAGCAGGCTCTGCTTCCACAGCCTCTGGAGACCAGTGCACCAAACATCGCTGTTCTTAATAAACATATGAAGAATAATGAGGCTAGAGACAACCAGAAATATGCTCCAGCACAGTTTGTTTCTGGGCAGCATCTTTTTTTTTTTTTTTTTTTTTTTTTTTTTTTTGATTTAAATTTAAGGGCTTTTGGCGGA
>VXAL01008779.1:61529-130691 GCA_013399475.1 Chauna torquata
TTTTTTGAGTGTTTTTGATTATTTTCATGCAGTGTATTTGGTCCTGCAGCCAGAGCTGGCACTGGTTACTGGCCAGGGACTGAAGAGCATACATTTGATGCATAATCAGTCCTTAAAAAGTATTGAAGGAAAATTACCTGGAAACAATTCCATCCTGGCACATTGCTTGGAGGCTGGTGCTGGAGGAAGGACATTGGCCACTTCCAAGGTATTTTGTTGTGGAAGCAGACATCAATGGGTGCAGAGGTGCGGCTGAGTATTGTGTCCCTCCTTCCTCACCACCTCACAAGTTGCTGGTGAGGGTTAATGTGACAGACGTGCTCGAAATATTTTGCTGATGAATTCTTTTTGTGGATCCTTTCCAGCCCCACTGCAAATGAGGCTCTAGACTTTCTCTTTCTCTTAACCCTAACCCTAATCTTAACCCTAAACCTACCATGTTTCCCCCAGCCATTACTCAAAGTATTTTATAGCCAACATCTCTGCAACCTCCACTCTCCTTTTACATCCCCATACCATCTTCACCGCCATGGGAGCACTGAGATTTCTTTCTTTCCACCCTGACCCCAAACATGGGATGAGAAGTTTTCCTAGGCTTGCATTACAGAAACAAACAAACAAACAAACAAACAAAAACCCAACTCTTTCTTTTCCTCTAGGCATAGGGCTAGCTTTAAGGTCAGGGAGGGGTTGGGATTAAAGATAGGTATAGAGGAAGTGTTAGAGTGTTGGTTAGGACTGATAAAAAGGGAAAGCTCTGGCTTTGCCCAGAAATCTGTGGCTTTTGGAATGGTTGCTGGTGGCTTCCTCACTCCTGAGATCCCCAAGGAAACCCCTTTGTAGTCTGTTCCAAGGAGATGGTTATTTCATAACAAAACGAGGTGGTGCACTCTTGTACAAAATAGCTTGTCACCTGGTTTCCTTCCAAGTATGGATGAAGCGGAGACAGATTTATCATGCTTCCTTGTAAGACCTCATCTGAATGTTGGTCATTTCATCTTAAACCATTTTTCTTCCTACATGGCCTCAGACAGAGAGAGCTACAGAGGAGACCCAGGCTGGGAGCTTGCTCACAGCAACATGAGGTCAGTGGAGCACCTCTCTGCCCTCTCGCTCTGCAGGGTGGTTTTCTGTGTTATTTTGCTGGAACAAAATAGGTCTGGTGTGGTTATGCTGGGCCAAATGCTTACATGAATAATAATTCAAATACAGCAGTGATTGAGATGCCTATGAAGTAGCATCTTTTGCTGTATAAGTCTTTAAAGAATAAAAATTTCTCTTGTATAAAACCCTTCTCTGAGAAAATATCAAATGGAAACATGAGGAGCGTATTAGCACAATCACAACAAGCTCCTTCTCTTCCTCCACAGATGTTGCAGAAAGGAAATCTGAGTAGAGAGGGCTAGATCTTGTGAAATCATCGCCAAGTGGTCTCATCTACCTTCCCTTCATTTATCCTTGTGCCACCCTTGTCTCCCTTCTGCGTGAAGAACAAATGCACAGCCCTGAATGCAGGATGGTGAAATGTTGTAGGTGGTGTTGGAAAGGCAGCTATTGCCATGTTGCAGCTGTTTTGCCTTGTACTTGTGGTCCAGCAGACTCACGCTGGATTTCACAAACAAGGTCCCTTGTTTTATTTTTCTGTTGTTTTCATAATACCACGCAGGAGCTCTTTGGTAAATTGCCACTGTGATTTTTCCACTTACCTCATAGTTTTTTAATACTTCAGTTCTGAAGTACCATAAAATCTAGATTAATAGTATAATGGGAATTTGGAGAGCTGTGACATACAAGCAGTAGGAGCCCATGAAGCACAATTATAATACTGAGCTAATCAGCACTGCATTCAGTTGACTAAATTCTCACCTTTTAAATGACAGTAAAAAAGCTCCACACAAGAAAAATTAAGAATGAAGTAAACACAGAGAAATGTCGAGGCAAGTTCATCTGTTTCAGTGGGTGATGTGTCAGTAGTGTCCGGCTGACTACAGTGAATACTGTTATGGTACTTCATGCTTCCCAGCTTGTGCCAGTTTAAAGGTATGGGTAGGTAACCACTGCTCCCATGGCAGGGAGTTTCCAGAGGACAGAAGAAGAGTTTAGGAGGGATGGGGAGGAAAGTATACATGGGAGCTGGTAGGGCAGCCGTGGTGCTGGGAGAGGAGGGATGCCTGAGGCTGGCACCCCCAACCCTCTGCATCTCTGCAGGCAAAACCTCTTGGCTTGAGACCTGCTTAGTCACACCGATGTCTCCACGCAGGGTACAAATGATGGGCGTCTTGCATGTCTGCAGGCTTTCTCTAAAGGTTTTTGACTTTCTGTCATGGGCTCCCTCAACCTTTCACATTATGTGGGTACATGCTCAGAACTGCACATCAGATAGGTCAGGTGAGTCCTGGCTGATTTCAAAGCCCAAATCACATTTAAAAAGCAAACACTGGCCTCCTTGAGCTGTTCGTTACAGGTTTTCTCCCATTTCATGTTAAATTCTGTGTCGAAACAGTGTAACTCCCAGAAAGCGCCCCTCATCCTTTTGTTCTTCCAAACACGGGCTGTACTCAGGGCACAGTGATGTGGAGTGACCCTAATGAAGTTTCACCTCCTGTAATATAGGAGTTTTAACCATGTTAAGCAGCAGTTGCCTGCTGGTGGTGGCCAAGCCAAGCACGCTGCATGCTCCTGTGCTGGTTCTGCACCAGAAACCAGCCCCTGTCCCAGCTCTGCTGATCTTCTTGACCTTTTGGGACCTTGTTGGCAGGTCATCACTCAATGTGCAGAAGGCCATTTGTATATTTGTGTCTAGCTTTGCCAATGAAATGCAAATATCCCTCATGATTTTTGATCATCGGTGCTGTCTGCCTATGAGTGAGGTGGCACAGATGAAATAGTTCTCAGGAATACGTCCTGAGCCTCCGTTTCAGCAGTTTCTGAATTCCAGTACCATAGGGTTCTGTTTTAAAAACCAACTAAGTAAGGTTGGATTATCCTTCACTGAGTGGAGCACACTAAGAGGAAATAAAAAGTGAGACCTTGATTTCATCCAGAGAACCTGTCCTGATTTATTTGCTATTGTTTGAATCTCCATTAAAAAGCTCGCTGCGACTTCACTGATTTCTTTCCATTTTGGTTGTCTCATCATCTGCTCGTGTTTGAGGCCTGGCTTGTTATATCTGAATTTGAAAGATATGTAGCCACCCAGAGCCTGGCAGCGTGCAAACATTAAATTCCTCTGCCCCACTTACTTTCGCAGGTCCTTTGAGGAAGATGAAAACTGATGAATCAACTTCAGAGACTTTCTGGATTGCACAAAACCCATCATTCTTGTTACCCAAGCAAAGCAACAAAACCTGCTAATGAACCCATCGGAGGGCTGTGCCTGCCTCTCTGTGACAACTGCATCCAGAGCCACTGTGAACTTTGGAGCAGTGATTTCTAATTTGGGAAGTCTCAGATTTATGTAGCTATTTTCTTGTTTTAAAAGAAGAAGTCAATACGTATTCACAGTTTGACCCCCATTAAAAGCCAAAGTAACGCCGTGTTTCACCAGGAGAATGTTAATGCTATCAATTTTTCAGCTCTCCTATTTTATTTTCAGCATGTCATGTCCCTTCATATTTAGCATGTGCTGAGGGACTGCTGCAATTCAATTACTGCCTGTCACTGTTATTTACATTGATTTATACATCATCCATTTTGACAAGTTCATCGTGAAGCTTTAATACGGCTTAATAGCTTTATTGTTTATTAATGGTAATGCACTGGTCCAATTTCCGGCCTGCATTCAATGTCAGCCCCTTCGCTGGGGCTGGGGAGGGACGGCCATGCCACGCGCCCACAGCACCGTGTCCCCACCTGCCCCTTTGGCCACCAGCAGCAGTCCCTCGAATTAAGGAGCACCACGGATTTCCTTCTGCAAAAGGAAGGAAGCAGTGCCCTCAACAGGGAATTAAGAAAAGAAGGGATTTGTCTAGCAGACACCTGTCATGAGGACTAGCGGGACGGGTCGTGTCAGCGAGGTTTTGGTGCTGGGCACCATACAGCCCTGCAGCACATGGATCACGGCATACTCTAAAAAGGATGAAGATTAGCACTGCAACTGGTTAACATATCTGACCAGAATAATATAACCAAGACTGTTACAGAGAATATAGAGGTGAAAAGCCTGTGTGCATCATGGGGCTTTTTTATGGCAAAGCTATGTAGAGTTTTATAACGAGGGCAGAGTTCACCGGCAATTATTGCCTAGGAGGGTTTGCACGGAAGGCTATATTTCTGTCCTTTCTTGCCAGCTAGCTATCTGAGATGTCAATTTACCATGGGAAAAACTCTCGTCAAAAGCAGGAGTCCGCAGGCACCCTGGGTCACGAATATTTCAATGGGACAATGCCATAGAAAAAGAAACGTCCTGAACAGTAAAATAACGTGTTGTATATTTTAGGCATAAGCTGTTGCACACCAGTAGGATAAATGCTGAACAGCAGTACATTTCTCAGTATTGTCTGTCTAAAAATACCCAGGCCTAATTTTTCCCATGAAGCTTTAGCTGTTCTTTTGTGCCTGGTTTTGTGTGTTTTCCCCCCATTGCTGAGAGCTGTCCCATGTGGCACTGAGCATGGTGGTTTCATTTTTTAGGATGGTTTGCAATCCCAGGATGACTGCAGGAGAAAGCTGCTCCAGCACGGAGGTGTGGAGCCAAACTGTTTACCCAAGCTGGGAAAACAGGAGGTGCAAATTCCTTCCCAAAAAGCAGCTATCAGCAGCTCTGTCTCCTCCATGCAGCATTGCTCTCTCCTGTGAACCGCTGACAACGGTGGAGGAGGACTCCTTGTTCTCAAGACCCTTCCAGAAAGGCTCCCCCTTCCTGATATCTCACTCAGCAGCGCTGAGCACCTTCAGAGGAATAGAATTATGTGTTCATTTCTGTCTGGTTGGCTGCATTTCCCCGGGAGCATTAGTTCATATTCCTCTAGCCTTGACTGAAATGATGAGAAATGGATAGCACTTACACTCTGTCTTTCTCTCCCTCTCTCTCTCTCTCACACAAACACACATGTATACATATTTAAAGAGACATCTTCAAACTTAAGTTATAGCCCCGGATAAACAACTGAAGGTTTTGTTTTTTCTTTTTTTTCCTCCCTCAAATTCAGTTTTCTAAGTGAATTCAGCTGGAGTTGCCACTCCTGATGATGAGATGTGACCTGTTTTAATCACTGCTGTCCACTGTCAGGTATGTCAGGCAACTTAGCTTCAGGTGCATAATGGCAAATTATTGTAGAGATAGAATCATTTTAAGTTTCTAGACAGTGGGAGCATTCCCAGAATCCATTACTGCCTGATTAAATTACCCAGATTTCTGTGTGTGAAGGTTTTGTACAGCAGCATGTAATCCACGAGAGTAACTAATCATATCATATTGATTTAGATGCTGCTAGAATGGGAAATCTAATTGTAATACTGTGAAAGCTTCTTGGGGAATCTGTACTAATGATTGCATTTGTAATCCCATTTGCAGGTGAAAGTTCTGAAACGCAGCTGTGAGATGAATAGCAATGATGCCGTTTTGGACAGAGCACTGCAAAATCAGGCTGCGAAAGATGAGACTGGCTGAGGTTATCCTGATAGCAGCGCCACAAGTTTCCATCCTCCTGGTTTTCTCTAGTGATGCTTTCTGTAACTCATACAGAAAAAAAAATGGGAGCAGAAGGTGTGTGTGAATGTGAGAAAGGCAGCAGGGCTCAGCCTCCAGCCCCGCTAAATGTAAGCGCCCATTCCAGCGACCACCACTATGCTCCAGTCTCTGCCTTGGTTTTGCTGGGACACTGCTTCTCCCTCCGCTCACATTCTTCTTTGCATCTGAGAACAATAACATTTGGAAAGGGAATTTTCAGGGAAATGAAATGCTCACCTGCTTTTCATTCAAATTCTTTGTTGTTGTTTTATTCTTTAAATACAAATTTCTGCAGTGCTTCTTTTGTGTTCGGTGATTGCCAGCCACTTGATCTCCCTTGACCTTTCATGTTTGCGCTCTGGCAATATTTTTTTTTTCTTTCTGGGATATTTGGGCTATTGATATGTGAATTATATGAACTGCTTTTTATCTTTCCTCTTTGTGGTACTACAGCAGGACTGTATAAATATAAAACCATAATGCGATGAATTGTTCAGCTCATTTACTGTCATGGGATTTTTTTGTAGCTGTTGGTTTTCACTTTTCCGACCTGCTTATAAAGAAATACAAAACAATTATATCAAGCTGACCCTTGCATCTCCTGCCTGTGGGAGAGCCTGTGGGCTGTTTGATGGGTGAGAAGACACAGCTGGTTGGGAGCTCTGGTTTGGACTCCGAATTAGCACCTGCTTTTGAAGTATCATGGAGGAGAAGTCCTCTTCCTTCCCTTGAGACCTTAGCCTAACTGATGCCGAGGTGGCTTTCCCAGCCCTCGTGCCCTCTCCTGCTAGCCCTGCAGACCACATCAGCTGCAGATAACTTGCAGGGAGCTGCGAGGGCTGCGTGTGCTGCAGGAGGGCACCCGTCGTGCCACCTTCCCCATGGGACAGAGAGCAGAGCCTGGGACAGGGTTCTTCCCGGGGAGCCAGTCCAAAGCTGGCCTAAAGGCAGCAGATGTAGACCACAAGTTTAATAGGTGTCCTTACAGCTGGTGCTCTGCAAACTCGCTGAGTCCTGCTGTGCACCGGGGCTGTTGCAGAGGGCTGTGACCCAGCTACCCTCAATGTCTCCGTTGCAGCAGCTCAGTGCTTCCCAGCTGGCTCTTTCAGTCTGAGCTTGGGGTGAGCGGGTACGATGCAGGATAAAACGGGTGTTGAACTTATTCATTATTTTTGTTGCAGCATATTTTCATGCACAGCTCGGGCATAGTTCAATCCCAGTCATGACAGAAATAGTCTGAGTAACATAAGAGACATAAGAAAACTCTGTGAGTTTAAAACAAAACCCTAAATAGTTCCTAGTCATGAGCATACACTGACTTTGTATTGGGAAGATCAACAAAGCTGAAAATTAGTTAACCACAATGTAAATAACCTTTAGAATATTCAATGATGTGTAAGAAAACATTTTGCTAGAATGTTTAATGGATGACTCCTATCCTGTCTAGTAAGTGTCATTAAAACCCATAGGTGTTTACTCAAGGTAGACTTCTCGAAGTCAGATGGCATTTGAATTTGGGGTAAACTGCAGTGTGGTTCCTTGACAAGTAAGCAAAGGTCTGAATGGCTTGGGAAGATGTGGTGTGGATGGTTAATTGTGGTAATGCAGATTCCTGGTAGCTGCAGAATCTGTTTCTGAAGACAGTCTGTAACCAGGGTGAGCTCCTGAGGCAGGTGGGACACTTGTGAGGCAGCCCTTGGGATGAGATGGAGGGAAGGAAGCAGGTAAGCAAACAAACTTGGTTCATGCACTGTCGTCCTGTGTTCAAGGACCACTATAAAGGTGTCACTAAAACAAATTACACTAAAAATATAGACAGATTTTCTGCATCACTGAGTTCTTCCCGGGGAACCATCCAGCAGTCTCCCAGTCATCTGCTGCTGCTTGACAATGGGCAATAATGAGAAGAGCATTTAATGAGGTAATTTAACTTAAACCACATTTAATACTAGATCATCAGATCCTGCCTTACTGTGAAATTACAGCCACTTTGCCACCATTATATGAAATATACTTTCAAAAAGTCTCAGATTTCACTGACAGAGATTTCCTTGAGGTCTGAAAAATGCAGAGCAGATGAAGAAATGCTTTAATGAATGCAGTCTCCTCTGTTCCATTGTATTACTCTTTTTCTGGGCTGAGAAAAATCAGTAGTGAGATTGGGAGTCTGTAAGTGATGCTGCCATCCATCTCACCATATCAGTTTCTCTTGATGTTGCTCCATGTCTATCAATGTCTAACTGGGTTGAGCTTTTAAGCTTATATGCTCTCACCATTTTCTTTACCTCCTTGTCAGCCAGCAGACCTGCAGTCCGAGTTATCCTCTTTCTGATTCGATTTTCACATTTCCCAGTACTTGGTCTGCAATGCTGTCTCAGTAGGTGCCTCAGGATTGTTTTCCAGTGTATATCTGAGCTGAGCTGTGCTCTATAAAGAGATCATACAGTGGTACTCAGATCAGAAGCTGCACAAGCACAACCACAGAGCATGCAGTGTCCTGTGCTGGGCTGTGCTAACGAGGCACTGCAGCAATTGCACCTGCTAATGTCGTCTCACAAAGAGGTCCACTTGTATACAAACCCAGTGGATGCAACCGGGTGGACTTCCCCCCATGATTCAGGGCCTGTGAGTTCTGGTAGCTGCCTGGCTTCAGCCAGAGCCAGACCGTGCCTTGCAGAGCTACAGCATATTTGGATTTCCTCCACAGTTGTAACAATTCCTAGCTTATAAATAGGACATTTTTGATTCACAATGCTATAATGGCTGAAAATAATTGGGATTAAGGGTGAACAAAGTATCTATATATATGTGTGTTTAAGTTGTTAGTAAATACAGTAAGCGTAAGACTGAAGGAAGCATTGAATAAATGGCCCCAGCAGGCAGGCTCTTTCATATGCCCACAAGACCGGAATTCACAGTCCACCCATGCTGGCATTTTGTAAGCTGTCATGGTTTCTTTCACTGCTCACCCTGTGCCAGCAGCTGGTTCAAACTGTGGGAGTGTTCCTGCCCTCTCTTCACTGCAAAGCTGCTCAAAGACTAAGAGCAAGGCCAAAAATCTTGAATCAGAATTTTTTGGGAGGGTTGTGTGTGTGACTGGAAGGATGGCATCCTCCAGAGCAGGTGGACCTCATTGCCTGAAGGGCAGGGTAGGATGTGCAGAAAAGGCAGCCAACGGGGTCTGGCTTTGCTCCCTGAGCAGAAGGCCACGGAGATGGAAGTTGCCCATCACTCAGAGCAGCAACACCTCTCCCATTAGCAGCCCGCAGCCCTCAGGGTTTCCACCCCCACTGGGGCTGACCCACATGCATGTCCCTGAAGGCAGGTTTGCCTGAGGTCTGAGATTTCTTAAAACAGCAGTCAGGGAAAAAGAAAAGAGAGAGAGAGAGAGAAATTGAAAAAGCCATATCAAAAGGAGATGAAATCCTATAAACAGAAAACTGCTGAGTTTTGCATAGTTCTACTTTTTTATAGCAGGAGCCTTGATGGGCAATCGCACCACAAGGTGTGTGGGGTGCTGTGAGGCTTCCCTGGCTGTGACTGCGCTGCAAAGACAACCGTTCCCACCATTTTCTCTGGGGTTCCTGCTGCGATCCTTCTCAGACGAACAGGAATACTCCCCTTTCATGCCCATTTAACTTGTTTGTTTGTTTCAGAAAGAAGAGGTAGCTTTTTTGTGTGTTATGTGCTTCCCTGTAATTAATCTATAGCACAGATATATGCTTTCTTTTGCTACATTTCTGTTTCCCAGTATATTCAGGTTTTATATCTCAGTCAACGTATTACCTCCCCTGCAAAAGAATTATTTCTATAATCAGATTAGTGCTGCATTTATCCTGAGTCTGAAGTACAGCTTTACTCACTTTATTATTCAGTTTGCTATAAATGTTGGGAATAAATTCCAAGAGAGTGAATCAAGCAATTTCTTTTTTACTACCCTTATACCTATTTCTACTTATTTGTCATGTACCTTTAGTAGACCAGCTCCAGTTGTTCAGAGTGGACCAAAAATGATGCGTTGCAAGACTGTAGGACCTTTCTGAATGCTGAGATAGCAGCTTTAAACAATCTTCCAGTTAACAAATTCCTTCAGTTTCTGTGAGCTTTCTTCTGAGGTAAGAGCTAGGAGGGTTAGGGCTTTTTTTCATACACAAATTGCTTATCTGTCCTGAGGAGAGGTTATGACAATCAGCAACTTACCCATTACTATAAAGGCCAATTATAGCAGCCTTCCAGTACTTAAAGGAGGCCTACAGAAAAGATGAGGAGGGACTCTTTATCAGGTAGTGTAGTGACAGGACAAGGGGTAATGGTTTTAAACTGAAAGAATGCGGGTGTAGATTAGATATAAGGAAGACAATCTTCACTGTGAGGGTGGTGAGGCCCTAGAACAGGTTGCCCAGAGAAGCTGTGGCCGACCCATACCTGGAGGTATTCAAGGCCAGGTTGGATGGGGCCCTGGGCAACCTGATCTAGCGGGCAGCGTCCGTGCCCATGGCAGGGGGGTTGGAACTAGATGGTCTTTGAGGTCCTTTCCAACCCAAACCATTCTGTGATTCTGTGGTTCTCTGATTCTATGATTCTACTGTGTTGGCGACAACACTTACAACACAGCTACTGCGTTAATAGCAACACTGGTGCGTTGCCCCACTTCGCACGTTAACCCAACATGACTCACAACTTTTTTGATATGAACTTCTTTACAGTTGGAGTATGCTGAAACGTATCCAGGTTAGATGGATGGTGTCTGCATTCTGCAAACAGCACTTGCTGTGAGTGGTATTATTCATTTTACGGTTAAAGGCAGGTGGTTAGGGCATTTCTAGGGCAAGTATGCTGGATGTGAAATATTGATATGAGCATGATGTGAGTATGAACTGACAAGATGCACGAAAAATGACATAATTCCTACAAATCCTACTAGGCTTCTTTGTTTCAAAAAAAATAAGAGGAATGTTTCTTGAGTGTTAGTGGAAGAGTTAATAAAAGTAAAGTCTGAAGTTTCCAAGTTATTAATTTTCCATTCAGCAACAGGTTTCCCTGAATTCAATTACCCGGCTGCAGAAGTGCTTCCCAATATTTGATGGCATCTTCTTCAAAGTAGAAACAATGGTGTGCGCATGGCGGTGCCCTAATCAGAAATGAAAGGCTTTGTATGTTATGTGACATAACATTTTTGCAGAGTGTGCCAAGGTCAGGAGCTCCATCCCCGCAGGACGCCGTGTCCCCGCTCCCCGGCGGCACAGATGAGCACAGAAGCCTGGCGGCAGGGTGGATCAATAGCACAATCCAGAGCATGGCCACTTCCCAGAAAGCTGCTGTCCTGCCAGCAATCGAGTTCAAGCCCAAACAGCCTTCCTGCCTCCTGCACCTGAATCAACACTTGAAGGACACGGACGATAGCTGGCTGTAAAGAGCAGAGGCTGATTTTGCTGCGGACAATCTTAGTGATCTGTGTGGGAGTACACAGACTGTGAATACTAGGGGAAGATTATGGGATCGTCTTAATGATAAGCTATTTAACTTGTTTCATGTGTATTTTATCAACATGTGAGTTTGGATAGAAGTATATGAAAACAGTACCTTCAGTATTAATTTTTTTCTTACAGTTACAATTCTTAAGGTCTGGTAAGCTCACTTTTGTATAAACTTCCATCAAAAGCAATAGTCAGGCTTTCAATATATTATTTTTTTCTTTAGTATTCACCAGACCTTGAACTAGTTAATCAATATTTCTGAGTTACTAAGAAAAGAACTAGTTAATCAATATTTCTGAGTTACTAAGAAAAATGTACTTCATACTCTTATTTCCTCGTGCTCTCTAGCAACCACATCGACCTTGCACTGGAATTGAAATAACCCCTCTCACACTGAGAAATATGCTGCTAATAATGGGGAATCCTATGGGGAATACAGTTCCTTGGGAAATAACCAAGAGGTGGTTTGCTGTCCAAAAAATACATCCACGGTGACTTGATATCTCACCCCGACTGCTGATGCACTGAATGGCAGTGGGTTGCTTTGAAGGCTGACTCCTCTCCCATTGCAATCAGTTATACCCAAGAAAGCACCCCTGGAATTCAGCTTTCTTTCCATCCAAGCTTCTTTGAGAGCAACCTTGAAGCTGAAATCTGTGCAGAAACACTTCTCAGCTCTGGGTCACCCCCAAGAAGCTGCGGCTGCATTTAGGATGCTGCCTGACGGGTACCCGCGGCAGCACCACGTGGCCTCTCCCTCCCAGCTTCCTTGGTGTGCCGCCACTGCTGAGGGAGGTTTAGGTATCATTGCCCCAGCAGTACGGAAGTATTGCATAAAAAATATCTTCCCAGCATTTCTCACTGTCTGGTTTAGTGTTCATTGTCTCGAGGGATGAAATTGCCAATGCTCTCACTGGGAGTCCCTCTGGGAGATGTAGAATCAAATCAGAGCTCAGTTCCAGGAAGCTCTCCTTCAGTCTCCCTCAGCTTTCCTATCTGTAATGCGGTTCTCATTAATTCCACTCTTAATAACATCTCTGTGTATAAATAATTCTACTCTCTCCTCTGTTTTCACAACCATCGGGGGTTTACAGAGACTGAAAGAAGTAAGTTATGTACTGAGAATGCTACGAAATGGCTAAAAATGCACTATTAGAAATACCACATTATACCAACATGAAGCAGAGCTCTCTGCTCACCCAGGCGGGCCCAATCCTGATGCTCTTACAGAGCCAGAAAGCCCATAGCGGCATGCATGATAACACATTTTTTACGTGTATGGTAGGGGATACTTTAGTCTTCCACTAAGACAGATGTTGTTATGTAAACACTAGAGCAATCTGAGGCAGTGCTACACCCCCTTTGCAGTGGGGAGCTCTGAACTACTATTAGTAAATAAAAATATCTAAATAGTCTGCCCTTGATTTACCAATTCAATAACGTCCCAGGAAAAATCCAGTGTTGCACATGCTTTCAGCTGTTCAAGGAAACAACCAGGAGCAACCCAAACCTCTTAACAGGCTTACGACATTCCCGGTTGGCCATCCTTGGCTAGCAAAAAATCATGGGTCTCAGCACTGGTAGGCAGCAAAATTGCTCTGCAAGGTAACGTCCAGAAAACAGATATTCTTGGTCTGACTTGATCTGACTTTCCCGGTGCCTGTTTTATAAGGTCTTCTCAGTGAAGTTGAAGTACTAGTAAAAATAACATCTTTTCCCTCCCATCTGAATATCTCAATGCTGTGACACTCACATGGACATTTAGCATTATAAGTTGACAATACTGTCACCTCTAGTTCAGAAATGGTGAAACTGGGGCCCAGAGGAGCCACTCAAAGTCTGCCCTAGGTCATGAATCAAATAGATCCAAAACATAACAGTAAAAACTGAGTTTCTCTCAAGAGCATCCTCCCTCTCCAGACGAAGAGCTGGTGTGTTTAATTCCTCTTGCTTAGTGGCTTTGTTGGCAAAACTCTTCACAACATCTGAGAAACCCAGAGAATACTAGCTGGGACCTGGAAAACCCGGTGTGATTCTGCAGTGTGATGATAACAGCTATGACAGAGAATGATGATCAGGGACCTGTTCCTTCTCTGTCCGTACTGTGTGGGCACCATGGCCGTTTCCCTTGGCCGGGGACCGAGGAGCAGGGGTTTCCAGCTGGCAGCAGCTCCTGCCAACCTCCACCACCCACAGACCTCAGGCCCCCCGGCACCGGGGAAGGTGCAGGTGGCTGGTCACACACAGGTGGCGGCACCCACGTTTGTCCCGCAGTCAGATGCTCCTGCAGGCTCTGTTTATTTCAGGGGGTTATTTCTATTTTTCTCCCTGTAGCAGAGGACAGGGCTGACAGCAGTGACACACAATCTCTTCCTCAGGCCAGTCCTCCAGAGCTCCTTTTCTCAGCTGCAATCTCAGGTCATTTTAAATGACTCCCCAGCAGCTCTAGCACACAGTAATGTCATTAGGGCACCAACTTCTCTAACCATATTGACTCATATCGCATTTCAGATGGTAAATGCATTCGTCCTCTCAGGGCCACCTCCTCCAGCTGCCCTAGGGGCTGGAGACTTTTATAGCAGTGCTTGTATTCATCACTGTGCCCCTGTGGCAACAACTGCACTCGTACTCACCCTCTGTGCTACGGCTAACTAAAGGGATCCTCGAAGATTTGCACAAAAGTAACTTCCCTGACATCCTCAGCCCCTGGTTTTGCTGAGGTTTTGGGCTGCGGTGGAGCAGACGTGGTGCAGTGGGGCTGGACTTCGAGCAGGCAGTGAGCATGGCAGGGACAGGCAGCCACAGCAGCCACATCAGGCGGCTGGTGATGGGATGGGTACGGAGCAGAGAGCCCAACAATTAAGCAACAGACTGTTTCCCACTACAGACAATATTTTCACAGACCATAAAACCTCTTTTCTTAGCAGTTGCTGTTCTCTTTCTTGATTTAGTACCTATGGCACAGGCAGGTTAAAGTCACATTCGTTTTAGAGGTAGCTTTAAACAAATCTCCGGGAGAGTGTCTGGAACCTCTTGCCCTTTGAGGAGGGTTGACTTGATTTCTTTCTGCAGAGCGTTAGCCCTTAAACTGATGCCTGTGGAGCTGTGAAGATTTTGCTCTGGGCCAGGATTAGTGGGGGAAAGTGCCATCTGCCCTGCAGAGCCCCTGTTTCACTGGGGAGATCTCTTTCTTCGGTACACATAGTCAAGTAATAAAAGGAAACCCTTCTATGAAAATAAATGCCAAAAAAAAAAAAAAGAGAGATTCCTGAAGACAGTTGTAGGTTGTAGTTCAATCACATCTTCACATCAAGCAGTTTGTCCATATGTCCTTAAGGAAAACTGGTAGGCAGTGCAGTGTGACTGAAGGAACCAGCTAGTGAGGGCTTGGGCAGCCACACTTCCTGCTGAGGTCTGTGCTCCTGTGAACAGAAAAGCCGTTCCATTTAACAATTACTGACATACTCTATCAATTAGATATGCTCTAAAATATGCAGCTCTGTGCATGTTAAAGTAATAGTTCTAATCTTGATACAGATCATTAATTTTTCCAGTGGTCTTCCCCTTCATTGACAATTATGAGCACTACAATGCAGAGGCAAGACAAGCATCTGGGCTTTATATATGCTGCAATATGACATATGTAGTATCTGCTGAGTTTCCCTAAGATCATAGGATGCTGATAACTAACTGAATAATACTTTGGTTCTTCAGGACAGCCTCTGTAGTTTATCTGCCTGAAAAAAGGTTTACCCTCTCCTTCATATGTAACTCTTGTGACAATGTGTCATGTGTGGATTTTATGGGGGAAGCTGTCTTTCAAGATTCACTGCCATATATAATTTTTACACAGGTTTATGTTTAGCAGCACTTACTAGTGAATAAGATAGAGTGGTACTGTTTACCAAGAGATTAAGTTGTGTGAAAGCGTGGCAGTACAGATACTGCATTTGCTGTTTGGCTGGTGTCAACCTGTGAATCACATCCAATACTCGGATGCTACAGGTCTGTCCTATCTTTTGATCAATTATTCCTAATGGAAAGGGGAAATCAGTTCATGAAAAAAGTGTAATCATAGAATGATTCAGGTTGGGAGGGACCTCTGGAGATTTCTGGTCTTGGAGTGGGGCAAGAGTCAAAAGAGGGCAGGCTGCTCCTGGTCCAACCCTGAGTTCTGAACATCTCTGTGAACGGACACTCCAAACTAATTTGGACATCCTGTTCTGGTTTGTGACCACTCTCACTGTACGCTTCTTTTCCCAGTCCGGCATTTCCCTTTCTGCAGCCTGTGAGAGCTGACTGTGTATCTCTGAGAAGGGTGTGGACTTGTGTCCTCTGTGGTACCGGAAGACAATACCTCCATTTCAGGCAGTGGAGGACAGCACTACAATCCCCTTGGTCCCCAGTTCTCTTCGCTAAACCAACCCCATTTCATCAGCCTCCTGTCATGCTCCACCCCTCAACCATCTCAGTGGCCCTGTGCTGGACTTCCACCAGTTTGTCGATGCTTATATTAAGGCAAGGGATGAAAATCAGACATCATATGCCTATGGCTTCATTACTACTATAACTAGAGGGAAATACTTTTTCCTGCTGGCTACGCTCTTGCTAACACAGCCCAGCTGGCTTTCCTTGCTTCTAGGGCACTCCACCAACTTGAGCATACCTTCTCCACCAGCACCCCTTCATCTTTTTCTGCAGAGCTGCTTCCCTGCCTCCTGCTTTCTGCAGCTACTTCCTTTTGTCCCAGGTGCAGGACTTTGTGCTTGTCCGTGCTAAACTTCATGACTTTCCTGTTGTTTCATTCTTTCAGCTTGTTGAGACTGTTCTGAATGTCCTCTCTGTCCTCCCGCATGCCCACCTGCCCCTAATTCAGTGTCACCTTGCTGAGAGTGTTTTACCTCCTATCAGCAAGCACTGATAAAGGTATCACACCAGCCTCAGTTCCAGTCCCTACCTGCAACCAGCTCCAAGGTAGACTTCGAAACATTAACCACTGTCTTTCAAGCCCAACAGTCCTTCCAGTTTTTACCTCCCTTCTTGGCTGTTCATCTAGTCCATATCCGCCTTACCTGGCTATATGGTTACTACATGTGGGAGAGAGTGCTGAATGCTCTGTTAAATCAAGGTAGCCAACACCTGCCGTCCTTGTCCTACCCAAGCCAGGCACTGCAGCACAAAGGCAATCAGACTGGTCAGAAATGTTTGACTTTCTTCCTCCTCCTTCTCCTTTCTTAGTCTTTCAGAACAAAGAAAATCTCTACAAGACATCACACAGCCCTCCAGAGAGCATGGGAGATGTAGTGCTCCCTTCTCCTGTGGGAAGGATATGCAGAGACGCAAATCTCTGCCATGTTCCTCCAAAGACTTTCAGGAGGTGAAGACTTTTCATCACAGTGAAGAAACTGAAGCCGAGTCTAGTACCCAACTCCTCCTAGAGAACGAGCACTCAGCAGTAACACAGACTTTGCCACCCAAAATTCTGATATTTCCGATAAAAGAGATATTTGACTCAAACCAGGCCTTGCTTTGACTTCACAGAGACAGCCCAGGCCAGAGAAATGCTCTTAACTGAAAGTAACAGTGTCAGCTGCCAAATCTTAATGTCTCCATGCACCAAGGACAAGGAATATTCTTATTACTCCTGTCACCATTATTTACATATTTGTGTTATCATTGCGCTCACAGACCAGGGTTCCCAACGCAGGACACTGCAGAAAGACTAAGATAAAAGGATGGCCCCTTCCCTACAGCACTCGCATCCTAAGCTGCCGTTTTGTTTTCTGCCAAGTGACTGCCAGGTGCAGCTCTGTGTGTATGTGAGAAGCCTGGGCATTTTTTTTAAACAGAATTTACAAGATTTACTGGAGTAAAGAGCTTTATTTTATGGCTAACGAGCGAGAAGGAGAGCTGTCTCAGTGTGATTAATTGTAGAGTACCGCAGCCCCAGAAACTTGGGGGGGGGGGGGGGGGGCAGCTGCAGCATCCCTTACCTCACTGCACTAATCTAGAACACTTTTCTTTTAACAGTAGGGAGATTGCAAGATCCAGACCTTCCAGCTCTGTTTTGCATAAATGTCTGGGCAGGATTTATCAGTTGCACACCTTATTCATATTCTCCTTCTTTCTCTTATCTCCAAGAATAAGGCAAAGTGCTTTTGCCAGGAGTGCTCATCAGGCTTTATTAATGTATTTATGAACTGGGGTGTTCTAAGATGTGGAAGTGGTGCAGGAATATTCACCATTTAATTCGTATAGTTGTCTGTTAGGGTAAGGTCAGGTATAAGGTCAGGCCTTATCTCCATAGGAGATAAACACCTACAAAAGACAAGATTAAATCCAACCCACTGGAGAAAGCAGCAGCAGCAAGTCTTCAGAAACAGAGAGCACAGACTTTTCAGAAAGATGGTGTTATCGTATAATGATTACAGCTACCAATAAGAGTAAAGATCAGAGAATGCTACATTGATGGATAACTTTGGGGCAAATAGATCCATGTAAGCTAGCATGATAAAGTAGAGTTTTGTTAGAATCAGGTAAGCTAGACAGGGAGGAGACATAATATTCTCATGCTCTCTTCCAGTTCTCTGTCTCTGTAGGATTGTCCCCTCCAAAATATCCTTTCTGCTGTCTCTAAAAATAGAATTTGAGTAGAAAGAAACTGGGTATCAGAATGGAGGCTTTCACAAAAACTGTATTTGTCCAAACTGGTGCAGAGGAGGGACACAGCTTGGAAAAAAAAAAAAAAAAAAAAAAAGTAAATCCTTTCTTTAAAGGATTTCTTGGTTCAATACAGGGGAATGACACAAGACTAGAGCACCCTTTACTTCCTCAGGTTCCTCTGCTAAGACTTATCATTTGAGGGCTACAGCTCGCATCTGATATATGAATATCAGCTCTCCCATCAGGTTACAAAGCTTACACTTCCTTTTAAGAAACACTGCATTAACTTGAGTCTCCTGAAATCCCAACATGAACCAGGCTACGCAGCTCTCTCCAGCAGACCACCCTGGTAGGGATGCGCCTTTGACAGCCTGCTGTCAGAAGGATTTCCCTGCAGGCAAATTCTCTTTTTAAAATTCCTGACAGATATGTCTTTTGAAAGGTTTCATTTTGTAAGCATCTTTCTTTTGCTCCCATACTGAAACCTCCTGAAAACTGGATTACCTTCCCCCGGGTGCCTCTGATGGGTGTTCTTGTACCCCAAAAAGGGGTGTAGGATTTCTGGTCCGATTAATGGAGTAATTTAAATGCAGTAGACATCTGGTAGACATGTCTGAAAATCTCCAGTACGTGACATCTTGAAATAGATGGAGTAGACTCTACAGTGTTAATTAGGAATTACGTACATGTCCAAAAAATATGTAAATAAAGTACAACAAGCTAAGAATGCTAGAGATCACAAAGACTGAAGGTACTCAGCAATGCCTAATTAAAGAGACTGCCAGTGTAACTAATTAATGAATCTTCTTTTTCAAGATGATCCTTCTAATTGACAAGGCTCTAAAATGTGATTTTTTTCATAATCATTGGAGATCAGACACCTAAAAGCCTTCTCCAGTTACAGAAAGGAACAAATGAAACAGGGCTTTGTGGTCCAGCCAGCCTGGAGAGCAGGTGGCTCTCTACCACCTTTATGGATGCTGGTCTAAAATGAGATGTACAGCTGCTACCTGGAGAAAAAAAAAAAAAAAAGTGGGTTAACTTCTGTCCCAAGCAGAAGCTCTCAGGAAGCCAAAACCTTTTTCCTTTCTATTTCCCTGGGATTTTGAATTTAAACAAATGAATCTAATATAAACATGTAGATATTGGAGATATTGAAAAGCCATCTGGACGTGGCCCTGGGCACCCTGCTCTGGGTGGCCCTGCTTGAGCAGGGGCTTGGATCAGGTGGCCTCCAGAGGTGCCTTCCAACCTCAGCCGTACTGTGGTTCTGTAAACGGCTAAGGGCTGGAGAAAATACACTTGTAAAGCAAAGTCAGAAATACATCAAAGTGTAGTAGTTCTGCTAAGTGGAAGCTACCCCAGTGCCTCTGAGCTGAAGCTTTGTTTCCCAAATAAATCACAGCTACCAAGGCAGGGATGGTTTAGAGGGTGGCTGCAAGGACCCTCTGTTAAGAAGCAGAAACTGTTGGACATGATTAATGGAACACAAATAACTCTGAAGGCCCAGAAGTGGGACCGCAAAGCCACCCATCAGCTCACCAAACATGAAGAATATTTCAGTGGAGGAGAATGTCTTCAAGTGGGGTTCATTTCTCTTGGGATTTTAAAAATGGTGATCCTTGCCCATCCATGGTGCTGGCAGATGAACACACACACATAAATGTACGTGTGTATGAGCGACATACATCATCCCTTTGACTTATTGAGAAGAAAGATGCAGGCACCTCTTGCCTGCTCCGAAAGTTGTCCATTGACTTGTGTCCATTGCCACAGAGGTGGGATGGAAAGGAGAGGTGTTACCAGCACACAGCGATATAATAGATTAAGCCAAAGTATTGCAAGGATTTTTGTTACTGGAAGTTGTTTGGAGCCTCTTTTAGAGGGAAATTTCAGTTTATTCCTTTTCGGTATTTTTTTTTCTGTCTTTTTTTTTTTTAATCTCTTTTTTTTTTTTTTTTTGAGCGAGGAAGGAGAGAGATGATGTCCTACATGTGTTTATTATATTTAAGTGCTACTGCTAAGATTTGTTTTCAGCATTCCTGTGCGAGAACTTGTAAAGTAAGCATGTTAACTGTCTCTGTAGCTTTGCCAGTAAGTGGTGCTAGTTGCACATTTTTGCAGCTCTTCCATGCAGATTAACGTTAAGGCTACAGCAGTTCCCATTTTAAAGGGCTACGTTCTTTGATGAAAATATGCAAATATAAACTGTTTGAACAACACAACTTGGGAAATCATCCTCTGATCGTTTTAGGGCTTTGACAGGCGTGTTTGACTGAACAGTGCCTGATTCTTTGGTCATTTTTGCCATTGCTGGCCATGGAGTGTGCGCAGGCTTTTTACATGAAGGGCATTTTTACCAGCATTTACCTGTCTGGTGCAGTTATTTGCTGAGCAAGCATAGATTGCTTTTATATATACTTAAGCACGTTCCCTGGTGCTGCCTGCATACCCACACCACGTGCTGCAGTGCTGGGACCTGCTGCAGTTCTGAATTCATGTGTGGATGCCCCGTTACTATGGGGATTGGCTCCGCGGAGTTGTGTGACAGTAAAATCACACGCAGGGTTAAAAGCGAGGGGGTTAAAAGGCAGAAACCCCTTTTGGGGGTGGAGGGGAAAGCATATTTACCACTCAAAAACATGCTAAAGGGACATATATTCACCTGCGTGCTTCAGCGACTCCATAATAGGGAAAAATATTAATCCCCTCACCTGAGTAGCACCTATCGGTAGAGGATTCTCTTAAGAAGATTTTCTACCTTGGCTTTTTGAAGCAGGATGAGGCTGCACCAGCAGCTTGCGTGCAGCTTGGGGGAATTTGTCAGCAACGAGACGTAGAAATGGAGGCTGAGCTCCAAGAGGGTCACAAGCGAATGCAGCTGTAATATTGGTGCCCTCGTGGGTATTTACATGTGGCATTTGCAGCGCACGCTGCGCATGTGGGGATGAGCACTGGGGTCTGATTTTGGTTGGAATATTTTTAAAAAGGCAATGAAGGGCAACGAGGACTACATGGGGCAGTCTCCTTGCTTGCTTTGTCAAGGTAAATGCCCATTTATTTCAGCACAGCAAGAGGGAGAGTAGTGGTAGGATCCTCGGTATCTGAACCATGGGCTCCTCAGGATGGCAGGGCTATAGCTTTCCTTCCTGACAGAAGAAGGAAACCACTACAAAAGCAAGAGTCACCTGAGTTTTATATCAGCAAATTTTGCGCGTGGGTTCTCTACCTCCCTTGCTCTCATGCTACATTTTGGTGTTCACCACAGACCGGTCCATCCCTCCGGATTCAACCCCGCAAGAGGACAGCTAGAGCTAGACCCTGGTCTCCAAGAGCCACCACCTAAGCATGATGCTCTGCTGTGACATGGGGACAGCCATGAAGCAGGCTCAGCACTGATGAGTTAGGCTACAAATTGGATGTTAGGGGGTTGTGGAGCTTCAGGCTTCTTCTTACAAGCTGAAAGCATTTTCATGGGGTAGTGGCTGCTGAAAAGACCTAGGGCAGAAACTACCAGGGTTTGGGCAGGGGAGTTTCTGAATAGTGCTGGGGGGAGAGCTTTGGGAAGGAGCTTTCCTGTCCCACACTGCCTTGGTTTCAAGTCCCATAAATTTTGATTTCCATTGCAAGGAAGGGAAGGAGAAAAAAAAAAAGGAGAACAGTCTCCGAGGGTTGCCTGTACAAGGCTGATTTCTGGAAAGGTGAGGGAGGAGTCATCGCAGCAGGAGGGAATTTTTAATTAGAGCTACTCTTGCCCATGGAGAGTTGCTTGCAGGGAGCAGGTGGAACAGGCTTTTAAACACTGCAATTGAACTGCCTTAATCAGAACAGCTGGCAAATCTCTGGAGGATGGGATGGTGCTTTTGAACGTGAAGGAAGGATTTCTCTTTTTTTCACTGCTGCTTTTCCTGGCTGGGAGGCAGCCATCCTTGAGCCTGGCATGCAGGTGCTGTGTAGGTTGGGATGAGCAAAAGGGGTAACTACTCAACGACAGCAAAAACTTGAAAAGTTGCCCAAGGAAAAAAAAAAAAAAAAGGACTCCAAGGAAATTCAGGGAAACATCTTCTAGTGCCTGCAATAGAAAATGCTTTTTAGAGTTGCATAGCTTCTTTGGTAGAAGCAGCTCCTGTTTCAGAGTGCTACAGATGGGCCAGGCATGTCTGGGGTTTGTCCTGCAGAAATAGAGCTTTGTCATTTTGAAGGTGGTGTTTTCTTCTTTGCTCATTCCCAGCATAATGTGCATTTGCAAAGGTGACTGAAAAATGGGCTGTGCAAAGTCATTAGCAACATTGATTCTCATTATTGTAGCATATGCCGGTGCAAAAACATCCAGCATCCCTAAGACGGATGGGTTGCCCTGGCCTAATTAGTTAAAATACACAGCATCATAAATGCCAGCATTGACAGTTGAGGCCCCGCAATGTCAGTGTGGTGAGCAGCGTTAATTTGTGCTGACACCGGATCGCTTCCTGGCTGCGGATGCCAGATCCTTGCTCTGTGCTGCATCCAGAGTATTGCATCCAGCTCAGGGCAGCATCTGTTTTGTGCAAAGCTGTCACAAGTTAAAGCAACAGTGGCTGTGAGAGGCAAGAGCAACAGCAGCAGGGGCAGTGAAAGGCAAATACACGCTGCAGGAGGCTGGCTAAGTGCTGTGATGTCCTTTCTTCTCAGCCTCCATCACCGAAAGAGCTGCAGGAATGTGCTGGCAGGGACTCCCTGTTGCACAAAGCGCAGCTTTCCTAGCACAAGGAAAGTCAGCTCTGCCTTCTGGTTGCAATTAAAAACCAGAATGAGGATTCACTGCCTGCATATACATATCAACACACAAAATTGCCTTGCTAAATCAAACTCCTCCGCTATCATGCATCCTGGCTTTAATCCTGGCATCAGCAGCTCAGGCACCCGGACCTGGGTGATGCCACCCAGCAGCCGCTGGCTGCTCTCCCCAGCTGCTCTCCTTGCTTCCCCAGCCCCGCTAATGTAACCTTTGCCAGGCAAAGCTTGCCGTGACTCGGAGGGCACCGTGCCAACTGATCTGTGAACAATTTAACCGATTTTTCATTAACCAGCAGCTTATGGAGAAGTTGCTAAATTTTATGGGCCATTAGCAGCTTCTGACGCTGCAAATGACTATGAAATTCAGGGTCTTGCAGTTTTGAATCTTGTACACTTGATAAATAGCCCTCATTGAGAGAGTAGCATTTTGAAGAAATGCACTCTGTCAGTATGGCCCAATTTTAGCAAGTAGTTGACGGCGCTGGGAACCAGGTGGATAAGGAGTGATTGCATGAACATGCAAAACGGTCCGCATCTCCCCCAAAAGTGGGGATTTTTGTTTCTTGGAAAGCTATTTTGAAAAACGTTATCCTGGAAAGACAATCCACAAAGGCATTGGAGAGTGGGTGTGAGACAGTGGAACAAATGTTGGCGCAGCCATTAAAATACATGTTAATCATTGAGATGGCCAATAATGCCAAGCACTATTTATGTGCACGCAGCAGGACATTTGCAAAAATGTCATTTATCCTCATGTTATGGCTGGGAAAACTCCACTGCAGACAGGCAAAATAAAAATCCCCATGACCCCACGGAGACCATGAGCTGAGCAGGTTTGGACGCCGGCTGGTCCTGGCTGCGGCTGCGGGGCCGTGCTCTGCACTGCAGCAAGCTGCTGCCTGCCCAGCTGGCCGCTGCTCCTGGGTGAAGCATGACGGTGATTACTTCCCAGCTTCTGAAACTGTTCCAGTGGCTTCCCAGCAGAAATAATAAGACACTACTCCTGCTTGGCTGAAATGATCTTGTGTGTGGGAGGATTGAAAAGTGAATTTAAACCTAAGGAAATGGTGAAATTTTGGAGATAGGGTGCTCAGGTTTTGATTTTTGACTAATGATCATCTTCTAATTAAAATGGGGCCGTTGCTGGCTGGAGAAGCCCAATGTACGGCTGGGTGCTGCGCAGAGGGATGCTCCACAGGGGTCTGTGGAGACTCCAAACCTCTGCCGTCTGGGGATGGAGACAGGAGGCAAAGCCCTGCCTGCTGCCAGCGCAGCCCAGGGTGGGTGCAGGGGGCAGTTTCCCACCCTGCCTGATGCTATTAGAGACCAAACCCATGGAAACTGGGAATGTGTGCCATGAGAGAGAGCGTGGCCACCAAAAAAGGTTAAATAGTGTTTTGCCCGATGAACACTGTTAACATTTGACTGACAATCTGTGCATCCCAGAGTCAGCCAGTGTGGCCTCCTGAATGCAGACCCCTTTCCAGCACTGTTTATTTTGCATCTTGATGAGGGGAGATGGCTATGGGCAAGAATACAGAGAGGAGGGAGCTTTAATCACGTTCAGAGCAAATGCCTAACTGAAATGTTTAAGGCCTTTGCAAGGGGAGCCCGGTTTGGGGCGTGCTGGGGAAGCGCCTGCCAGGAGGGCTGCCCAGGCGGCGAGCAGCGCTGACGGCGACGGCTTCTGACAAACCTTGGCTGGTGACGGGGAGAGGCGGTGATTCGAAGAGACAGACGTTGGCACCCCTCTGCGGGGAGGAGGCGGGGAGATGTCATTTGCGTGAGCTCCGCAGGAGTGTGCGGAAAGCCAGGACTGACCCTGCTAACGAAGGCTGCACTGGGTGAAACCTGAACCTTCCCTCGGGTATTAAATCTGTTGAGCGCATGCCGGCGGTCTCCAGCGCTCCACCCACCGCACTGCATATGCCTGGGCTTGGGTTTGTTTCCACTCCTCAGTATTCCAACCTCAATATTCCAACCTCAGTAACATAGGTTGCTCAGCAGCCCAAGTTTATTTAGTAGAGCATTGCAGAGACCTGAAAAAACTGGGCAGGGTGGCCCCATTGGACTGCCACCACGACCTCGAACCATGGGTGATCCTAGAGAGGTAATGCGAAATGGAAAAAAGGACAAACTCTAAATGTAGACAGCTGGCTGCTAAGACTGCTCAATGGCTGGTTGCTTACAGGCAAGTCAAATTTCCAGAAGCAGTGCTGAGAATTGAGCTGGCCAGGTAATTAAAAGAAGCTTTGAAAATAGGGAAAATGGGTCAGCAGCCGTAATGGTATGGAGTCACTGGTTATACGTGATGAAGACTTCACTCACAAGTGAAGATTCACAGCTATCCCACAACGGTGCTGCTATCTGATGTTGATATCTCAATATCAAAAAAAAAAAAAAGAAAAAAGAGAACCGTTAGTGCCTGTGTCATTCAGAATGCCTCTCAAAATACAAAGGTCCTGGGTAGCAAACCCAATTAAGAGTTTATTAGATGACTGAATGATGAACCCATTCATGTAGGGTGCATGGGGTGGACACTGGGGCAAGCCTGCTCTGCTGACAGCATGCCGCCAGGAAGCCATTTCAGTCCCCAGCTCTGATGATCTCAGGGTCGTTCAAGTACAGTGAATACAACCCCAATATCTGTTGGGAAAAAGTATGTATTTAATGGAGAAAGACTAAGGAAAGATCAGATTTGACAATCTGAAAGTATGTACTAATACATATTTGATCTACTCAAGGCACAAGGGTGTGCTCAGATAGCACGTAATGTGCATGTTGGAGATTCAGAAGATGATCGGTCAGGGTATTGTTACACACATTTATCTGTGCCTCTTTGATCCATTTTTCATTTGATATTTCCAAACTCAAAAAATATTCAAGGAAAAGGTTTCTCTCTGTATTTTGGTACTTGTGATTCTAAACAGAGTCATTAAATGTGCAGGGCCATGAAATATGAGGATTGAACCTCACTGTCTGTGCATACTCATGTACGAGCCATCCAGCGTTTGGTGTGCCTGTTTCCTGGTTCTTCTCTAGTGTGGGTTTAAGGAGGGAAGAGACTTGTTCATCTCAAAGTTTAAAACATTACATTGCATTCTGCGTGGGCCAGCCAGTAACCACCTCTGTCCAGAACAAATGCATTTTGATGGCCTGATGACCTGGCATCTAACACAGCTACAGCAGTTTGCAGTGATGAAACAGCACTACCAACTTTTTTTTTTTTTTTTAATCTTTATTAGATGGTAATAGAGGACCCTTTAAGAGAAATAAATGCCTGGAGAGTCAAAGAGCCTGGGAAAAATGTGTACATGGGTCTGTATTTCTGACAGTATTAATATGTGTCTCTCTCACCAGACTGCCATGTCCTGGTGTAGCTGTAGACTTAAGCAGAAGCTTAAATGCCAGCACTATGCCTTTTGGCATCACTAGCGCACATAGGTCCACAGTCAGCAACAAAACGCTCATAGGGGAAGCAAGGCAGCATTTGGCTGACACCTTGGTTTAGGTAGGTATGGTCCCCTGCTTTGCCCCGTGGCTGTTTCTCATATACCTGTACTTCCCTGGTGCCCATTACTTGGCAAGTATCAGTGTTATGCTGAAGTCCATGCCATCTTACAAACAGCATAGGTGCCAGTAAATTGAGCAGAGATAAACCTGTACAACAGAGTGCTTAACCCAAAGTTTATCTGTTATCATGCAATATTAATAAACCAGTTCCAGTCTGGCCACTGGCAACATGAAATACTGCTGTATCATCAGAGGAATGTGATTTACAGAATGCTCATCTCCTGAGGAGAGCCTCTGAAGAAGGAGCACTGTATTTCTTTCATGTTCTTAAAAAAGGGTGGTATGAATTTTCAATCCTTTAATGTCTAATATTCTCATCTGTTTGGGCTCTACTGTATCTTCTTCATTGTAAGTTTCTCTTTACTTGTATTTATTATGAAGGAGTGTTAGGTGAGTTTAATTCTTCACAAAGAGATAGTATAGTTTAGAGGTGACAGATCTTTCTGGGTTGAAAAGACACTTAAATTCTGTACATAGAGTCCCGCAGAAACACATTACTTCATAAAGCTGGGAAGCAAATAATTGGAACAACACTTCTTATGCATTTTTGGAACTATCCATCATAACTTGCTTTTACCATTTGCCTTTGACCAATCAAAGAGTTAGAGAGCTTGATGGATAATCAAAGTGTAAAAGGACTTTCTTTCAGGGTAAGTGATGACCCTGGAGACCCAGAAGAGCAAAATGGATTATTTGCATCAGAGTTTACTATGAAAGGGTATGGTGAGGTTGCCATATAAAACTTTTTTCTTTTCTTTTCTTTTCTTTTCTTTTCTTTTCTTTTCTTTTCTTTTCTTTTCTTTTCTTTTCTTTTCTTTTCTTTTCTTTTCTTTTCTTTTCTTTTCTTTTCTTTTCTTTTCTTTTCTTTTCTTTTCTTTTCTTTTCTTTTCTTTTCTCTTTTCTTTTCTTTTCTTTTCTTTTTTCTTTTTTTCTTTTCTCTAGATAATTGTCTCACATTGAAATGCTAATCGAGGTGATTTTAAACTAAGCTGGCAGAATTAGTGGTAGCAAATCACCAGGATCACAAAGTGCTTGTCCAGGAGTTGTGCAGTAACTGTAACAAATTGTCCATTGTACCAGAGAAAGCAAAGGCAGCAAATATGTGAAGGGCTCTGGGTCTTTGAAACAGCTAAGTCTCATTTCTCCACAAAAACAAACAAACAAACAAAACACCTGTAAAAAAGTTCCAATGAGGCATGGTAAGATCTGAGCTACCCAAATTTGTTCCAATAAGCATTGACAAAAGGCACTTGCATTTTTTCTCTCACATCCATTGCACACTTCATATGAAATAGCTGATACTAATCTGAATCTAGTGGAGTTGCCAAGTATTAGAATATTGCATAAATGACAGGAGTATGAGTATCTTATCTACCATTCTTATTATGAAAATTCCTTAAGCATCCAGTTTTTCTTTGAACAAAATCAAGAGCAAATGAAACCCCCAGGCCCGTTGACAGTAATGCTGTAGGGTAAAACCCATAATTCCTACTGACTTACAGAATGCAGGAGCTGGTCCATCACCAAGCTCTCTGCTTATTGCCTGTAGGCAGAGAAGGAAACTGAGTAATGCAATGCCATCTTCTCAAATCAGAATGCTACACTTTAAGTCTGAATTAGAGACACTTTTTTTCAGACATTGCAGAGCTATATTCTTTTTGCTGCCTAAATAAAGCGAATAAAGCAAACCAGAGTTATAATGGGGCACAAGTGCAATCCAGCGCTATTCCGCAGAGCTGGGACTCAGGACAAGTCTCATCCTTTTTCCAGATTGGAATGTCTTAAATTTTATAAGAAAACATTAGGTTTGGCCTCTGCCTCTATTTCCAGGGCTCTGGATTTTCCTAGTTCTTTATTGCTCTCTTTATTTCAGATCTCCCTTCTAGATACCGGTCTCCTCACAAACTCCTGAGTGGAGTTTCTCCCTTGGCTTTGGCCAAACTTCTGATCTGCAAAGGAGATATCAAGCCACAGCCAATTCAATAGAATCATGTGTCTGCTTCAATTCTGATGAATAATACAGCAGTTTGTGAAGGCAAGCTAAAGCGCTGTGGGGTTAAAGTTAAAGCAAAAGAGCTGAAATAGTGCCAGAGATGTTTGTGACAGATAACACTGACAGCACTTAGCTTTTGTTTACTTTCATCTTTAGCAGTTTTTCAAATTAAGTCTTTTCTGCAAAGCCTTAAAAGTATTTAAAACCTAATAGAATAGAACCCCTATGGAGTAATTATTATCACTTCTCAAGACATCTTATAATTCACTATTGTCTCTTCCCTGGAGTATGATTTAATTACAGCCATATCATATGCATTGTATTTTGTCTAAAGTGAAATGACTGCTGTTGATGAGCAGGCATTGCTGAAAGCTGATAATGAGTTAGGCATCTAAAGTCTCACCTAAGTGGAGGTTAGAAATTGGTGCTCGTGGTGGTGATTAACTGATGTTTATTTCACAACTATAAAGAAAACTCTACTGCCTAATTGTCATCTTGCAGAATGTGTTTTCACTGTGTCTTTCAGATTTAGAATAATCAGTGTTTCTGTGGTTTGTTTTTGGTTTTTTTTGTGGTTTTTTTTTTGTTGTTGTTGTTTGTTTTTTTTTTTTTTAGTGCAAGAAAGCAATCTGCGAGAGTTGTTGGATAGGAAGCAGGTACATGGTATCTTAGTGGGCAATTTGGGCACAGATGTTTTTGGAAGATAAATTTGTCACATGACTCAAAACTTTGCAGACTCTCAGAATTGAGGTTTGAATATTTTTGGTGGGTAAATAATGTGAACTGCATTTGCAAAAAGAATATTTACTGTATGCCACAAGGAATAACCCTGAAAACATCAAAATAAATCAGAGAGGACCTTACTGCCAGTTGAACTTTAGGAAGTTAAAGACCTGAGTAAGTGCTCCAGGCATGGGTGACCTGATGCCTTAATCCAGCTGCCATTTGTTGTTAGAAAACAAAAATCATCGCTTGTCATGACTATTCCTCCCTGGTTTTGAGAAGGTTTTATATAGAACTCCTCTTTCACCAGTGCAACAGATGTTGCGTTCCTGGATCTTGCAAAGTCAAAATGTTTTTACTTTTTCTTATTCCGGAGGAAAGAAAACATTCAGAAATCCCAGGAGTACAGAAATCATAGCTTCTTGTGGCTACAAACGNCTACCTGGGAAAAGCTTCCATCTCTATTAAATCTGAAATGAATGTTTAGCATGTCTCCTTCATCATCCCAAAGGAGATGATACCTGTGCTAGAGGGGCTATCCCGACAAGCTTTGCAAAGGCAGGTAGATAGAAAGTCACCACACATCCTAGTTCCTTTTTGATGTTGTCAAGAACTTCTCTTGGGGTCATTTTAAATTCATTAGTAATAAAATTATACTTGTGTTGTTTTTTCCCAAGAGCTTCGGTTACAATGGATAGATTTTGTTCTGTGCTTACTGCAAGCAATGGGCGAAATGAACACTTGCTCAGGAAACTAGCAGGCTTTGATGAGAAGGGAAATGTTGAGTGAGCATGAGCAATATCCAAGCTGTGCTTCTGCCTGACATTAAACAACACATGCTCAGCGTTTCATGACAAACTAATACACAGCAGAAAGTTACTGAACAAAGTCCTCCTGTGTGAGAAACACGCCAGGGTCACCATTGTGCCAGAAGGTGCACTGGCAGAGATACTAAGAAGTCATAACATGAGATCATGTCATTGGTAGATATTGCAAGAAGTAATGAAAAATGATGCTTCCCAGTGAGCTTTGTCAACATAAAAATTGCTTCTCCTGCAGTGTCCTGATCAATATTGATACCCAGTCACTGTAAGGGTCATCCTTGTTTATGGAGCAGAGAAAAGGGATGATTTCACCATGGCTGGGAGCAGCCACAGACTCAGCCAACACAAGAATGTTACTGACCTGACTTCTCTCAAGGCATTCTGCCCACCAGACCAGGGCTTCTGGCAAGAAAAATATCATTCCTGCATTACCAGGGCATTGGAACTAGAGTGAGTGCCTGGTGTGTTTGCTTGGCCAGGAAGTCCCATGGGAACAGGTCTTCAGCTAGCTGGGAGAGATTGGCATTATTGTCCCACGCACCCATCTGGCTCTGTAGATACCTGTTTCCCCAGGTGATTAGACTATTTCAGTGCTCCCTTTCTGCAGCTTGACAGGCATTCAAGTGCTTCTGTCAAATATGTTTAGATGCCTATTAACTAGAAAGGAGTTTTAAGATCTTTCTTCTACGTGTATTCCATAACACGCCAGTCTGTCCACATGTTTCTGCTAAAAGCAACCGTGCTACATTGCTCGGTAGGGATGCTTGATACCTTTCCTAAGTGAAAAGTTTCTCTCTCATCTCTGCTAAGGTGACCTTCTTTGCTGCCCTTCTGGGAGCTCTGCAATCCAGAAAGCAATAGCAGCCATGACCTCACTTTGGTCCTGAGAGATGAACACAAGGAGGGACGGCACAAATGCTGTGTGGTCACTGCCAGACCCATCTGAGCCACCTGCATTCCCCCAGTAGACTTTTAGAGCTGGTCAAGGATCTCCCTGTCATTTTTTTGGGCAATCATAGCAAAACACACCTCAAAATGTAAATAGAAAGTCAAATGTGAAGAAATGATAGGGCATGGTGTGTTTAAAGGAAGCAGGTAGCAAAATGGCAGGTATCAAAAAGTGAAAAGCTATTTGGAGGGTGGAGGTTTGGTTCTTTTCTCTCCCTAATCAATGAAATGCAGCATTCAGGTAATGAGACCTTGGCCCCTCCCTTACCCAGTAGTGCCTGTAACTGTACGACAAAACAGACCGACTGGAAGCCTTCCCCAGCCCAGATTTTACACTCGGTCATGAAACTTGATCTTATTTTAAATCCCATGTGGTCAGACAGCAGGCAAAATTATTACAGAAAAACAGCAGAGTAAAAACCAATGTCGAAAGCACTGTCCTTCACAGCATCTGTCTGTGCTTGCAACTTCTGCCTCTATAAAAAGAAAAAATCAGAGTCTTGCTTCTCACTAGCCACCTCTGAGGTCAGGACACAGTTCAGCTGAGCTCCTGATGGTCCCCACCAGCCCCGTGATGCCAGCTGGGTTTGGCAGCTCCTGATTACTTTTGGGAGCAGAGCTTTCTGTGTTCACAGTGGGCTCTGCTCCTAGCTCAGGTCACCCAGTGCTGTGCATCTGTCAGTGCAAGAAAGCCTGAAGTATAAATCCCAAGAAGGTCAGTCTGCTTCTGTGCCTCTATCCTACCTCCTTTGCCACCGATGCCAGTAGCTAAAGGGCCAGGTATAAAACTAGTGCGAGACAGTTGCTGTCATTCATGTTAGCATGTGGGATTGTTGCTTTCAGGGAAGCACATGGGACTGTCTGTGAAAGTGGCATCGCTGCGACACTTCTGAGAGGCAAACTGGAGAGGTGGGGTCTATCTGCCAGCCTCCTTGCTGATACCAGGGCTCCTGGTGCCAGTGAAACAAGAAGAGTAGAAAAATACTTGCATTTCAGTGCAGAAATGAGTTACAGGGACTTTGCATGAGATTGCTGGAGCTCCTCCTGAGGCAGAGGAAATGTGGAGTCCTTCAGGAGCAGGAGGTGCTCAGGAGGTCGAGCATCACCAACCCTCCCCATCGCCTCATCACCGCCCTGCTCACAGCTGTCCGAATAAACACTTCCAGCCTCAAATGAATTGAGACTCTCACATCAGTTATAGGTTTTAACTGAACATTTATCCTAAATATATAAAAATGTATAGCTTCATTTGTATTTGCTTGTCCTAAAGCCATCTAACAAACTGACACGGATCAAGAAATAGTGTTTTCCCATCTTGTTACTAGCCAGGAGAATGGCATCACATTTTAAAACTGCATTTCAGCAAAACAATAGCCGAGTAAACCCAGCAAGGCAGCAGCTGTCTCCGTGGCTTTGTCTGTACAATGCCCTGCGCTTCAGGGTTCTGCTTTCAGCCAGCCCCTGAGCACTTCTGGAATAAACAGGACAATAGGTGACTGCAACCTTTGCTTAGAAATATTTGTGAATAGCTCTGTAAGTATCATAAAGCTGCACAGAAAGCCCGCTGCTACCAGGGAGGTAGACTGAGCTCTGAGCAATTTTGACATTCAGATTTACAGCAGACTTTTGGCATCCTCTCTGATTTAGAAATGAATAAACTGCCTTCACCCATTTGAATGAAGCTGTTGTTTCGTTATCTGCAGCCTCTGTTTCCTTTTCATGCTATGTTTCCTTCAGGTGTGAAAAGTGATTGCACAAAAGAAAGGCTGGCTGGGGAAGTACTAAATGCTCTGATTCCCCCAAACACCCTCCTTTTTCTCTGAGCAAACTCTATTGCAAAGCATGTTCCTCAGAAGAAACGAGACAGAAAATGATGGCCATTTTGGAAAGACTGTAAAATATCTGTGCAACAAATCGGTTAATAATTCCAATGGAGAACAGCTGGAAACACAAAAGCAGGTGTTTGTCCTCCAACACTGGTCCAGCTGCTTAATTACAATTTGTAATTAGAATAGCTAAAATACTATTGTTATCTATAAAATCAACTAAGCCAGCCTTCTCAGTGTGGAAACCTCTTTCAATCTTCTCTTGTTTTTTTCAGCGGGAGGGAGGGCTGTGGCTTTTGGGACCTCATCTTCCATCTGTGTGTCAGACCTGGAGACCTGGGCAAGTCAGGTAACATTTCTGTGGCTATGCCTGCGCTAGACCTAGGTGCTCCTTTCTGAAAACAAAACAAAACAGAACAAAAACCATTTAGCTCAGCTTACACTGAACTTTACCTGCAACTCCCTGATGCCTGCTCAGTGCAGCTGCCATTTGTCACCAGTGACTTTCCAAGCGAAGATGAGGTGTTTGACTGGTGGCTGGAGCATTTTTATTACATTACTCTGCTAACATGCCAATTTTTCTATTGTCTCTCATGTTCTTTGTGTCTGTCTCTGAAGGAAAGAAAGCAGGGCTTTATTTCTTGCTCTGTGCACCTGTGCATGCCCATTGGCATCTCTCAGCCAGCCTCTGGCCATCTCCCATCATCTCAAAGCACCAGAGCCCTCCAGGACACTCCAGAGCAGACTGGACTTGCAGAAAGTCTCTCTTTAGTCTACAGTTTTCTCTTGCCTACCTTCTGATCATGCCTATCACCATGACATCTGAATGCCTTCCAGAAAGACAGAGCATGATAAAGTTGGCATCAGTCTTTCATGGATTTCCGTGTCTCTCCTCTCTGTCACTAACACTGTTTCGCTTCTTACTTCCTGCAAGATGCCTACTTTGCTGTGCTACTGTTTTCTAAATAATTTCACCCTCACACATCCCAGGTTACCTCTCCTCCCCCAGTCCCCAACGTCTGTACTGCCTTCCATGAGAAGGTGATATACAAGCATTTGGTCACAACACAAATCCTGACTGAAATCTCCTTGAACGGTTTTGGAGTGAAAAGAACAGTTTACATTGTACCACAGGTGGTCTGGAGCAGAAATTTGCCCTGACTTCATTTAAGAGTTTGAAGGGCAGAATTTGAAGTCAGAAACTTGAAGCTGTAAAATGACGAGTGTCTCACAAAAGCAATTGCTACTGACTGAGAGGTGAGACAGAGGGAGGGAGAGTGTGTGGGCTGAGAGCTGAGCAGAACACAGGAGCTTCTGCTGATGATCTGCCTGAGTGATGTGTTTGCGGTGTCTCATAATTAACACCTAGCGGTTTTTAAGCTGATAGTAGGCGCTAGTATTGATTAGGACAATTTACTAATTCTATGTCTGTGTCAGCTATCTCTCTCTAAAAAATAAGATAAAACATTTACCAAAAGTGTATAATTAATGTGCACGAATGCTCTGAGTCTTTGCAGCCGTTGTGATGTCTGGAACACTGCTCTAAAGAGCTCTAAATATAGCCGTTGAACACACTTTGTGTTACTCTGAGATGTCTGCCATAGACCACCAGCTGCCTCTACAGAGGAGCACAAATCTGTAAGGAAAAGGAGACCCTGTGTCATCTTCATGAACACCGTATGAATGTTGCCCAGACCCTTGGGTTTTCAAAATGACACCGGATACCCCTGTTTGGGCAACCAGACTGAGTCACTCAAATCTTAGATTTGACCTGTGGCACCCTTTTGAGTGTGGGAAGGGTTTTCTTTACATCATGGACAACAGTCTTTGAAGGACAGGCTGACATTCATATGAGCAGCAGCAGGAGCTCAGGCTCCTGAGACAGCTTGCTGGTGCACACACCTTGCTTAGCTCCCAAAACCTGGCTGGCCTTCTCACAGTCACAACTTTGCTTCATTCCATCACCAACACACTGGTGCTTGGAATATATTTGCAGGCAAAATAAGTGCAAGAAACAAATCCTTAAAAACTAAAAGCAATTAATTACAGAATAAACTAAGGCTTTAAAACTAATAACATAGGACCTCAGCTTTTCCTTAGAGAAATTTGCGTTTATGGGAAAGTCGCTGATGTCATGGGACTAAGGCACATTCATAATTTGCTGAATTACATATCTTGGTTCATGTACTTTCATTAACCAAATGACATTCTGCCATATGCTTTAAAAAGCATATATTTTATTTTATTCAAGAAATAGGACTCATTTTTTAAACACTAAAGAAGGAATAGTCTTTTCCCCTTTTCCTTTCTTTTCTTTTCTTCTTTGTCAGGAGAGAGCAGCCCTGTCTGAAAATCAGGTGCTCAGACTGAACTTTCAAAATGGTTTTTCAGAGTCTTGAATTACTTTGTGAAAGTTAATATAAATTGATGCGTCTCAGGTGATCTTGACTTCACTTTAGGAATAAAAGGCCTAATTAAAGAGAGATTGAGCTTACTAGTGTTTCTGTAGTGTAAGTCAGGAGCAGCTATCATGGTCAGCCCTAATAATATGGCCTTCTGCATTAGAAATGCAGTTACAGCTCATGATGAATTTGAGAAATTGTACTAATTATCTATCTCAATTTATTTGTTCTAACCTCAGTCAGAGACCAAAGTAGTAATTGCTGTAATTCCTAGTCGAATGATGGAGGTTGCTCTGCTCTAATTCCTACCAGCATCATAATAGCCCAGAGATAATAAAGACAAAGAATTATAGACTTTGCTTAAATGTTATCAGACTGGGCTAAAGCATCACACAATTGCACTATATGCATAACACACATAGGAAACACTATGCAAAACAAGCAAAAAAACAACAACAACAAAAAACAGCGACAAAAAAGAGACATTCTGAATAAAATCAATAATTAATTGGCTACCTGCATTTGCCCTTAATGTGTGAAGCAATTTGAGGCAATTCTGCTTGAGTAACACTGTGGTAGGTTTAATTTAGATGTCATAGCAAAACGTATACTATAAGAGTTTGTCTAACCCTGTCCACCACATTTCAGTTACAGAGAAAGGAATTAAGTTGCCATTTTTCACTTCTTTGTTATATACTTAGTTAATAATATATTTTAAATTTTAAAATGACACAAATGACATGGGAAAAACAGCTAGGCCCCTTTGCAATTACATCTATGGAGGCCAAGAAAGCTATAATGTTTCCTTATGAAGAGGGATTTTTAGCAGAGCATTTATAGCATAATAAGGGTTTCCTTTTTTCTTTTTTGGCTGTGTAATTGACTTGGCTCCCTAAGGTCTTTGGCAAACATGACATTAATTAAATTTACAGATCATACTAAATTGCAAGGTGTTACAAAACCCAGGATAGATAGCAAAATAATAAAAAGAGAGCTGCAGAATTTAGAGATATAAGTAGGTAATAAAATGAGATTCAATCTGGAAAAAAGCAGGCAGGGAACAATGAAAGCAAAATACAGAAACTGTATAGCAATAAGCTACATGGAAAGCAGTAGTGAAATCAAAGACTGTAAAAAATAAAAAATAAAAAAAACAAAGAGCTTGTTGGATTGTTGGATATGAGTTTTTAAACTGCAGATGTCATCTACCCGTAAGTGCCAGTTTCAAAAGCAGGTAGTTTGAAAGAATCTATCCTGTGGTGTACCAGTACAGATCTAAACTGAGTTTAAATCCATTGATATTTGGGTAATTGTAATTCAACCTCAGATCTATTTCATGCATTGTATTCTTTATTGCCACATGCATTGCTGCAGTGCCTTAGATATGTTGAATATAAACACTCTTCTCTCTAAAGTAGCCAGCTTCATAAAAAAGGTAGAAGAAATGGTGACTGGAAACTGTGAAGGCCACAGTAAATGAAGACCACATAAAGAAAATGGGAAGAAGTACACAGTCTCATCAACGGTAAAAGACTAGTAGAAAGTTTCATGTCAGCAGTATGTGCTGTTGCAAATGAGAACATACACAAAGACGAAGGTGCCGAGCTCACAACCCAGCTTGAGAAAATGAAGGAGACAAACACCTACAGTGGGAGTAGTCAGCATTGATTCACCAAGGACAAGCCATGCTTCACCAGCCTGATAACCTGCTAAGATGAAATGACTGGCCTAGTAGATGAGAGCAGAGCAGTGGACAGTGACTACCCTGCCTTCAGTAAGGTTTCTGACACTGTCTCTCCTAAGATCCTCGTACAGAAGCTGTTGATGTATGGGCTGGATAAGCAAAGACGGGGGTGGATTAAAAATTAGTTGAAGAGTCAGGTCCAGAGGGTGGTGATGAGTGGCACAAAGTCTCGTTGGAGACCTGTAAATAGTGGTGTACCCCAGGGATCAATAGCAGGTCCGGTCTTGTTTAGCATCTTCATTAATGACCTGGATCACGGGGCAGAGTGTACCCTCAGCAAGTTTGCTGGTGACACAAAGTCAGGGGGAGTGGCTGATTCACCAGGGGGTCATGGTGCCATTCAGAGGGACTTCAACAGGCTGGAGAAATGGGATTAAAAACATCTCATGAAGTTCAACAAGAAGAAGTGCAGAGTGCTGCACCTGAGGAGAAACAACCCCAGGCACCAGTACATGCTGGAGGCCACCCAGATGGAAAGTGGCTTGGCAGAAAAGGCCCTGGAGAGGTCACAAAGGCCCCTGAAGGACCACAAAGGTGATGAAGGGACTGGAGCACCTCTCATATGAGGATAGGCTGAGAAAGCTGGGACCATTTAGACTGGAGAAGAGAAGACTCAGAGGGAAAACTCACCAATAATATACCTGAAGGGAGAGTGCAAAGAGGATGGAGCCAGGCTCCCTTCAGTGGTGTCCAGTCCCAGGGCAAGAGGCCATTGGCACAAACTGGACCATAGGAGGTTCCCTCTGAACATCAGGAAGCATTTCTTTACTGTGCAGGTGACCAAGCACCGGCACAGGCTGCCCAGAGAGGCTGTGGAGTCTCCCTCCTTGGAGATCTTCAAAAGCCGCCTGGACGTGCTCCTGGGCAACCTGCTCTGGGTGTCCCTGCTTGAGCAGGGAGGTTGGATGGAGGAGGAGATGATCTCCAGAGATGCCTTCCAACATCAAACTCTCTGTGATTCTGTCACAGGAGGAGGAGTACGGTGCAGTACTTACTCTCTAGGAAGATAAGATTAAGTGGTCATATATCAATTAAAGTACTACTATAGATATAATTTTAACATTCAGTCACAGGATGTGATCCCTTTGTTGGCTGATTTTAAAATATTTCTGTTAAAACTCTCATCAAAAAGATGTTTGTGCATGTGTTTTGAATTTAAAAATTTTAAATCGCACAAATCAGCCAGAACAAAATGATCTTTCTTATTCAGGATATGATGAACACAGTGAAGAAAAAGTCTTGCATTTATTCCGAGCACAACACCTAAGCTATTTTAAAGGATTAGTCAAGTAATCTCAGATACATTCTCAATACATATAGGGAAGCAGGATCCATTCAGATTACTGTATTTTGCTACCGTACCATTTTTTTTCATACACAGATAGCTATCATCCTCATAAATGCCTGAAAATGGATTTCTTTAAAGCTGTGCATATCCAGTTTCACCAAGCAGTTCAACCCCCTGATAAACTTTATCCAAGCTGCATTCCATTTCTATTAGAGGAAGATGGCAATATATCCTTCTTTGCAGGAAAAAAAAAGAAGTAATTTTTATTTTACACTGCACCATAAAATATCCTCAGCAAATTTCTTCTGCATCTGGGAAACATGCTGATTGCACATGCAGTACTAACAGGTTTTTGCTCTGTATCTAAAGGGCTTTGTACAGTAAACCTGGATCCCCTCTATTTGGGGAGATGGTGGCTGGCTGGCAGACCCCAGCTGCTCCCCGACCTCTGCCTTACTCCACACTGAGCATCCCCAGGGGAGCGCTGAAGCCTCAGTAACGCCACCATTTCTTAAATAGCAGCCATTTATTTCTCACTTTTCTTGCTGTCTGATGTTTTAAAAAGCGAGAATGAGCAGAGCTGTAGAGTTTTATAGCATTAAGTAAATTGAAAGACAGATTGATTTACCTTTCCTACTGTACAAAGTTTCAGTCTTTCCAAATCAGAATAAATTTCCCTCTTAAAAACTGCTTTAAGGTGTCAAGCAGGAGTAGTGTAGCGTAGCCTTCTTCAGAAAATGTAGTCACCGAAATGATTATTCTCTTTGTACTATCTGGCATATATCATTAAATTGTTTATGAACAATAGAAACATATAAATAGAGCTCATACCCAAAAGTCTTTGGATTGCCTCTCAAAATATAACTGTAGAATATACCAGAAACTAAAAATGTTCAAAACAAAAATGTGTGCACAGCTGTAAAGCACTTAAGCGAAATCTCGAACATCCTTAGGACCCTAAACATACAAAATCATACCTAGATTTACTCTTTTTCAGGAATTTTATTTTTTTCCTGGAAAACGAAATTCACTGAGCTCCTTTTCGTTTAGAGCAGAGAAGTGTTTTTTTATATGATGGAAAAGAAAAAGAAAAAAAAAAAAACCAAATCCTATAAAGGATGACTTCTTAAAAAATGCATTTCTCATCCCTGTTACAGTATGCAATGAGACCTGTGCAGCACAGAGTGGCTAGGCGCTATGCTCAGAAGAGGGTTTTGCCACTCTCAAAGAAGCTAACCAAAGTCCTGGTGCATAGGATGACCCACCAGCAGACACTTCCATTCACCAGTTCAGCAGCTTGGGCACCTGGGAGAAGCAGCACTGGGCACATCCCTGGCTGGGAGGACATGAGGATACATTATACCTTCCTCTATGCCTAGTTTAACAGACCTATTGAAGATTTTTGGTTCATTTTGAGTGATTGAACATGAGTCAACAACATGCCATTGCTGCAAAGAATGCTGATGGCATCCTGGGCTGCATTAGGCAAAGTATGGCCAGCAGGCCAAGGGAGGAGATCCCTCCCCTCCACTCAGCACTGGTGAGGCCACACCTGGAGTGCTGTGCCCAGTTCTGGGCTCCCCAGTACAAGAGAGACCTGCACATACTGGAGAGAGTCTAATGAAGGGCGACAAAGATGACAAAGGAACTGGAGCACATCTCCAACAATGAAAGGCTGAGACAGCTGGGGCTGTTCAGCCTGGAGAAGAGAAGGCTCCAGGGAGAACTTACTGCAGCCTTACAGTACATAACGGGTGCTTGTAAGAAAGCTGGAGAGAGACATTTTACTAGGGCAGGTAGTGATAGGACAACGGGTGATGGCTTTAAACTGAAAGACGTTAGGTTTAGATTAGATACAAGGAGGAAATTCTTCACTTTGAGGGTGGTGAGGCACTGGAACAGGTTGCCCAGAGAAGCTGTGGATGACCCATCCCTGGAAGTGTTCAAGACCAGGTCGGACGGGGCTTTGGGCAATCTGATTTAGTGGAAGGTGCCCATGGCAGGGGGAGTTGGATGAGATGATCTTTAAAGGTCCCTTCCAACCCAAATCATTCTATGATTCTGTGATTCTTTGATTTCTAACATTATCTCATGGAAAATAGAATCGCAAACTTTCCTGAGACAGCACAGGCTAATTGCTGCAGGTGTTCAGTGCTGCATGTCTCCCGCATGAGCCAGCTGAAGGGCGTTTAACTGAGGGGAGATATATTCCAAACCCAAACGTTCTCGCTGAAGGATGCGCAGCTTCCCAGTGCAGCACCATCTCTCAGGAACGTGCATCAGACCAGGCTGTGGAAAGCTCTCCTTGGGGATTTGTCTGGCTTGAGCCTCCAAGTGAACCTGCTGGGTTTTGTTCGTTCCTGATTTCTATAAATGAAAATACAGCTATCACAATCCACGACATGTGGGTGTCAGGCAGTGTGTCTCATCTGCAGGGGGAACAGGCATGCAAGACAAATCCTTAAGCATTTGTGGAAATTATGTACGTACATCATCCATGCATCGGTGGGAGAAACACCTCACCTTCCTCCTTCCTGCAATCACTCACACTAATGCTTCCTGGGGCTGATACTCACTGTAATTATTATTAAGGCATCACCAACATAAGAACAATTGAAAAGTGGACACAAACCTTAAAACAGACAGATTTGAGATGTAGCAGAACATTATGCAATTAATTTTCACTGAGTGAAGAAAAAAATTGGTAATTTTTTTTTGTTTGTTTTTTGCTGTAAGTCTGGACAGTGCACCTACATAAATTATTTCTGTTGATGGGCAGCCTGGAGCAAAATAGAAGATCAGACAAAATGGGGTTCTTCCCCATATTTTGGTATATCACTGAGTTGTAATCACCTCACAAAGGTTGTTAAAGCCAGTCCTGTAGACTGCCTGATATCAGAATTAGCTCACCATTATTAGTAGATAACATTATTTTTCTGAATTAGCTTCTACACGGGTGAACAGAGAATAGCAGGAGGGGGATACAGTCATTTTTATAGATGTCGTTTTTGGAATATACCTGCTGACACTTCAATAGAGGTTTGAGGCAGTGCAGGTTTAATTTAAAGAAACAGCAAGTTAAACTCTCCTTTGAGGCTTGAAGTGGATTTGTTCATTTCATTAAGCGGCAGAGCTTGTGTGACAAGTAAGTGAGGTCTATCTACAGTATCAGCTAATCAGGATTATAGCGGTCCTGGGGAGAAGACTCAGGTTGAGCTGAAAGTTATTTTCCTGGTGTTTGTGTCCGTGTGCACTTAAAGACATATGTTGGGTAATGGGCTGGACCTTTGAGACAGCCCCATTTATGACAATAATGAGAAGTGCTTTATTGCTTTGCCACATGTCAGACCCTGCGTAGGAATTACAGTTTTCTAAATCACAATAGTTACCCTCCAGGGCAGAGTATAACCAGAGTCACGGTACGCTGCTGTTAAACATACCCGTGGCACACGACAGATTAGTGCTTAGCAGGGACAAAAAGCGTGAGGACAACAGCTCTGCAGCGGTGGGAAATGCTGCAGTTGAAACAAGCCCCAGAGGCATTGCATCCGTCAACACTAGCTGCCCTGCGCTCTGCCCATGCTCTGGCAATGCTCTGTGAGCAAGTCAAAAGCAGTTGGCCAAGCAAGAGAGACTTTTCATTTCATGTGCAAAATCCTTCCTTAGTACAGATGGACAAGCAGCTGCCCTTCTGCACGACAGAGAGGTTGCTTGCTGGAGATGCTAAGCTAGGATGCTGTCATCAGAGCGCAGTCTGGGCTCTGCAGGCTCTGTCCCCATGTCTGTGAATTCCCGGTGGCTGTTGGCTTCAGCACTTTGCTCTTCCAGCTTGGGGCAGCCTTGTTCATTAGCAATGACAACATTATCTGTCAAGCATGTTTGCATCTCTTTCTCTCTGAGCAACTGTGGTTCCAGAATGACCAGCTGCTGAAAGTGGTGTTAGCTTTGCATCAGCTGCTCCGAGGTGAAAGCCTACTGCCAGTTTGGTTATACTCCCTCTTCCCTGCTCACCTGCAGAAACTCAGAAAATAAGTAAATTTACATGAAAATATATAGTATCACACCACCTACTGATGCGATTTCTCCCAGCAGCTCTGCAAGACGTGTGTGTTTGAAATACAGGATGTCTTTGATAAGGACTGGGCCTTGCTCCTCGCTAACAGCTCTGGACTTCCATGGACAGCTATGAACACAGCACCAGCTCCCAAATTTGTCAGCACAGTGCAAGTCAATGGGAGCTGCACATCCCATCAGACAGCAATGACACAATGTTCCTGTGCATGTCTGTTAAAAAAAGACTGCTACCATCACAGCCCTGGGACAAAATCCTGAAAACAGGTCTTCTTTGGGAAAATTGATGTGAAGGAGGCCCCTTTGCCCCCTGTCATATCTGTACCTTGGTCTCATGGCAGTACTAAACAGTGGAAATGAATATCAGAATATTTCTGAGGGTTGTTCAAACCTGGTAGCCAGAGTTAATCCAAAACGTATGCTAAAGTAAGATAGAAAACAGAGTTGGGAAATTCTTTTTTTTTTTTTTGTCTCCACATCCACATAAAGTATATATGAAGGTCACCTCTTAGAAGTTGAGGAAGCGCAGCCAAGTGTTCAAATTAAACACAGAGGCACATTAGCAGAGCTAATTGCAGGAGGGCTCCTGACCATCCTGGGTTTCATGAGGATCCCCATATGTAAAGCATCCACTCTGCTAAACAGAACCTGAAGGTTTTGAAGGGAAATGAAAGTGACTTTAATGAAAACTAAGAAAAAAAGGAGGGAACTGAGAGCATGAAGTCCTTAACTAGCTGTAGTTGAGAAGATATGATGAATTACAGGTTAATTCACTTCCTGAATTAATGGTTATTATTTTCTAAATGTCCATCAGAGTGAATCATGAGGCTTTTCTCTAGTGCCTAATCTTTCGATGGCAAAGATTAGGGTGTAAGCAGTGTTGGAGAGAATGTGAATTGCATACTAGAAATCTTTACATCAGAGCAGTTTCATCTTAATTTTCAACTACAGATTCACCATTTCCTCAACTTGTAAGGTAAGAGAGACAATACTAATATTTCTTTAATTCCATTCATGCACTAAATCCAAGGTATCAAACCCTCACTGGCTTTTTGGAACAGGTTACTTCATTCTATTTTAAGTATTTGAACATTTCAGATGTTCCTTTTAGGTAGTTTTTAGTTGTAATCAGTGCTCTATTCTGAAGTTGTTTACAGATGACCATGACGCTGGTTCTGACCCATCCAGCATATAGACCTGTTATGAAAACATTACCGCAAGATGGTAGCTAATACTAAATAATCAGTGAAATTTGGATCCCTTCAGGGATGTGGAACTGAAACCAGTGTAGAGAAGCTCACAGGAGGTCTCTTACTTCCAATAGATAGGGAAGGAACATCCCTGACCATCCCCAGGACCTTCAGAGGCACATATAAGTTGAGTGTGCAGGAGTATTGTGTGCTGTACAGTCACATCTTTCTCTGAAGAAAGATGGACAGAGCAAATATGCCAGATAGAGCAATCAAATTGCTTCACGCGCTGTGGGAAGGCTTTGGGATTTTACACTGTTGAGTAAGATATAAGGCCTGATGTAGAGCGAAAAAGTTATTGACATGTACTGTCTGTGAACATTCGCATCAGGTTTAGTAACTGGAAAATTTACAGAAAGCACAGGGAAATGGGAATTTTGCCAAAGTAAATTCACTCAAACATGATATAAAGAAGTTCCATGGGGGAAAAAAAACAAAACAAAACAAAACAAAACCTTCAATATCTTCCATCCACAGAAATGGCTGAATCTTTATCCAATTCAAATTAGCCAACCCAAGTACGAAGGAACACCTGGTCCTGCCAGGGTCCAGCCTTGTGGTGCATCACTTAAGAAAAACAGTGGAGTTGCATTACGGTTGCCTCCAGCACTACACCAGGAGTTGTCTGCAATCTTCTATGTATGATACAAATCAAGGATGATTCTCATTAACAAGTTTCTTTTAGCATTTAGAAGTATCAAAAGAAACATCACGAGAAAGGCCTCCAGGTAAGTCTCCCGCAGAAGAGGCCCATATTGGGCCATTCAGATGCTTGTCTTCTCAAGTACAGGTTCTGGTAGTTTTCAAGCAGATATGGCCCATACATGATAGTCATTCAAAGAAAAATGGCTTAGGCAGGTCTGTTTTTGAATATACCTTTGAGATATGGCCTCCACAAATATCTTCTTATACTTGTGAGTTATGGTCCCATGTCAATATTTTTCCCCTCTCCAATCCAAAAAGTATAAAAAAATAAAAAATAGAGCTTATTTTTCCCTATTTGAAAGAATAAAAAGATTCTCCTGTTCTTCTTTAAACTCATCCTTACCTCCCATCTTAGGGGTGCTTGTCCAGATGCTTTCCACAGCAGGCAGGTGCACCACGATCTGAAAGAAAGCATCAAAATGGAGATGAAAATGTTGTCTGCTTTAATCAGACCCTCTCCTGAAATTGTAATCTTTGTTCATTTTCTCACAGAAACAACATGGATTAGCATGCAGCCTATAGCCAGCTCCCATTGTGTAACACATGGTTAATTTAAGGAACTGCTGAAGGTTTCAGTCTTCAGGACTGGCATGCCTTCCTCTGTGACCTGTTTTATTCACATGAAAAAGAGCTTGGGTGAAGGTTACTACATTAACACAGACCAGTGGCTCTAAGTGAGCTGGAATTGACAGACAGTGTTTTAGATTTTGGCATGTCAATCAGCAGCAGCCGCTCAACAAGGTGGAAACCAGACACCTGGAAATGAATATTGAAGAGACTAAAATTTTGCTTGAAAAGGTCAGAGGTGGGAATATCCTCAAGTGAAAGCAGAGTAGGAAGAGGTAATAAAGAGATGTCTTTCAAAAGTTTGACTCTACCATGCTTTTCATAAAAGATATCATCTATGGTTTCATATATTTTTTCTTCATATGCTTGTTCATATTTTTTTTATCTTACTGTACTGAACAACGGGAGAAGATGGATATAATAGCAGCTGTGCTCAGAGCACTTCAAAAATGCTGCTTACCCCAGGAAAAAAAATAGCTATCCTTTCTGTTGGAAATTGGAGAGTCCAGGTGATCCTGTGATAGGTACAAAACAATCATTTTGTATTTGTTTAGCACAATGGAACCCAGGTCCTGACTTGTGCTTCTGAACAATTTTGTTTTGATTATTACTATTGTTACTATACTTGTATTCATCATCATCATTATTATTAAGAATTCCACATCCTCATCCCAGGTTATTTTTATCTTGACCCTGCCATAAATCATCCTGAAGTCCGTAGGGTATTGGTGTCACTCATTTTTAGCACAATTAGTTTAATTTCCAAAATTCAGATCTGAAACTAGATTTATTTTTTTTTCATACTTTGTATTTCTGTCAAGAAATTGGAATCAGTTATTCTTATCTCTTCATGTATACTTTTTTTTTTTCAGCTAAAATGTGTCATTTATGGATTCCCAGACAGAGTTTTCTACCAAAATACTATAACAAGTAGCCTCTATATGCTCCTTATGCATTTTGTTATGCAGAAAGAGCTTCTACCATGCAGTGACACAGAATGTTCTGAATATCAACAGACAGCATTCTGCATGTGACATCTGATTGTCATGCTGTCATGAAAAATATCTGGATGGTACTATGAATACATTTATGTGGGGTTTATTTTAGGAGCTAGGATGACAAACCCATGTTCCTATTTCACACTGTGAAATGAGCAGCTCTGTGCTTTAAGAAAACAAATGGAGAAAAATATTTTAATATCCTATATAGTGTTGCTTCTGTTTTATAAGCAAAATGTGTTTATTTTTCTTTCTGGTTCTATGGACCCCAGGAAAATCTTTTAACCTTGCAGTTCTTTACAGCATTGCACATTAAAGCTGTCAGAAACCAAACTAATTAAACTGAAAAGCTGCTTACTTCTCTTTCTGTATGAGGTTAAAAAAAAGATACAATTACTGGTGAAATTAGGGCACCGAGCAGATTTTAAAACTATGTGTAGCCTAGAAAGATTATGAATATGAAATCTTTGTTATATAAATTACAGCTTGCACACAGGCCTGGGCACTAACCTAACTAGGAAGATGATGACAAATTAGAACGAACTTTAAGAAGAATAAAATGGCTAACATAAGGGCTATAGCGAATGATTCATGGAGAAAGACTGTAAGAGCTAAATATTTTAAGAAGCCCCACACAGTGTCCAAAAATGCTATAGTTGTTTACATGTCTTGAAAGATATAAACAGTGAGGCATTAGGGAGATTGTTTAGAGTGCTTCTAAGGGGTATAATTGCATATAAAGGTAGGAAACTGAGCAAAGGGAGATTCAAGTTGACTATCCAGACAAAATTTTAACAAGAGGTCTAATAGACTGTGAAATAGCTTCCCAAGAAAAGTGTTAGGAGTCACATCTCTAAAATGATTTAAAAGCTGACTGGACATATCATGTGATAATAGAACGGGAAGAGAATACAAAAGCGGCTCGCGGTGTGTTTCTGGCGTGCAGTTTACGTGGTCCCTCCAGTTCTGACATCTGTAGCATCCATCGCCAGCCCTGCTTAACCCCCTGTGCAACCAGCCAGGGCTGAGTTCAGGAGGAAACTGTGCTCCATGGCCCATATTTTCACAAATTCTCCAGGCCCACTTAGGCCCCCTGGAACACCTGTCCAGATGCTGCCGAACGCCATCATTTTGCACACAGCGTTTTGCTTGTGGCCAAAGAGGGGCCAGCCCATGGTCACCAGCTGTCTGGTAGTGGGGCTCAAGCTTAACCCTTGAAATCCAAGAGGGAATCTCAAAAATAGGCACCGTTGCTTACCTTTGCTGCTGGGTTGAGATGACAGCCTTGCACAGGGCAGGTGAGCATGTATCTCAGTCAATATGGGAGACAGACTTCCTATCCTGCCTGATTTAGATGATGACAAGCCCTTGAAAATCCTTCCCACCCTTCCACCCAAAATGCTTTAACCCCAAGGCTGCTGCTGGCTCCGCTGCCGTTATTCTGCTATGGGGTCTGCTCCTTTTTATACAAATAGTCAAATGCTTACTGTCCAAAGAAGATGACTCTTTTGCATAAGTATTAGGCAACTGAGTGGAATATGAGAAATTAGATGTCTTTAAGGGAGCCAGTGCACCTCACTCAAGGCTGAGCGGTGGCAGCATAGCCCTTATATTGCCAAGTAGAGCAGTGCCTAAAGACACTGAAGATCTGGTCCTACCTGGCTTACCAGTTACTCTGGTGGCTGATGGACATCTCCCATCTGTGAGCAACAAAACTGTGGCTTCTGTTTTCTTCTTATGAACTCCTCACCCATTAAAATGACTGCAGGTGGGTACACACATGTGAAACAAACAACGAATCTCAGGAAATCAGTATAAAAACATCAATTTAAAGTTTTCCATGAATTCTCTGTGTTAATACTTCTTATATTCCACTCCTGCAAATAGTCTGCTACAGAGAAGGTTCTTCAGTGGAAATGTGCAATGAAACATCATACAGAATGAGGGTTACAGAAATGAAAGTTTGTCCTTGTGAATGCTAGATGGATTGGGTTATACATATTCTTAGATGGCACTTTTTCCCCCCAGAGTTCTTTCCATTACAGTGTACAGAACAGAGAGGAAAAGATTTGGAGACAGACCACTTCAGAGTCTTCAAGGAGTTAAGAAGTGCATCTGTTGAGACAGTGGTGTTAGCAGCAGCAGTAGTAGTAATACAAACACATCTTTGAAATAAAAGGAAGTGATGAATCTATCATTAAGACACAGAGTGGGTACACCAGGAGGTTCATGGTTTCCCCACAGGTTTTCCCATAAGATTTTGTTTTCATTTCTTACTTCCCTCTGGTTTTGTGCTCTTTGATCTGTAAAACAGGGATAGCAATACCTATTTACTGTATTGGACTGGCATGAGTCTGCAGTGATTTCACAATTATTTGAAATGCTTTGGCAATAAGGATCTCAGCAGCAAAGGCTGAAGAGAGGAGCCAGCACTGGTTGTTAACATGGGTGTGATGCTGGACCTGGTAAATCATGCTGGGAAGTAAATTTTCATCCTTGAAAGCAGAAGAATACTCCTGGCAAGAGGTTTTTAGGTGATAGAAATTTGGTCTGGCTGAGTTCATTGACATGCAGCTAAAAAGAAATGAATAAAAATATTTATTAAGTAGTTAGTCTTAAAACTTTAAAATAATAGTTGTCATACAGCTTAGTTACTTCACACCAACTCTTTGGAACTAAACATGATAAAAGCTTGCTGTGCCATATTTGAAACAGAACAGCCAAATAATGATGGCAGCAGCTGAGAAAAGCAAAGAGTATGACTACTTTTGGTTATGAACCTGCAACCATGAGGCCTGATGAGTTTTGTTTAAAAATGGGAATACAAAACCAGTTTTCAATTCACTGATAAAAATGAACCGCACTCTTTCTTTGGCTAGCCAGAAAATGTGAAAAAAAACGCTGAGAAATTCTCTACACACGATCAATACTTGACTCCACTTGATAAATATGCCCAGACATTGGAAATAATTGCCTAAGCTCTGCAGTGCCGTTATGTATTTGAAAAACTAGCTATAAGAAATGTAAACCACAGGGAGAACAAATTAGAGAGTACCTTATCATTAAGAGCAGTATGGTTATGCGGAAAAATTAAAGGCACCAAGAGCTGGGCTGTATTTCCATGTGCAAAAAGTCAGGAGAAGTGACTGTTCAGTGTTATATACTCTCATTCCACATGTTGACTTATTCAATGTAGTAACAACTTAGTAATCTAATTACCCAGCGTTAAGAACCTAGACATATTCTACTTGCATTTCCCAATCAAAACATAAGCTATCACAAAAAAAAACACTCCCGGTCCACCCTGACCATCATCAGGAAACTGCATCAGCTGACCAGTAAGAAAGTCCAAACAGGTTATCTCCCTCACCTTCACAGTGGAAGCACATAGTAGCAGGGTAACTAAACAATCAATAAAGCAACTGAGTTCTCTTGGATGTGACTTGGAGCAGGGACTGTGTTGTTCTGCCCACTGAAACTCTTCAAGCACTGCTGCAGTGGTTAATGAATAGTTGGTCACAGCGACTCTCCTCACTGCAAGCCTGCAGCACCACTCAACCAGGAGCTCACGGGGCAACAGATGCAGGAGCTTCGTCAGGTTTAAGACAGCCCATGATCAGCTGATTGGCTGCTTTAGGTCTATCAAACATAACTGTCCTCTGTTAACTTCTTCCTTAACCCTTGCCCGTGTGGAAGAGCTGACCATCTTGAAAGAGCGACCTGGCCCGTTCTTGCTGGTCTCTGAATAAGCAGGTTGTACTGGCATGGGAGCCAGTCCCAAAGTGGCAAGCCCTAACTAGAAGAGCCTTAAGAGCAGCTTCTGTCCTTCAGTCAGTTTTGCATTTGCTCTTCTCCCAGTTCTTTGAGAATTGATCATCAGAGCTCACACAGAGACCTCTCGCTGACGATACACAGCGGCGTGTTTGGAGATGGGGTGTTCAATTACAGTGATGTGTTACGTCTGAATTTATCATACACCTTTGACCACTTTATCTGCTTCTCAAACCCTGGATTTATCTCAACAGTCCCCAAATGAGAACAGCTCCCGGTAGCCAATATTTCCTCTTTTTCGTTTCAGACATGGAGTTTCTCCCAAAATGACACCTGTGTGAGCTATTGGAAAGGTAAAAATCCGTGCTATTACAGTGACAAATTTTCCTTGCCTAGAAATGTCAGAGATTTAATGCCCCATATATACTTTATTGGATATGACTAGAAATTGAAACCTTTATGCCAATGGAAAGGAAACATTCCCAGTCTCCCAGGTCTAGAAAGCTTTGAGATATCTGACCGTTAAAGTATGAATTATTTTTAAGCATATAAAACCTATTTTTGAAATGTTACAGCTACTTCCAGGCTCAAAATATCTGGACTAGCAATCATGAAAGTTCTTGGCTCTTGAAATGGGATGATATGAAAAGTATATCTTCTAGACTATCAAAATCTCTCCAAAACTTTCTAAGTAGGTTGTTTTGTTTTCTCGTTGTTTGTTGGTTTCTTTGTAACAAGCTTGGGGACTTACTTAGTTCTCATAACCACAGGAACAAAAGTGAGGAGGAACTTCCTGATTTTTGCCTGCAGCACATAAGTAAGAGAAGAGGCACTGGCATTGCTTCCCCAGACAGCAGGAAATCTCTGAGCCGCTCTTCTAGACTTCCCCAGTTTTTATTACAGATAAAGAGGAACAAATAACAGCCCATAATGCTCTAAACTTCATTTTCAATTTTTGCATTGTGAGTACTGTGTGGGGCAGGTTTATTAGGAAAAAAGGAAAGACGATGTGGGAATATTGCCTCTCCATCAGCACCAGCACATGTGCCATGACCAGTTAGGTCAGGGTGGGTTTGTATTCACACAAACTCACACGAAACTGGGCAGACTTGCTGTAAAGATCTGCGTGCCTCAGTGCTTATCCATTAATAAACACTAGTAGTAGATAGCAGCTGGGACAAGTGGAAAATATTTCACACTGACATATGTTAGTCAGAATCACAGATGAACCCATCAACTGCTGAGGTTTTGCTTTTTATTTTTAATTTTTTTATTCTTTTATTTTATATTTTTTCCCAATAATGTGATATTTTAATTTGCTAGTATCTCATTAGTGACCTCCTTGTCAGTGTATGGCCATTGCTTGTTCTTATGATCTTGCTCCACATCACGAATATTGTTTCAGGATCTTTGAAACACGATGTGTTTCCCCCACGGAACACCTTCATCGCTCTGCCTTGTGCAGCAAAAATTAGGTCAGTTCCTTCTGTACATCAAAAGCAAAGTAATGTGATATTAAGACAAAAATTCCTACACCAAACAAAAATGGAAAACACATCTGTGCATGCTGACAGATCGTTATGTCGTGATTTATCTGGAAGAGAAAGTATCGAGCCAGCGTAACTTGCAGTATCGTACCACAGCAGTCATCAGACCATCCTGTTTGCCTCAGCTACCTAATCAAGCACAAGCCTGTGGTTCAGGCGTGGAGACAACTGTGTGAAGATTAGAGGAGCACATCAGCGTAAAGCGGTTGGACAGCGATGCACCCCGATACCTTTCCAGATGTGACCCCCGCCTGCTCCGCCACAGAGCCCATCACATCACCTGGGTGACAAGCATCTGCCTCACGCAGCTCCTCACGTTTGAAGGTAGTCTTCTGTGACAGAAAGAGGCTGCTTTCTCTGGCGCTTCTGTGGCACATTGTTATACTCTACACATCTTGCCATATATTTGTGATGTCCCAAATGACAGGTGCATGTCTTAGTAAGTTCTACTGGGGGCAGGAATTCCTAGACGAGGAAGCCCGCAGCAGTGGAAGCATCTGGTAGGATAAAAAAGTGCTGTCTTGTACTCTGTCAAGTGTAATTAGAGTTGCCAGTTGTCATTGCTGCTAGCATTTGGTTAAGTAAGTTTCTCTGATGAGAAGCTATCTGACAAATGCCAAAGCCACCAAAGTTGTGAAGGACATAATTACAAAGTATCTTTTATCGTCTTATTACTAGTCTTCAGTCTAACCAAAGAAGATGTAAGGGTTTCAGCAAGTTGCAAAAAGTTACGTTAAAAGCGAAGTCAGAATATCTTGCTTGCAATAGCAAGCACTGGGAGACGCTGGTGATAGGTTTTCTACAGCCTAAATAAGAAGGATAAATGTTATGTTTTTAATTGTGTCTGGCAACATATTTAATTTCTCCCTTACCAGAGCACAGCACAGAGGGACTGTCCACACTTGGGCATCATCTGAAGACCTTTTTTTGCCAAAACTTTGCTTCTGATGCTGAAGCTTTCTGCCTCACCTGACGTTACTTCCCAGGGAGTGATCCTGAAGCCAGTGCCGTCTCCCAGAGCCTGCAAACACGCCGGTAGCTGGAGCAGGTAAGAGCTGGTTTTGTTGGCAGCTTGCTGGGGTCACAGCTCATCAGCTCAGTGTTTAAACTGGGCTTCTGGGTACCCGAGGCAGAGGCATCCACAGCCTGACCACGGCTGCCTGGCCATGGTGGCATCACTTAACCCACCCCGTTCATGCTGGAGAGGAGCAGTGCACCATGCAGAGCTGCTGCCAAGAGCATTTCAGCTTTTGCTTTGAATGACTCCTATATTCTAATTCTTCCTTTGTTACTTTTCATTATTTATAAACATTTGTTGCTTTTTTTTTTTTAATAGTGTGTTATTTTATAATTATTGCTTTATTCCATGACCTTCTTAATGCGGATGTATTCTCTGTATAGTTCATAAGCAGAGAGTCTGGTGAAAACTTAAGCTTGATGTAGAATGAGGCAGCTCCTCCTGAAATCAGCAGACCCAGCCCACAGTTATAATATGGCTGAATCCTGCCCCTCCATCTGTTTGTGAATTGGGCTTCTTCCTATCATTAACTGCATTGTGTGTGTTTGTTAATTAACTGCTAATGGGCTCTCTGCTGTATCTGCACAGTAGGTACCAGTACATAAGGCAGCTAAGCTTAAAGTTTCTTCCTGGAAATATTACAGAAATAAACAAAAATCTACGTGCATTAACTTTTTTTCTTCTCACGTATCAAATACCCACCATATGCTATATGCTTTAAATGACATGAGTCTCTCTGCTTCCAAGATAAAGATGGAAAATCAAGGATTTAAAATTCATATAAGTGTTAATGCCTATTGAAAGCTGTATTTTGTCCCACATAGCAGCAAAGTATCCAATAACTTTGCATTCACAAAATAATAAGATACAGACATTTTGATGATACATTGTTTGGTATCAAGAAAAAGGAGAATTTATAGTGAATAGGTTAAAGGGCAAACCACTACAAAGTTTAAAAAGATAGTGTACATAAAAAGTGAAGAAGCTGTACAAGGCCACAGTAAAACAAGCTCTTACGATCAAGTCTGTGTTGTTTAGAAAGTTACCATCTTTAAGGTAGACCTGTGGAAATTTCAGCCAGTGGGTTTCATTATATCATCCCTAAAGGCAGTAACTTCCAGTGATGCCCTGCAGATTCTTGTACCACTGAAATTCCATTCCCAGAGGATTTCCAGTGAAGCCCCATAGAGTAACACTCACCCAGTTGGCTGTATCTGTACATAGAGGTGTGAGCCCACACCAAAGCCCCAGGTTTCCAGCTACTGGCATGGTTTGGGTGATCCAGCATGGTGCTGAGTTTGGCCTTGGCTTCTCCATGGGCATCCCAGAAGGCAGGTGGGTGTAAGGGCACCTGTCAGTCCTGGGCATCAGCTATTGAGCATGGCTAAGCATTGACGAGCCCATGGTAGAGCTGGACAAACCCTGCTGTACAGCATGGGCAGCAGCTGCAGCGCCCTAACATGCAGGAGCAGGTCAGCCTGTGCTCAGCTGCCACCCCCAGCTTGTCCCACAGACAGCACTTCTGTGTCTTTTCTCAAATATGAATGCCCAGATACAGGAGTATCTGGGAGCTTGATCCTGGCTGAAGTCTCTGCACCCTTAGCAAAAGAATAAAAATAGCTGAGCATCACCAGTGCTGATGAGGAGAAATAGTACGAGGGGGGAAGCTGAGGTGCTGGGCAGTCCCGGGAGACTCTCCCCCAGATTCATTTAGGTTATGAACAAATTTGACCTGTAAAGTTCAGGAAGAAAAGGAACAATAACTTTTAAAGAGCATCTTCTTTGAGACACAGAAAGGTTTTCAGAGAGGAAGAAATCTCATGGTCCCATGAGGGACTGGAGTATGAGGTATTCAACTACATATTGTCAGTAAGTGTTGGGAAGTTTGCACCCCATGTGTGGGAAGAAAGACACATGTGAAGGGTATGGTTTAATTAGGCCATCGTTTTTTTGGACTCAGTAGGGACCTTCCTTGAGTATGCAAGGATTAACATCTGACCTATGGCCACCACTTTTCTATTCAGATCTGGAAATGGTCAGAGAGGAGCACCTGAAGAGGAAAGGTCCCTGTTTTCTCTTAATTACAATGTCAAATCCCTTCTCCCTCTTCTCCTTCTCAGAGCTGCAGGTACCGAGTTCACAAGCACAGGTATGGATGCTCAAACGCCCTGGCAGCTCTTTGTCCGACGCCTGGCTCTTACCCTTCATTTCCTGACAGCATCAGAGCTCATCAGCTCTGTAGATGCAAAGTAAAGACTTAAAAGGTTCAGGGAAAATTAATGTGTGCTCAAAGGTTGTGTGCAACAACTCAGTACAATGGGAGATGAATGAGGAGTTCATGGTAATTAATGATGGTTAAGGAGCACGCTTGGCTTACTGCACAATGCAGAGCTCAAAGCAGGAACCAGATGAGAAGGAATCAGGGCAAAAAGTTATTAAAGAAGCATAAACAAACAATAGAGAAAGGTAAAGTAGTGAATACCATCCAATTAGCATAGATGGTAAAGCGGAATGCTAGGTTCCTTAAACACACAGTAGCTCATCCAGTGCCAATACTGAGGAGTTTAAGGCTTTGAAACAAGTTCAGATCTTTTGTTAAGACCTGGAGAATTTTTTGAAAGGGCAAGGAAGTTGTCAGTTTGGGGCAAAAAAGGTTAGCAGTGCAGTCTTGAACTTTCCCAACTTCCATGTCCAGAGAGAATTTTATCCATGACAGGCAACTTTTTGGAGAATGGAAAGTATTTTTTTTCCTAAGTAAACCAAGACACTGTGACAAAGGCTTTGGTTTTTAAGTGTGTGCTGAACAATGGATGAGCATCTATTCACGTCCCTAGGAGAACTACTGTCCCCTCAGCCCTGCCCATCTGCCAGGCGACCAGGCAGCTTGTGGAGATGGAATTGCAGAGCTCCTCAGAACGGCTCTTTTGGTACATATGTACTCATACTGATGAAACTGGGTTGTAGAGTACTGCTGAAGGGTATGGGAGGGGAAGGTACTTCACCAGGTAGGCTGGGAATTAGGGAGACATAAGCTTCAATATGCAAAGGCATAGTTATCATTGTAACGGAACTGAGAGTGTGATTGTGGCAGCAAAACCAGCTCTCTTTCCTTGTATATAACCAGATGTATCTTGGGAGAGAGAGATTTAGTTTTTAGAGTAACACAGTATGTTCATCCACAGAGGAAGAAAACTGTATTACCCATTTAAAAAGCTATTGTGTGAGTTGCTTCAGGAAGAGCACAGCCAGCTCCTGCGGGAGCCATCACTACCTCCTCAGTGCCCTTGTGAGCGATGGGGGGCAGAGCCTGCATGGTGCTTTCAAGAGAGACTTCTTAAGAGAGAAAGCAAAGTCTTGTGTCAGGACATCACGGGAAATAACTTCATAGGCTATTCAAGCCTGAATTTTAGACTTGCCATCTAGCACATACAGGAATACTTGAAAGTGTTTAGTGAAAAAAAAAAACTGAAAAGGAAAGATGCGTTTTTCTGTTTTCTTGATTAATTTGAATGACTGTTCTTAGACAACATAACCCACAGCTGGAGACTTGTTGTCCAGCAGAGCCTAAGTCCAACGAGGTACTTGCCTGCATTTTGAGAACTGGCCTGAACAGCGAGTGGGAGACAGAAAGCATGAAAAGAAACCTTTGAGCACTCTGCTTAGGGAAGGGGAACCCTGACAATTTCAAACTATGTTATGGAAGTGATGGCTGTGGAGAAAACTGTGCATTAACCAGACTTGACCTGTACTCAAGTAATAAACTCCCTTAATAATCACAGAAAACAGTTCCCCTCCACCCACCCATGAAGTCACAAAGAGTAATACAGACAGACCCCTGTTTTGTGAGGTCAAAACACCCACAAAAAATGCTTTTAAAGAACAGCAACAAAGTAATGAAAATTAATGAGCTAAAATGACATAATATCCCCCAAAACAAGGAGTTAAATCCTGACCCTTTTGTCTTTGAATGGCCCAGTCCTCTCAGACATCATAGACTGTATTAGAAATTGAATTATTTGCCAGGTTTTTAAGAACTTACAGAATCAATAAAAGCCTGTAGAATTTGTAATATTTTTGAGAGAATATCATTCTACTGTGTTCCTCCTAAGGGCAGACTGTGGCCTCAGGCTAGGTACTTGCCAGGCTGATAACAGCACCTTCCTATGGCACCTCGTAGCTGCATTGTTCAGCCTCACACTGTTCCTTGAGCTATGGGATACCTTTCGTAGCAATTTCATCAAGCCAGATTGACAGTGAGAAAATAGCACAAGCAATCCACTCTGTACATGAATTACATTTTTAAGTAATATAAGAAAATGAATACAATAATAAAAATGTCTGTTCTGGAATAAAAGACAAAGAGAAAAATGGCTTAAATGTATTGAGAGTATTATTCATTGTATATAGACCCAGTGACTGAGTTTCATCTGCCCTAGTTTAGGTTTCAAAGTAGAGTAAACTTCTCCCTCTGGGTATGAGCATGCATTTAGTCGCAATGTAATTGCCCCAAACCACAGAACTAATTCCTCTGGATTGCTAATAACCCCCCAGATGTCTAGGCACTCATTTCAAGCAGCTCAGCCCCATTTAGGCTCATTTGCTACCTAGCACTCTCATGCCTGAGAGGTGATTGCAAGATGTGTAGTCCATCACTCTGTGCTCTCCTCCTCTGCCTCTCCCCAGCTCCAGCACCATTATCTGGAGAGACAAGCTGTCACCACTGAACACCTTTCAGCTCGGGTTACTGGGCCCCCTGTGCTTTGCCCATGCTGTAATTTCCATGTTTTCAGGCTGCCGCTGGAAAGAAATGGAAACATGTCCAAACTGTAGGCTCTAACTGTCTTGTAGTAGGATGGGGCCAGCTGAAGGAGTTACTGGAGGAAATGAAGAGTTTGCCATCCTCAGCTCCCCAGTCCTTACAGGTACTGTTCAGGAAGACCCCAGGAAGACACAAGTCCTCCTCATGATGGCTTCTCCCCTCCAGCCTTGGGATGCTGGTCTGTGAGGGCAGCTGGGAGGCAACCAGCACCACGGCTTCCTGCAGGCCCCTCACTACGACGCGCCACAGATCAAGCAGTGCTGGGCGGCAATTTGGCAGGGTTCAGGGGCTCTGTGTCCTGGCAGGGTCAGACACCGAGCGCTGGCTGCTGCTCGCTGCTTTGCAGTGCACAGAGAATGCAGTGCAAACACCATGACTTGAAACGGAAGGTGGTAACAATAAGGAGATTCAGCAAGCAACACAGGGACATAGCCTGGCGCTTGCCTTGTTCAGAGGAGTCTATGGGAGAAGGTAGCTTCAGGAGGAGTCTAGCAGGTGGAGAGAACTCCAAGAGGAGCAGGGGGACCACCAGCTCAATGACAGCCCTCAGAGTTGTTCAGAGATCAGCAGGCTCAGGTGGGAGTGTGACATGACTCTCTTTAGGCTGGGTAGGTCCGGATGCTCTTCCACCTTTGGGTAGATCAGGCCCTGGGCTAGGCAAATGTGATGGGTTAGCAGGGATGACACAGCACAATGTCAGGGAGCTTGGAAGAGGTGAAGAGCCAAGGATTCAGAGAGTACCTGTGAAAAGGGCTGATGAAGGAGAGGAAAAAGAAGTCGAGGCTGTCGGTCGGACTGATGGTAACAGAGTGGACTGGGACTGACTGCTGCAGAAGGACAGGAGGCACTAGGAAGAATCTGGCTAAAGTACTTGTGTGCAGTACAGCTGCTCACAGCAATTGGCCCTTGCCATCATGGTGCCTAATGGTGGAAACAGCACCATGGGACCAGCTCACAGGTACCTTCCATCCCTCAGCCTCAGGTCAGAGGGATGACAAGGAGCTCATGGTCTAATTTTGGCCTCACATTAGAAGGTAAGCTAACAAATTAATTGTTTGATGTGCTTGCAGAGCACGTTCACAAATTCCCCTGGAGACCCCGGATTAACCAATCCTAGTCATTAGCCTGGGCATGCATGGAAAAGAGCCAGTGGCCAGAACACTTACAGGAGGTTTCACAGGCATCTCAGGAGAGGTGATGATGGTAGTTCTGCTGACAGCCTGTCTAAAGATCATTGCAAAGATACTGCATAATGCACATGCTGTGCTTGACCTGAGGTATTTGATGCAGGCGTTGAGACCTGGAAGTTGGAATGAAGATGAAAGTCAAAGGTTTTAGCAAATAGCCACGTTATTTACAAAGATCTAATTGATTTAATTTACTCGAACGTTTGTTTTTATTCTTTCTCCAATGCTTTCTAATTCAAGTGACCTAAACAGGTCAGGAAAATGGCAACTGACATTTTATCTTAGCATAGGACTCAAATAAAACAGCAGCTATGGTAAAAGCTGTGGACTCCAGCGCTGCAGACTCCACCTGGTTAACCTCGCTGGGCCTGAGCAGCCAGGCTCTGAGAAGCTAGGAGGCTTACACTGGATTGTAATACTACTAAAGTACAGGAAGTCATGGCAGCAAATTGATTTGCAATAGAGTGCAAGCCACTAACATAGACTCTAAACGGTGGCCATGTGTTCTGTTTGAAAAACTGTAAGAACCTAAGAAGGACCCTGATTATGTGTATCATCATTTTTTGCTTTGTCATTGTTTCCTTTTTTTTTTTTTTTTGGTTTTGGTTTTGGCTTTTGGTAGATGTTGACATGAACATATGGCAATAACATAGTCTTAGGCATTACATTTTGTGGATGATATGTTTCTTGTACATTATTTACTTCCAGCATAAAGAATACATTAATTATTCAGTATGGCAAGAACTGAGTGTCCAAACGCCTCTGGTAAAAGTATGAATTATAGATTGATCTAGCTATATATATGTTTTGTTCTTATGAGTTGGGCTTCTAAGACTTTCTCTCAGTGGACTGTTGGTCAATACGAACCTGATGCATGCCAGTAATAAACCAATAGTGCAGGTGCAAACTCTCCGATTAATAGGGCATCCTGCCTTCAGCTCTGTGGTCCTGCTCTCCTTGTTCCAGAATCAAGGATCAGCCCTATTCAGGAACATACGTACAACCTATACAGCTGCCATGGCCACACATGGCATGGCTGCTTGAGGTCTCCTTGCTTACCTCCTCGCTTAGGCCAGAGCAGTACCAAAGCTCGTGCCCAGCCCACAGCACTGAGATGGGAGCTGGAGGCATCACACTCTGCTTAGATGTTTAGAGAAACCTAGTTGTGGCCAAGAGGATGAGTGGGGAGCCCGGAAATGCTCCTGCTGCTTGTTTTTCTCCAGCAGGTCACAACTCAGCTGTGGAGGAAGGGGATTATGGCAATGACAGAGAACAGTAGGCACAATGTGCTTCTGTCTTGTGCTGATCCAAACTTATGTCTACTCAGATTGCGGGAGGATATGAAATGCAGTGTCTGGTGTGGTCATTTTCAGAGAGCCAAAGCGCATTTAGTAAGCACAAGCACTTTCTTAGGAAAGCCCAAGGACACGTGAGGATGGTACGTAGCCTGATCTTGGAAGGCATGCAACACAGGATGGGCATCTGCATCCGAAGATGACTTTTGCCTTAACCTGCCTTCTCCTCAGACCATGAAATCTTCAGATTCCTGATTATGTCCAAGTACATGCTTGTGCAGAGGAGGCCTGGTCCAGACAGGGGTAATGCTCTCAGACTGCTGCAGTATCAGGAGGGATAGACCCTTCCACAGCTTCAAAATGGTTGCCCTTCTGCTGCCACAAAATGCAGGCAGACCAAAACAACAGAATACAAAACAATAAAAAACAGTGAGTGGTAGGTAAATGCTGTATCAGTCAAATTAGAAATGGAAAAACTCAGTTTATCCAGACCTGCCATCAGCTTGACCCTTGGACCAAAACCCCAGAGAGTTCCTTCTCGGTTATTGTCCCGTACAAGGACAGCTTTTCCAGACAAGGTCCTGCTGTGTGAATGATGGAATCATGACCCTGTGTGTTCATCTTCTACTTCAACTTTGAGTATAACCATCTCCCAGTTGGGTATGCATTTTCTCATAAATGGCAAGTGAATGATACACAGTGACATACTTCTGAGACTGTGAGGGTGGTGAGAACCACAGAGAAGTTAGCTCAGGAGTCCTTTAGTGAAGGCATTTCTCGAATCCATGAAACCGTACAGACTTTTAAACATCAGGCAGTTGATACAGCTGAAAGTAATTGCTCCAGTGCTGAAAAATAAAATTGTTCTCTAGGGATGATAGTGTTCTTTAGTTAAAATACTAGGCAAATAAATAACTTACTTTTTTAAAAGAAAGCCAAAAAATGTCACTTAGAGCAGAGCAATCATTCTTAAAAGGCAGCACTTGTCTGACACAGCCACAGAAACAACGCTCTTCGCAGGAAGGCGCTTGTTATTATCATAATTCATGCAGGTCCAGCTGCCTTGCCAGCAGAATGCAGAGCAGCTTTAATCACAGCTTTAAACTAATGTGGCATGTATTTATGATAAGAACAGTGGTGTCAGCTGTGTCAGATGCTATAAAAAAAAAAACTCAAAACAATCAGCTGTCAGACTGACTGATAAAAAAAGTAGTTTCCTCTCAAAGTGCTGAGGTAATTTTAAAAAAAAATTGTAAAGAGCAAAATTAAATTTAATCAAACCATTTCAATGATAAATTGCAGCCAGGAAAGTCTCCTGGGGATGTAAAGAACATGTTTATATTGTCAAGTATATCAAAAGGAAGATTAGATGGAGACATTGTAATGACAGAGGAAAAGCAGGGGTGCTCCTTTCCTCCACTTCTCTGCCATTACATTGTCCCAGAAGTGCTATCTCCACCGTGACACGGCCGAGTGATGTCCCCTGTCTGCTTTCTGTCCCCCTCAAACTCACACCGATAAGAATACTTCATTCTGTGGAAAAAAAGGAAGCAAACAGCAAAAAGGCACCTAATTTCTGACTTCTCTGAGTCTGTCCCTAAAACGACAGCTGTGGGAGTAGTCACGTGCCATCAGCCGGCGCTGGCTGTCCTGCTCTGGGGCTGCGCGGCAGGCAACGTGCAGCTGTACTTGGCCGCTGTACCGTGTCGCACCTCCTCTCGCTGCCTCCGTGCAGGTGGGCTGAGACCCCCTCGCCTGGCTGACGGCTGGCAGGAACAGCCGGCGCCCGAGGGCTGGGTTACGTCCATGCGGAGAGATCTCGTGGGGAAACGCTGTCTGCTCCTGTGCGTTTGCTACGCAGAGAGTTAAGGCTAACAGGCGTCCGATGAATGTGGGGCTAACCAATCTGAGTTATCTGCAGTAATGATCCACGCTAAAGACTTAGCCCATTGAAAGGGACATGCAGTGAGATGATCAGAAAGCCCTGCACAATAATTTCAAATAATTAAAAAAAAAGCATTACATTAATCTCCTTGTTTTTTCTGTATTTTTAATGGCAAGATTAATGTGGGAAAGTGGTAAATGAAATAGGTTGATCATTTAGTGCCATGCATTACATGTTGTCTTTCAAGTAGATTGTTGCATGCAGAAGACAGCATATATTATAGATATGTCAGGGAAGATCCAATGTAACCGAAATAACTGGAGAACATGAGCTCTCCTTCACAACTGACAGAAGAGCTAGAAGTGTTTGATTTAGTTCATGCTGCTGCGCTGTGCCGCTCTCCTTTGTAAGTCCGTACTTTTTCTGTTAACTCCTCAATTCAACCTTACAATTGGGAATTCAGATAACACAGCCCTTCACTTCTGATCTTAGTTGAATACCAATGCCATAATTTTATGCTTCCTTGCTTTTTGTACTCCCTGACCTTTCGTGTTTCTTGAGGGACATCTCATTTCCTCTAGCTTTCAAACACCTCAACATTATTCCTTCTTATTGGTGATGCAATTAAGTACACATCCTTAATTGAGTTACAAGCAAATACATAGAATAATAGCAGGGTGTTTATCTTTGTCAACCCTAGACAGGTAATTAAATAGTCTCCTTCACACTCTTCTAGGCAAACAGAACCCTTTAAACTGATATGCCTCCTTTACATAATGTCAATAGACTGTCTTCTCCTCTCTGTTTAGACGAGCTTGTGTATTCACTAGAAAATGCAAATTTTCCTTACTCGAGACTTATCTGGAAATGAACCTAACACTTCTATTAGTCTGGTTCCTCTGGTTCAGAGTATATTAAAGTAGAATAAAAAGTTACTTCTTTGCTAGAGGTGACAGGAAACAATTCCAGAGGTAACAGCATAGATGCAAAGCCTCTTCATAGTTGTGGTGAAACGCATGCTGGGATGTGCTTGCATTAAGCATATATATCAGCTAAGCAGAGCAGCAGATTTTCACCTGTGGTAAACTGATGCGGGTCTATTAAGAATGAGAGGTGTTGCACTCATTTCCACCAGCTGAGGATGTAGTTGACCTGCCACTTGTGCCTGGCCCCTTTGCCCTTCAAAAGAGGAGGAAACCCTCTGGTGCTCAGCATCGTGGTGCTTTTGCTTACCTCTGAAGGCTCTGTTGATGAGTGGCTGTCTTTCAAAACATTTATGTGATGTTGTTCAAATGGAGTGGTCACATGCCAAAAGCTCCCAAGCGCAGTTGGTTTGGATTTTGCAATCAATGTGCCACTGGCTGAGCCTTCAATACGGACTGGGATATACAAACGTGCAGAGGCCGGGCTTTTGATTTGAGCTTTTCTCTGTTATGTATCATTCCCCTGCTGCTCCCCCAAGGGCAGAAGGATTGGTACTTCTCCTGCTACCTTTTTGATAGTGTTGTGTTCTCTCTCATCATTTTCCACTGAAGGCCCCAGGGATCTTAATACTCCTGAATTTAAAAGATGGCCACAGTCAGCACAGAATACACAGCCCTTCTGGCCGTAGGAACAGCCATTTTCCTTTCCACAGCTTATGGTTTCTGATGAAATCCAGTTACAAACATTAGGATGCACTTCAATCAAGTGTTGTGTGGATTATGGATCCCATTGTAAACAAGCCAGCTCATAGCAATAAATGCTAGGAACATTTGCACTGAAATCACTCTATCCTATTTTCTGCAAAATTGCTTTTACACATATATCATCGCTCTAGTATACAGGAGAAAATATGTAGAGCATGAATATTGACATTTATATTGTCCATACTTGTACATGTTAAAGAAATCATTATTTTTTTAAAGGCTTTCAATAAAGATGGCTGTTGGAAGGTTAAGAGAGGGAACAAACATCTTAGCAGCGCCACACAGTACTTCTGTTTCCTTGGAGATCCCTTTTAATGTAGAAATAAGTACGAAAAGCTCACTGTTCACAGGGACGTGGTTTTTTTTAACCTGGTCTTTTAGACAGAAGAGAAGTATGAACATCCCAGCACGCTACCCCAGTGGTGATGTTATGTAACCTCTTGTCAGTGATACTCAGTATTTAAATGCTTCCTTTGAGAATATGCACATATTTGTAACTGAATTCCACATAACAAATAATAATTTCATATTGCTATTGTCATTCATTTATTATACATTGATATTTCCCATTGATAAAAGTAGTTTTGAAGAATTTTCAAATACTTAGACAGAAAACACTCACAAAGCCACAAAGCCGAAGTTGATCTGTATGGCTTGGATATACTGTACATAAAACACTTGGGTGCCCAAGGACATGTCCAGATGCCAAACAACTTCCACATCTCTTCTCAGTGATATACAAGTAAGTCCCTTGTTTCAGACGTATGTCTGCATCACAAAATCAAGCAGAAAAGTTCCAGAATAGAAATAGCATAGAGAAGAGCTTCATAGTCTGTGTGCTGGAGCCGCAGGCAGCCAGACCGAGGGAGTATCAAAGGTGGACCAAGGGAGATTAAAGGAAGAGAGAAATGTCATCAGGCCAGAACTACAGGAACCACATATGAGCTCAAGAAGAAACTAGTAAAATAAGGCAATGGGAATAGTAAAAGGTCAGGATAGAAATGAGGAAGAGAAGAAGAGAAAAACTGGAAGAGGTGAGGGCATGTATGCCTGAGTATGCTGGATAAGCAAGGGGAAAAGCTGGGGAAAACAGCAGCACCCAGGAATGCTGTTATGGCATAAAGGAGCAAATGGGCTGAGCTTGGGACCCAGGAACCAAAAAGGGGAAGAGAAGCAGCACCAAATCTACTGAGTTTTGCCCCAGCCTCTCATATGCCACGTGGCACTGACTGACAATGATAGTGAGAGTGATTTCCTGGGTATGTTCCTGCAGGCCACCAGCTTAACATATGTGGAAGTTTATTTTCGTTATTTATGCTGCAGTTGGCATTCTTCTACTCTTCCTTAGGGCAGAGCACGGTGAACCCACATTCACAAAGAGCTAGAATTACCTCAGAGCTGATGGAAAAGAAAATTTAAGCCACCGTTGCTTGTGTGCCCAACACATTTACAGGGCAGGCAAATCTTCCTGGTCTGAAAAAGTTGGTACCTGAACAAGAATCTAAGGATCTCAGACACAAACTTTTACAATTATATTTGCCCACTATTTGACCTGTGTTTCTATCCTTTTTTAATGAAGATATTGTCCAAATTATTCAGTTGTTTGGGACAAAAACAAACAAAAATACAACTGTGCAGCATCTATCACTATTTGAACACAGTGAATCCTGCAAAGAAAATTAAAAGTAGAAATTACCAGTGTGAAATAACATGTAATTTGAACTGAGGCATGTTACTGCAGATCTCATCAGTAAGGGAACCCACAGGAAATTTGATTTGCCAGACTACCTTAAAAACAAATGCTGTGTGTTGAAATGCAGTTATTTTCAAGAGAAATAATTTTCAGTAGAGGGAGCTGCAGGACTGTCAGACTTCAGACACTGAATAGCAGTTACTGCAGTAAGGTAGATAACTAAGTATTTACATTAAAATGCAGAATTATTAAACAGCATATTAGAGAGTTTATTATCGTAAAGTTATTTAAACCCTAGAACTCTCCACTTTAGCTTTGGGTGTGGAGAAAACAAAGTGACATGTATATAACTACATGCAAAGGCATTGTCTCACATATTGCTGAAAAATTATCTTCTCTTTTCCTGGATTATAGGCACTGACTTGTGATACAAGGGCTCTGAAAACAAAACAAAGTCGTATTTCTTTCCTTATTGAAAGTTAGTGGCAATATTTCCAATAAGGTAACTTCAGACTGCAGGTTCAGAGATTCAAACAACATGCACGCCAGAGAACAACAGGCAGAGTTATATATTCTGTCTCCATTCTGTTGTATTTGCATGCAAAATAATCTGCTTCTACCCAAAGGCAAATCTTGTGTGTGTGCAATTTTCTCTAGATGTGTCATTTTCAAATGTTATCCTTTATACTCAACATGCACTGACGCTTTTTGCAATTGAGACTGCTCTACCAGCATAGGCCAGTTAGCAGCATTTGAAACCCTGTGCCATTTATAGGCATTTAATATCCCTCAGTGTTGGTGAGCCTTTTCTGTACTGACACCATTGTGTCAGCACTGTCAGCGAAGACTGAAAAACAAGACCTTGACAGGTGGCTGAAAAGAGAAAAATGAGGTTACAACCAAAGATCTGATGTTATTTACAGGTCTCCATACATTCAAGAATGTGTCTGAGATATTTTTTTTGGAGATGAGCATCTTCTCCAGTGGACTTGCATGAAGAGGTGTTGACAATACACCTTTATGACAATTATTTCCTCATGGCAAATTACTCCTAAACACTCAATGGTGGCAAATATGCTATAGCACTGGGGCAGCACCAGCAAGGCTGCTCCACAGTCCCTGCTGCTGGCTGCCTCAGGCCTGTGAACGAGCTATGTTCATGTTCATAGCCAACCTATGAAGATGGGGGCCCCTCCATGCTACATCCGTGCCACCTGGCACGTGGCACAAGCCCAAAGGACAAGATGCTGCCCCCCATCTTAACTCTTACACACCACATAGACCCTGTTGCCCTATATAAAAGGTCCTGAAGTGGTAACCTCTCACAGAATGGTTGAAGTTGGAAGGGACCTCTGGAGGCCGTCTGCTCCAAACCGCCTGCTCAAGCAGGGACGCCCACAGCAGCTTGCCCAGGACCATGTCCGGGTGGCTTTTGAAGATCTCCAAGGAGGGAGACTCCACAGCCTGTCTGGGCAACCTGTGCCAGTGCCCCAACAACCCTCTCTGTGTCAATCTTCATCCTGCTCATAAGTCTGTTGTAACTGGCTGATACTCATGAGAGGAGAGAAGAGCAAAAGAGCAAACAGGAGGCTGCAGAGACCTTTCAGTAGGAGAGCCACCATGCTAAGGGTGTCAGTGCATCTCCAGAGTCAAGCTGCCTTAGTTATTTCCTAAATGAGGGATGATGGCTAAGTTGCTGAGGGTATCATTCACAAGGGCATGCTTGCTATGTCTTAGAGATATGGGTCTTGCATCAGGACCTTACAACCTTCCTGGCATAGCATAACCACCTACAAGTGGGAAACTTTTAGATCTTTGACCAAGAGCTGCCACATAGATCTGTAGTGCCCGTGCAGTTGTTGCCAGGCCCTCACCTTCACCTAAATGAGTGGGCATTGCTTTCAGTGATCTGTTTGTGCTCAGCCCCTGCAGCTTTGCAGCTTTGCAGTTCACAGTCAGCAACTCCATTATAGACATCATTAACATGAGCTCTGTGATCTCTTCTATTTTGTATAATTTGTTTTGTCTGCTCCCTGTTGGTTGCTCCTCACTGTTGTTCTGGAGGCACAGCATGACTTGTGTTAGAGCCATCAATAAGAACCACATCCTGATCTAAGGTCCTTTGCAAGGCATGTTCAACATCAGTGCTCCCGATGACCACAGGCCACTCCAGCTAATCAGGAGTGATTGCACAGCCATAGAGGATACCCAAATCTTTTTCCTGGTGCATACCAGGGGTTTCCCAGCATACAGTTCAACATGCAAGAGAAGAAAACCACACAGTCATCAACAACAGCCCCTCTCCTGCTAAATTGTCTGTAGTGTTAGCCCAAAGATAATGACAACCTCATTTTCTGATAGATGTCTTCTGATTGCATCTTCACATGGACCAAACCTGTTGTTAGTAAGATACCAGTTTGATGTCGGTAGAAATCATAGAATCATAGAATATCCTGAGTTGGAAGGGACACACAAGGATCATCGAGTCCAACTCCCAGCTCCACACAGGACAACCCAAAAATCAGACCCTATGTCTGAGAGCATTATCCAAACGCTGCTTGAACTTTGGCAGGCTCGGTGCTGTGACCACTGCCCTGGGGAGCCTGTTCCAGTGCCCGACCACCCTCTCACTGAAGAACCTTTTCCTAACATCCAGCCTGACCCTCCCCTGTCACAGCTTCATGCCATTTCCTCAGGTCCTATTGCTGTCACCAGAGTGAAGATATCAGCGTCTGCCCCTCTGTAGGGGCGGAGAAGAGGGAGGCGGGGGGGTACAGCAGGGGCACTTCAGGGGGCATCAAGACCTGATGTGTGCTTCCCAGTCTTTATGAAGACAGCAGAGATCCAACACTGCTTGAATGGCGTTAGGAGAAGCACTAAAAACACAGTAAGTGTACTGCATTTCAGTCATCGCCTTGCTCTAAGAGAGCAGGGAGGCATTTGCCACTGCACAGGAAGCTTTGGCCACCATCCTGAGGGATGTATCCTGTGTCCCAGGCCTGAAGGGAATTTGAAGAAAGTACAGCTATTGGTCCTTTCAAAAGGGCATAGCACTAATTTCCTCAGCTCCCAACCACATCAAGCAGATGAAGGGGTTCTGGTATCTCAGCAGTCTTTTTTAGAAGGCAGAAATTGGAAACCTTGGTAGAAGTCAGTAAAAGTACCAGTAGTCTCCTACTCCCCTTGCGTGTGTAATGTAAGACGCATTGTGTCAGACTCTCAGCAAGGGATGGGGTGAGTCAGCAATCCTTTCCTCATCTCTTTTTTCCTCTTTAAATTCAGGTGAAAAAAATGAGCACAATCCACTTTGCTAGCAAATTCCTGCTGAGTTTTTTCACGGCAGTGTTACAGAATTTATCCCACACTGGCAAAATTTCCTCCAACAAATGAAGGAAGGACAGACGGCAACGGCCTTCAGTCCCAAAACCTGAGCAGTTTACACCGGTGCAGGGCAACATTTTTGTTGATTGTGAGGGTGAGATTGGACTGCTGACTGTGCATAGCCACATATCTTTTGATATTTGTGCTAATCTCATCCCTCTTCTGCTCTATTCCACTCAGAGGAAGCCTTACAACAAAGCACAGCCTTTGCCTGCTGTTCCCACTTCAGCAGCCTGAGGGACTCCTCAGTACTGACAGCAGCAGTCTGCATTTCCTCCCCGGCGCGCTTTCCTCCACTGAGTCTGTAAACGCTTTTATCTAGGAAAAAATACATATACTTTTGTTAGCCCAAAGCTTTTCCTACGCACATAGGAGAACAAACAGCACTATCTGCCATTCCGATGAGAGAATACACCCATATTTGCTCTTTCCTGGTCCTGCTACCAATGAGCTGAGGATTTTCTGAAAACCTTTAATAGGAACTAGCAACTAAATCAACACCAGGGTGTTCAGGTTTTACCTGTTTTTCCTTGAAAAATTCCAGCATTACAAGAAAAAATGGAATAGAGAAGCACTTGAGAGCTGCTTATTTTGTTGGGTTGATTGTTCTTGAGGTGGGGACAGTGCAGAATCTACCAGCCTTGCAACTCTCAGAGTAGTTATTTCTTTAATAGTTATTGCTAAGGGGAGATATATATTTTAAATACATCCATCAAAGCTTCAGACAGTGTTCTATGAAAACGTGATCTCCAGCAACTAAAAGTATCTGCTTTGATTGAAGGCTTTACACAGATATGCACTCCTTTTCTGGAGCAAGCCTGTCAATACCGGCTTTCTTTCTACAGAGTCACTTCTTTGGTGGTAAACAGAAATCAGCTTCAAGCACTTTTTCTTGATATCGACATTCTGCTCAAATATTTTTTTTCCTCTGTCTGAATATTAATACTGTGTAGGCAAAGAACAGCAGACTGAGAGGGAACACAATAACATAGGTAAGTGAACTTCCTTGAAGGGAATGAACTGTTTCCTGTGCCCACTGTGACCAGAACAAGGAAGCTTAAACACAGTAAGGGCAATTCAGTTAAGCAAGTAACTAAAGTTTTCTAGCTATAAAAATCTTCAAGCTATCTGTTCTGATTGCTAAACTACTCTGCAGAACCCACATCACTGAAGGCTGGGCAGAACAGCTTACACAAACATCTCCCAGTTACAGTACAGGTATTTACATATGCGGTCATTTTCTGTGGGAACTTCGCCTGAAGTTACAAGGTTTATGGAGCAGACCCTTAGCTGGTGTGAGTTGCTATCCTATAGCGTTAACCTCAGCAGCACTGATGTACTAACCTAGCATTTCTTCTTGCTTGCTGCCCAACCCCCCC
>VXAL01008779.1:130714-142664 GCA_013399475.1 Chauna torquata
TCCTGACATACAGTTGCTAAATATTAATATGAAAAGTAAATATTCAGCAGATTAAATTCAAGATCCATTTCAGATTACTGCACATTGCTACCAGGAGTTGCTTTTACAGTTGTCCTTTAGCGCCTCTTCTAGTGATGATGCTATTTTGCTGAAGTTTGCAAGTGGAGATATAGACCACGACTAAACAATATTTTAGAAATATGTCTTCACAATAGTGATAAAGCTTTTATTCTGTCTACCAGTTTTAAATACTCAAACTTCTGGTAATCAATTCAAGCCTTTAGTGCCAGCTTTACTGTGCAGTTAAAGTACACTTGACTGGACAACGCTTTCCAGGAAAAAAAAAAAAAAGAAAAAGTCTGTATTTTGTTTTTGGATTTCTTCTTTTATTTTTTCCTCTTTCTAAAAACTGTTTTGCATTTGCTCACTTTCATCCTCTCCAGGAATCCCTAGTCAGGATTATGACACCAATGAATTATTCTTTAAGGAACTAAGAGATATCTCTAGATCAGCTGCCCTTGTCCTGTGGGTGACTTCAACTTGCCAGATGTTAACTGGGAGTACCACACAGCCGACATAAACAGGTCCAGGAGATTCCTAACATTAATGATAACTTCTTGGTACAGGTGCTAAGGAGGCCGACTAGGAAAGGTGCCCTCCTAGATTTGTTGCTTATAAACAAAGAAGGCTAGTGGGTTAAGTGGTGGTTGGTGACTGTCTTGGCCATAGTGACCATGAAGTAGTAGAGTTTAAAATCTTTGGTGAAAGGAAGAAGACTGCTACAAAAACTTCAACCCTGGATATGGGGAGATCAGACTTCAGGCTGCTCAGGGAACCAGTTAGTAAGGTTCCCTGGGAAACTGCTTTTGAAGGCATTGGGGTCCATCAGTGCTGGTCACTTTTTAAGTACCACCTCTTCATAGCACAGGAACAGGTGATTACAAAATGCTGGAAGTCTAGCAGGTGGGGAAGAAGGCTGACTTGGCTGAGCAGGGATTTTCTTCTAGAGCTTAGAAAAAGAAAGTGTATGGCCACTGGAAGTGAGGTCAGATGACATGGGAGGACTACAGAGATGCTGTTCACCATTGTAGGGAGAAAATTTGTGTGGCCAAAGCTCAATTAGAGTTGAAGCTGGCCAGTATTGTGGGGAACAACAAAAGGGTTTTTTTTTAATATGTTAACAGCAAAATAAGGACCAGAGATAACATTGGTCTGTTACTTGACAAGGACGGTCACATCACAAACAGGGACGTAGACAAAGCAGAGATGTTTAATGCTTTCTTTGCCTCTGTCTTCAATACCAATGATGAGCCCTGGGACCCCCCAGAGCCCTGAATTGGAGGACCATGACTGCGGGAACAATAAACTCCCAGGCAACTCCAAATTCATGTGGGATTTGCTGCTCCAGTTGGATGCATATAAGTCTATAGAGCCCGATGGGATTCATCCCAGCATATTCAAAGAGCTGGCTGATGTCATCATGAGACCTCTCAATTACTTTACAACGGTCTTGGGAACCTGAAGAGGTCCCAGTTGACCGGAAGATGGCAAACACTGTGCCACTTTTCAAGAAGGGCAAGAAAGAAGACCCTGGTAATTACAGGCCTGTTAATCTCACATCAGTGCCTGGTAAAATTATGGAGAAAATTATTCTGGGAGTTACTGAAAAACACCTGAAAGACAATATAGTCATTGGTCACAGCCAGCATGGGTTCACGAGGGTAAAGTCCTGTTTAACAAACTTAATTTCCTTTTATGACAAGGTCACCAACCTAGTTGACCAAGGGAAAGCCAGTTGATGTAATCTTTTTGGATTTCAGTAAAGCTTTCAATATGGTTTCTCACAGCATCCTTCTGGACAAAACATCCAGCATACAGCTAGATAAATACATAATATGATAGGTGAGCAACTGGCTGATGGGTCGGGCTCAAAGGGTGATAGTAAATGGGGTTACATTGGGCTGGCGGCCAGTCACTAGTGGGGTACTGCAGGGCTCGATTTTAGGGCCAGTTCTCTTCAATGTTTTCATAAATAACTTGGACGTGGGACTAGAAGGTACACTGAATACGTTCATGGATGACACTAAATTGGGAGGAGCTGTTGACTCCCTCGAGGGTAGAGCGGCCTTGCAGAGAGATCCTGACAAATTAGAGAGCTGGGCAATCACCAACTGCGTGAAGTTTAACAAGAGCAAGTGTAAACTGGGGACGAGAGGCTGGAGAGCAGCCCCACAGAAAGGGATCTGGGCATTCTGGTCAACAGCAAGTTAAACATGAGTCAACAGCGTGCCCGGCAGCCAGGAGGGCCAGCCGTGCCCTGGGGTGCATCGGGCACAGCACGGCTAGCTGGTTGAGGGAAGGGATTGTCCTGCTCTGCTCTGCGCTGGTGCGGCCTCACCTTGAGTGCTGTGTGCAGGTTTGGGCACCACAGGATAAGAATGACATGAAACTATTAGAGAGCCTCCAAAGGAGGGCTACGAAGATGATGAAGGGTCTAGAGGGCAAGATGTATGAGGAGCAGCTGAGGTCACTTGGATTGTTCAGCCCAGAGAAGAGGAGGCTGAGGGGAGGCCTCATGGCGGCCTGCAGCTTCCTCACGAGGGGAGCGGAGGGGCAGGCGCTGATCTCTGCTCTCTGGTGACAGCGACAGGACCCGAGGGAACGGCATGGAGCTGTGACAGGGGAGGGTCAAGCTGGGTGTTAGGAAAAGGTTCTTCAGTGAGAGGGTGGTCGGGCACTGGAACAGGCTCCCCAGGGCAGTGGTCACAGTACCGAGCCTGCCAAAGTTCAAGAAGCGTTTGGACAAGGCTCTCAGACACATGGTCTGATTTTTGGGTGGTCCTGTGTGGAGCTGGGAGTTGGACTCGATGATCCTTGTGGGTCCCTTCCAACTTTGGATATTCTATGATTCTAAGATTCTATGATTTGGTCTCCATGTTTTTATTTATTTACTTGCATTGCTTCTGTTATTCCTTGAGTATTTTTCCTTTATGAATAATCATTTCTTCCTTTTTTTTCCCCTTGTTTTACACTATGAAGCTCTTTTTTACATTAAAAAAGAACAAAAAAAAAAGAAACAAAAACAACATGCACTTCAGGTGAAATAGCTACCAACAGCAGTAAGCTATAATTTCAGAAATGTAAGAGTCTTAAAGGAGCAAACATCTTTTGAAGACAACCCCTTGCTGGCAATTTCAGTAGGTACATGTTAGGAATTATTTCTTAACAGTGGGAAATGAAATAGAAAATTGTTAGCCTTCTCATTGCAGAGTATTTGAAAAGACTAAATGCAGACTGAATGCCCCACCTCCTTTTAAATAATGGGTCTAGTCGCACATTAATTAAGAACATGCGTAAGCCCTTGCAAGATGTACACTGTGTGCACATCAGAGGGTAGGACAGAAGTTTAGGGAGACTGTCACTTCACTGTGGACAGAATTCATTTACTGCAACTTAAACACCAGCTAGAATCTATTAAATTGAAAATTTGAAATAAACAATGTGACTATTGAGAATAAAAATGATGAAGTTCATTTAGCTTTTAGGAATTAAGGCAGGAGTTCTAAGGAAATAATATTTCAAGAGCAAGACAGAGGTGTTCAAAGAAATTTCTGGTTCTACATACCATCTTCCCATTCATGAATAAACATAATTTCTTATAAGAAACCCTATGACATCCCTGCAAACATTGGCTTGCTGCATAACTTCAAAAGCATAAGTCTCTGAAGTGTTGAAAAGCATATTCCTACAGTGCCCACTGTTCACCTATAAAGAACACGTTACTTCTTACAAGGAAGTGTACTGTATCAGTATTAATTATTGCAATGAAACTCTGAAAAAAAAATCTTCTTGGCATATAGTAGGTACTATTTACAGTATAGTATATATTCCATGCTTCTAACAATGGTAGTCTTTGACTTTTTATAGTTTAAAATTTTTCATAACCAAAAATTTTAACTCTAAACACAACTAAGTTCTTTCTTCCCCTTCAATCTTAAGTTTCTCTTAGTAGAATTACATAGTTTTAGTAGAAGTCCAGCTTCACTAGTTGCTTTTCTTTACTCTCAGTGTTTGCCCACACTCACACTTGCTATAAAGCTGTAGTCACACCAATGAAAGCTTATGAGTTACTTCTCTGCCTGGTTTAACCTGCCCACGTTCATTACACTGAGTACGTTACTTTTGTTAGGCAGAAATGTCACAATAGATTTTTTTTTTCAAATCAAGTTGTGAAAAGAAGAAAACCACAGTATTGCTGTACAACATCATTTTATTTTTTTTTCGATGAATTCCCTTAGCCTCATAGAACACATTTTCTAATCTTGAAGCCAGCAAGATTGGGAAATAAAAGAAGAAATTGAACTTGGTTTTCCCATACATGATTTTCATACTGAGACTACATTCAGAGGAAAAAAAACTAGAATTAATATGAAAGCAGACATTACTTACACAGCTCTCTTCTTAAAAATAAACTTGACATGTCATACAACTCACCTATGGTGCTTTGCTAGTATAATATGCTACAAATAGAATTGTTCAAATGCAACTATGAAGCTTTTCTATTTTCTAAGAGTTTTTATTTTATTATGTTGCAACATAATTATTTTTACTTTATTATTTACTTCACACTTCATCACCATACTACTGAATGATCTTTTTCCCCTTCTCTTCTGGTGGCTCGTTTCTTACAATGGGGGCCTACACCGTGGGCTTTTTTGGAAATGCCAAATGCACAGTTTCAGATGTTTCAAGTACTCAACGCATTTCCATATACATTCACAACTAGATTAATCCACTATTTTTTGAGTAAGAATCTCATGACTTGCTAGTAAACTAATGGAAAGAGCTGGTTAATATTTACTTCTGTTCTCATAAATGAGAAAGTGATCTGCATAGCTGTAATGCTTCATAAAAGTCCTCATCTGTTGGTGAGCTGAGCGTACACCATCACATCCTGCCCAAGAATTACAGTAATTTGAAATCTTGGTTCTTTCACAATATTCATGGATAGATCAAGCTAACTGTAGAACTTTTTTAAACAAATGACGCTTTCAAACGATATTTGCATTTGTATGACTGCATAATTTCATTTTCAATAGGGTTCTTGGTTCAAAAGTACTATTTCACTTACTAAACATGGCTTTAAAAATACAGTATACATAATTAATGTCTGAAAAACACAGGATGAATCAACTTTTCAACTCATTGCATTACTGAAGAAAGTAAACAGCAGTACTTTTGGAAAAGTATTCAAGTATATCCCTGAAATACTATATAATGAAAAACAGTTCCTAAACTTTGTGGGTTTTTTTTTGTCATACAGTATGAATACAGCAGTATGAATAATACTTTGTAGAAACAATATAGCAGAACATTTTGATATTACACAAAACTGGAATGTTTCAATAGAAAAAAAAAAAATCAGCCATTTAAAACAAATTTCAAGTGCTTCAGTAGTGAACTGACCAATCACCATGGCTTACGCAGAGCAAATACACAGGAGACATGAAACTAATATAAGCTGCATAACAGAAGTGCCAATAAATACACATGAATAGACAGAATCATTAGCTGTTCAGACACTCACACACAAAGATCTGAGATGCAGTAATGCTAAAAGAAGAGAGCAGGGGCTAACTTCTAACCCTCACCCAACAGGAATAAAACTGTATAAGAAGAACAAAATTTAGCCCCAAGCCTACACGCTGAATATGCGTGTGCCACAATACACAAATTCATACACAACTTAAATAATCACTCCATAGTTGTACATGATAGTCTAATGTATTTGCTGTAAAAACAAATCAGCACAGAGATTTCTGATTTATCAGATACCAGTTTCTTTCCTTGACTTCACAACACAAATAATTTTGTTTCATATTTAGTTAAATAAAACATTCTTTAAAAAACATTCAATCATTGAATCTTATCTTTAAACTTAACATTCCAACATCTTATTTTGCAAAGACATTTTAATGTATCTAGTAGAACCGGCAAAGAATTGTGTACTGAAAAGGGAAGCTTTTCATATGTTAATTTTAGTTATTTTTAAAAATGTAAAACTTGCTGGTGTTTTATAAGATATTTGTATCTTCCCTTGCCTGTGCCTTCCTGGCGTGCAAGACATTTCAGCTGCAGTGTGTGGTATTTGGTATCATCCAAACAGTCATAAAACCCTTTATATACCCAAAAGGCTGCATGCAAGGAAGCATTTATAAATAGAATATATAGGAGAAGGTATGATCTCTATACAGATGTGCTTTTATTTTTCAAAATATTACTAAATTGTTATTGTTATTACTTAAAGCCAGGAATGTGTGTTTGAATTGCATTGATAAGTTGCAAGGTATTGTCAGAATTTCAAAATGAAAGATTTTACTCAAAAAAAAAAAATATTAAAAAATGCAAATAACGACATTGTTGTCCAGCATTTAAGCCACATGCAACTACATAATACTCCCAGCAGAAAACATCTTCTCAGACACTGAAAATATCATCTTGATATCTTGGTTTGATGGCAATATAAAGTTCAATGTTTTATAACATTTAGATATTATTGCAACACAACTGCTAAACTAGCTCTCTAGAAAAGCACAGAGTATTTATCAGTCGTCATGAATACATATACATATGCCAATCTAACATAAATTAGATTACATTACTCCAAGACATATTTTAATGATTATAATGTTAAAAAAAAATTACATAGTGAAATAAAATGTCTAAAATTATATTGAAGCCATCACAAAAAAAAATCTAAAATTTTAAAATACTTGTCAATTTGACTAAAATGCATATATACTCAATTTCCTTGAGCTTTTATTTTTTCTTCTCCCCATCGGAGGAACAGTGTCTATAGTAATTGTTCCATGCTACTCTGGCTGTAGGCAGCTTCATCTTTACAGTTTTCCTCAATTCCCCTTGCAAACAGTTTCATTAACTGGCAGTGAACCCTGAAAAATATTGAAATCAATTAATTAGACTTTTTTTAATAGGAAATAAATGGGTTATATATATTTAGTTCTCATAATCCATGAATCTAAAGCAGTTTGTCAAAGCTCCTTGCTTCAGACCACAAAACCAGTCCTCATTCTTGATACAATCCTCCCCTGAAAAGAAGGCTGGATGCTTTCACACATACATCACTCCTGCTACTACTCTTTTCCACACAGTAAGTTACATGGGACACTTAGAGGAGCTGACCTTACATAATATACATTGTGCTTACCTAAATCACTTCAGACTAAGTGATTGCATTTTAATGGAACAAACTTGGATGCAAATATTTTGTATTGTATTTTTGTTTCCCTTTGATCTAAAACAAATAAACAAAACCAAACAAAAAAAGCCCTTCAAATTTCAAAAGCTATTATTCCTTTCTGATTTGATTATTTGCAGAACTGCAAACTTCTTTCTCCATATGCCAAGGCTGGACATAAGACTGTGCTGTGTGTCAAAAATTTACAAAATACAGGACATACTGAGTATCTCTGTGAGACACAGTTAAGCACCCATCAGGTGGCTTCTATATGACTTTTTAAAAATGGAAAAAATGACTGCTATTTTCCTGAAAAATACTTTGTTTAATAGGAAAAGCTAGTGCTCAGAGTAATGAAGTATTCCATTTATTTAAAAAGAATCCTCCAAACAATACCTCCACCTTCAGCACTTCAAGCACGTAACACCAGTTTCTATGAACTAAGCAGGACTTCAAGGGTGGGGCCATCTATCTATCTCAAAGTGATCATTTACAATATATGGTTCCGTATTTACTGGAAAGGACCCCAAAAAGTAACAAAAAAATGAAGTTTATTATCAGAAGACTCAAATTTGCTATGTGGGGACATGTTTTCGGGATATCTTTATGAGCATCTTTAGATCAATGAAAAGGTTTAATATCTTTTCTGGTACATGCAGAGAAAAACAGATGCTCACCTCACTTCAATTGCTGAACTATCCAGAGTTTCTCCATCACAATTCCAGGTGCTGTTAGCAATATTGCAGCAACAAGCTGGATGATCTCTGCAGAACTGGCCAAAGCGTTTCTTTCCTATGTCTGTGACATTGCTTTCATTGTCTTCTGAAAGCTTTGATGTAAATTGAAAACTCTTCACTCGATAAACATCTACAAATGAGAAGTCAAACTACAAAGAAAAAAATAATCACAAAAGCCAATTACAATTATTTAAATATACTTGATGCATAAAGAAACTCAGCATGCAGCATTTTGTATTCAAGAAAGTCTGTCCATTCCAATTTTCTAGAGAAGTTTACCTGAGGCATAGAGTGATTTTTGTTTTTAAAAAACTGCACAAGTCAAAAACCATAAAGCAAAACCGGAACCTTACTTTTCAATGGTCCTCCTCAAGTAGCAGCAATACTGCCACTTTAAGGATAATGAGGTAACAGGTTCTGAGAGTATGAGTAAATGGGGTATAAGAACTATTAAAGAAACTATAAAAAACTATTACAAGATGGAATCAATAACATTGTAACAAAGACACATGTAATTTAGCAAAGGCTATGGAGCATGTCTGTGTGTGTGTCTATGGGAGTGGAATGGCAAGGAAGCAAAAGTGCATAAAGAAAAACAGAAATGCTTCCATCAGAGTTACCCATAAACTAGTCTCTAGTCTCCCTTTTCTCCTTTTACTTTTCACATTTCTGTAAGTTTTTCAGCTGGGTTTCGTACTATGGTAGACTCACCAACCTGTAGCGAGGACACATGTACAACCCTGCATTTAATCTACACTCCAAAACCAATATATCCCAGACAGAAACAGCGGGAAAGCACTGGAAAGGGAATGACTGCAGTAGCAATCATGAAAAACAGAATAGTTGCAGGAGGTCCCTCTGCTTTTAACCATAAGCAAACACCTGAAGTTGTCAAACTCCATGCTTGGAAGCAGTGGCTCATGAATACAATGAGGTTTATTAACAAGCATGCTAGGCCAAACAGCTTAGTTGCAAAAACTGGTATCCTTGGCTGCCAGAGCCACTCATGAATGCTCTCACATTATGTCATGCATCTCAAGCAGAATATTATTAGTATAATTATTTCTTACTGTATTTATTATGTACAATTATATCATTATAACCACCATATGTTATTAGAATTATTGTTGCATACTATATTTGCATATAATTTGTTTTTGCATTTTATTATATAATATTTTTATATAATAACACTAATATATTATTATTGTATTTTAATTATAACCCTAACTCTAATTATATAAAAATAATTGTATTAGAGTGTTATGTAGAATATTGATAAATGTTGAAATCAATTGGAAAGGCAGCTGAGAAAGGCTTCAAATAACCAAAAATATTGAGGAAACAGTGAGAGAGAACAGGGAGGAGTGAAGGGAAGAAGAGGAGACGAATAGCAGGAAGGCAGAACACAGACACACACAATGTCCCAGGGAATGGTAATGAGGAAATACAGGAAAGAGAATCTATATGAACTCTTCTATAGAGGACAAAGAGTAGCAATGCAAACAAGTGAGATTTATTATTGCTTTTATAACCAGATATGCCATTAGTGCATTGTTCAGATAATTGCCAGAACATGTTAATAATATCAGGTTGTGACAAATATTAAATATGTGCATTCACAGCCATAGCTTTGGTTTCAACAGGTATTACACTCCAAAGCAGCGATGAATCTTCCCTTGTAATTTATCCTGACAGCTGTAACATATGCAAGGAAGAATTTTGAAGCTGAATGCATAAAGCTCATGTCCTGGTCACATGTATGTATTAAAATTCTGCTAAAAGCCTGCAGTTTATGATCAAACTGTAGTTCTGGTAACTTTTTTCTACATCACGTTTTAATACAGTTTACAAAAAGTGAATTATTATTCCTTGCTAGGTCTTCTATCTTTGCTACATTATATTGCTGTGAACAATTTTTCATGACAAATACGTGAGTGCACAGATGTGATAAAATCATTTTAAATATTGTCTGAATAGTAAATATATGGAAAATGTTATAAGACAGAATTCAATTACCAAAAGTAGAATTTGGTTAGAATGCTACGGCCAAAGACTTGGCTCAGCTTAAGTGATTTTACTGATGGTATGTGTGCATGCTGAGATTAAGTCATGCAAAATGTATAAGCATTTTTTTTACTCTGTTTTGTAGATATTCTTTTTGTCACATACAAATGTCAATATTTACAACTTAGACTGATTCTGGAGAGTTCAGTGTCACAGAGGACACGCACCTGGTCATCTTGGTTTGTATGTCTGACAAGATACCGTAGAAAATCAAATCTGGAGCATTTACGAACTAGAATGAGGTCAGTCGAACCATCTGCCAAATGAGCTGCTGGTGAAAGACCTTTTGGACTTCGTGGACAGGCACAGCTCATATTTACTGCATTGATGGCTAGAAATTTCCCTTTAATAACTTTCCATTCTTCTTCATCTTCTGAAAGACATGAATAAAAGCATGGATATAGGTTATTATTTGACTTACAAGAACAGTAAGAAGCAATCATTATCGGCAGGTTAAAAGGTTTTACTGGGCATGTTTATGCCCAGTAGATATGTCAATACATATCTAAAAAAAAATTGCATTTTAAAAAATTCTATTTCTCATATACTAACAGAAAAAGTTGCTCCCTCACTTCACAGACTATTATTATCTACTAACACTGCTTACCATTTCTGACATAGGCAGGTCAAACTCAGGGCGGATGCTATTTGGGTAAAACCACGAAGCCTCAGACAGGGACAAGACAGAGGCAGGTTGCAACTCTTGTACCTTAAAAGTTTAAGGGGATTTTTAATTTTATTCTTGCTGTTCAACATGTTAAGTCTTAAACAAACAATGGTGCAGAGACAGTGGTTTAGTGTCTGGTTTCTAAACCAATACTCCTATTCCGCCTCAATGCCACAAACTACATCAAAAAAAAAAGAAAAAAGTCCAAAAGGGAAGAGATGACTCAGAGTTCAGGAAGGACCAGCATGCAGCAGATCAGGAGTCTGTTAAGGATCCCCCCAAGATGTCTGCAAATGAATAGTATTAACGAAGAGTTGAATTTGTCTGTGCAAAAGTATTCAGGGATTCCTATAAAACAATACAAAAATGTTTTCAACAATGTAAAACTGTTCTGTTAGATTAGACCTAGACTGAGTTTAAATGTGTGATGGAACAAATACTACCAAGAGGCAGAGGAATTTTCTGGAACGAAGACTGATTACACTGGCAGCCACTGCACAGAGTTATCTAAGCCGTATTTTCTTCTATAGGGATAAAAATAGATAATAAAAGCCTTTGCATTTTTAAATTACACACAATTGCCTTCCTCACTACAATCAAAAAGCCATAAAGCAGCTATAACACTTTGTTTTGCCTCCAAATATAAGTGGGCTCACATATTTCAAATGAACAATTCCACAGAACTAATGATTTCAGAATAGTCTATGGAAATACACACAGTTCTAAGACTGTAGTTCAGGAGTGAAATGTCACTGTAGATGATGGGGGTAAAAATTAAGGAACAAACAGAAGAAAAAGATAAAGTTTGTTTACATATGATTGTTTAACCAGTTTGATCATCAAACCACAGCAAGGTAGAGGTTTTGAGGCATATTAACTAATAGGGACTTTGCGAATACTATCCAGTTGCCCACACAGGGGTTAACATCATTAATTATTCAAGGCGCTTCTCTGATGAGATTATAGAAGACTCGTATGCTATATATTTCACGTCCTGAAATTCTGTTATTCTTTATTATCTTAGTTCTCACCATTTAGCTTAAAGAATCATTACTGAGGTTCAACAAGCCCAAGTGCAAGGTGCTGCACCTGGGTCAGGGCAATGCCAGCCATGAGTACAGACTGGGAGAAGAACTCTTTGAAGGCAGCCCTGCAGAGAAGGACCTGGGGGTTCTGGTGGACAAGAAGCTCAACACCTGCCAGCAGTGTGCACTCACAGCC
>VXAL01008781.1:2838-14723 GCA_013399475.1 Chauna torquata
TTCCTTCTTTCCTTCCTTCCTTCCTTCCTTCCTTCCTTCCTTCCTTCCTTCCTTCCTTCCTTCCTTTTCTTCCTTTCTTTTCTTTTTCTTTCTCTCCCTTACTCTCTCTCTTTTTTAAACGTCATCTGAACTATCCAATAATGGTCAATATAAGGGAAAAGTTGTTGCATTATGTAGATGATTTCTCAGATTTGATTCAGGATTTCTATGATATGGTGAAAAATATCCAGCTCAGGAAGCTAAGGAATACAAATGTTTCATGACATTGATTTCCAGCCACTAGGTAGAATCAGACTATATTACCCATGTATTTTTATGGAAGTTAAGACAAAAAATACATTACTAATAAATATTAGGTTTATTAACTATGTGATAATAAATTATGCCCAACTGAAAACAGTCAATCAAAAAAAAACTTTAACATTTGGTGTTTAAATCATGCTTTGTCAGCAACCTTGTCCTCTCCAGTGGCTTTGGCTGCCTGTGCTGAAGGGCAGCCTGGATCAGATTGCTATGAGAACGAGCTATTGGATGTGGTGTCCCGCACTCAACCTTCACTCAGAAGCTGTATTTAAGGTCAGGTGCTAGTCCTTGGTCTCTGCCTGCAACAACTGTGCACTGTGGCCAGGTAAGTCATTGATTCAAATCTTGACTTTGACGCACTCTTATGGAGTAGACCATGCTTATGCTCTGTGACACACTTCAGGGAAATCTTTTTTACTTACTACTGCTAAACCAAGGAAGAAAACAAGACAAAAAGTATATCATGAAATAAACATATGCAGACCACACAATCCAAAGTCTAGTTGTTGTCTGTCAGCAACACAAGCAAAACTAAACCCTTATAAAGGTGAGAGTTGAGGTATTCGGAGAGGTGAGATTTTGTCCAAACTTTATGCATTTTTTTTTTCACATGAATATATAAATATATTAATTTTATGTGTGGGTAAAACCACTTCATCTCATGAAAAGAAGTTCATGAATATTTGTGATTTACTTGGACACTATAGAATTAAAGACTGAAATGTAATGCATCTAGATTAAGAATGACAATAAAATTGTGATACTGATACTTATTAGCTTGTCATTGCTTTGCTTTGCAATATTTGCATTTTGTCATTTTAGTTTTCGGTTCAATTCTCATTTTGTACGAGTCATGTGTATTAATATCTTTATACCTCTCCATTTGCATTCGTGTTCCACACACCTACAACATGAGAAGAATCCCAAGAAATCACTAAGAAGTAAGCACAATGCAGAAAAGGGGAAAAAACAGAGGTAAAGCTAGAATCTCATTTTTATCTTCAGTGCCTATTTACAAGCTTCAGATGCTTGAGCTGGCAAATTAACATCACCATTAAAAGCAGACTGAAGAATACATAATTTTCTTCCTTCCTTCTTTCCTTCCTTCCTTCCCTCCTTCCTTCTTTCCTTCCTTCCTTCCCTCCTTCCTTCTTTCCTTCCTTCCTTTCTTTTTTTCTTTCTTTCTTTCTTTCTTTTTCTTTCTTTCTTTTTCTTTCTTTCTTTTTCTTTCTTTCTTTCTTTCTTTCTTTCTTTCTTTCTTTCTTTCTTTCTTTCTTTCTTTCTTTCTTTCTTTCTTTCAAATCATGTCTGGGGATGTTCATATAGTCTCCAAACTTNTTAGCAGTAAACCAGCAAAAACAGCATATTTAATACCCTACATGAGAAGTAATCTCTTCTTCCTGTGCAGCAAACGACTTTGTTTGATTCCTGCAGGTATCACATGAAATGTGCTTTTTCTGTATATCTTTTATTAGGTTAGAGCCTAATAAACTGTTATCTTTATCATTATTATATTTGTAACAAGCCCATCTATCCAAGAATATTTTTTTCTGTATATTATTTTATGTTTGTATATACATAATCTGTGCTGAAATAAAATTGAGAAATTTGGATGATTATTTTGCATTTCTATATAATTAGCTGGTTAGGCAGATCAGTTCTGAATTAACAAATAGAACAATAGCAGCATTGATTATCTGCTGGTTGTTTAATATATTTAGCAGGTGTGATAAAATAAATTACTATGTATGTTCAAAATCATCACATTATTTTTAAGCATCTGCATTCAGGTCAAAAATTTTCATGATGCAGTTAGCACAAGCACAGAACTGGCAGTGAAAAACATCGAGTTTTTACTTGTTTGTTCGTTTGTTTGTTTAAAGTTGTAGAAAAAGCAAAATGTTCTCAGATAATATTGCTACATAAAAGAGGACAAAAGAAAGTTCTTTTTTTGAGCAGCAATGATCATGCAAGTATTNTGCAAGTATTAAAAACAAATATTTAGTTAGTAGATAAAATGTCAATCTGAACAGAGAAGAAGACAGGGAAAACACATTTCTCAGCTAAAACAAGCATAAAAGAAACAATTAGAAAATGTCATCCTTGTCCTATGCCTAGACAAAGCAAACGTGGAAAGATTTTTAATTATAGTCTTGATAAGTCAGTGAAATGAGTGCGATTGAAATGAAACTATACCTTCCAGTATAATATTTGGCGATTTTCCATGAGAATCTCAAAGCAAATATCAAAGCAGGACAAGAAATCAAGGAACAATGTCTTCATTCCTGAAAAATAAATGTTAACATATCAGCATTTCTNTGGAGTCCTCGATTTTTTTTTTTTGTTCTTCTTCTGTTCTCTTCCCCCCCTCTCCTTTTTTTTTTTTTTTTTTTTTTTTTTTTTTTAACTGAGAGCTGCGGCTAAACAGTCTTGGTTTTATGCCTTTTGTTTTGGAATATTCCCCAGCAGTAGTCATTCAGGAGCTAGATGATTCTTTTAAGTGAACTGCCTCATTTCTCCTCCTAAATCTTGATCACAACATCCCTAAATTTATGAAAACTATATATATTTCTAATGGTATGATATGTTTAACTGCAGTCTGTTTGACCATTAATAGATACTATAATCAAATAGTCAACTCATTTGGCCAAGAAAGAAAATCATTCTCTTGAGATCAACCAACAGTGGTTGGTTCTTCTACTTATTATTCAGCATATACTTTTTTAGAAATGAAAGCTGAGAATCAACAATCATTTGAGTAATGCACTTGAGAGCAATTTGAAGTAATACATTTCAGTATATCCTTCCAGGATGATTTCTACTGATATCACGATACCACAGGCTTTTTCAAGACCGAAAGACCTTTTGTTATTAACCCCTTAATGATGGTAATAATTATAAAGATCAGGTCTTTAGAATAAAACACTTTTTTTTTTTTTCCCAACTCCAAAGTCAAAGCTTTCAAAAATTTAACACTGAGATTCTTGTTTGTATATACTGACAGTGATAACCCTGTTAAAAATAATGTCTTCAACTGGCACTTGGAAATGTTGCTGAATTTTTTCTTCATTTAAAATCCTGAAATTGCCTAAAGGTGTCCTTTTATTTATTTATTTATTTTTCATCCTGCTGTATCTCATTACAGCCTGCAAACAGCAAGCATGCTTCAAGTTAAATATTCAAAATGACCCACAAACCTAACAACCTCTATCTGCATAATTATATCTACGTAGTATCTGTCACAGTTTCTTGGTGTCTAAACAGATAATTGCCCTCTAAGAAGTAAGCTTTCAAAGAAAAATGAGAAATATTTATATCATCAAACGTTATAGGTGGTGGTGTCAAACTGTTAGAGTAGCTGATCCAAAACATAATTAACTTTTTACAGGAAGCATCCTTCTCTTAATTTTAATCTTAGTTACAACAATGCACAGACATTTTCTTGCATGACTCTAATTGCAATGTTGAAATGTTGTTTTGGATATGTTTGAGATTTGATTCAAGGAGAGCACTGATTCAGAATGCATATTAGTCATATATTTTGCTGAGTAGTAAAGTAGTAATTAGGTTAGAAATGGTTTAATGTTCTGGTCTGGATTTATCTCACGTAGCTGTAGGCACCAGTAGCTGCAAATTCTAAGCCAGCTAGCCACCTCCTTGTATAGCCAGTAATATTAAGAGATGTCAGGCTTTGGAAAATGCCCTGTCCCCCCCTAGCCGAAGTGGTGCTTAATATTAATGATGTTGCCTGGTCTTAGCAGACCAGGGAAACATGAGCAGAAAAGGTAATAGAATAACAATGGATTTGCTGAGTAAACTGTTGGTGATGAGCACCCGATGCCCACAGAACAGCCTGAGCTGGATCCAGTGGACTGAAGGCCCAACAGCAGGTGGAGCAACATAGCTTTATCTTGAGAGAGTGGCTTCCACTTTAGTTTTATCCACATGGATTGAGTGCTCTGAAACCACTCAGTAAAGTCAGCCAGATCTCAGTACATAGGGTTGATTGGAAAGGTCGCTTTGGAAATGCATTCTAATCCAAGCTAAAACATGTATGTGGATTTACTCAGGAAGCTAGACACAGAAAGTGGGTTAACAATATGGACAAGAAATTCCACAGCAGCACAGAACTAAAGAGCTTTTTTCCTTAGAGATCCACTTTTAAACTGGACAAAGATGATCAGTTTTAGAACTTTCTTACCACTTATTTTTTGTCTGATCAAAACAGCCAAAAATAAAGGTCTTATTGGTCTTTTGATACATATTAGGCTCGTTGAAGTGACAATGAGTGCCTAATAAATTCAGTTGCAAATCATCTTTCTTTTCTAGTTCTTCTTTCCAGAGGTGGAAAGCGAGAAATAAGGGCAAAGCTTACAGATTTTCCCATATATGAAGGGGAAGCTAAGGAAATTGTGGGGAGCTACCAATATTGAGTAACTTCCTCTGTAGACATTAGTCTAAAACGGCAGTTCGGTTTCCTTAGCAGGGAATAGTGAAAAGTTTTCATCTTTCAGTTTTATCTCCAGATTTCTGAATCATAGACTTTAATTAAAAAGGAGAACTGAGATTGTTTCACTTTACTCTGACATCATTTGTTTCAGTTAGAGAATAAGCAACAATTTACATGTACACACTCTTTTATTCTTCAAAGAAGACAATTTTAGCACATGAAATCAAAGATATCTGACTTTCATAATTGATGTATGAAAATGGTATAGACTGACAAGAACAGAACAATAAAATCTTTGTAGTATAAATTAGCTATAAGTAATTTACTGTTTTGAAATGTCTGTGAACTTGTATATATATCTTCTTACATTAAGTTAAATACTTATTTGTATTTAATGAAGTAAGATGCGACTGAAAAATCTGCAAGTATAAAAAGCATAATGTTCTAAAGAAGGAGGTTTTGCTACACAGCTCAGAAAAATAAACACACTCTTTTGCAACTAAAACATGGAAGACAGGTTGAGGGTACTGCCTTTACATTGGTATTGGCGTAACAAGACCTCTGAGGATGCAGCTGTTTGCAATCACTATTTTATTAAATGTCAGAAAATGTAATGTTGAAGGTGCACATTTAAAGCTCATGAAATGTAGCTTCTCTTATACACATAACCTTCACAAAAATATCTTCCAGATCTGCTTGTTAAAAGATTTATGGCATCATGCAATTTTTACACCAGTGAGTGCACTAATGGCTTTCCCTGATGAATCCCACAGGAGTCATGCTACCTGGAAAATGCCAAACCATAGAGTAGCATTTAAGCATCACAACTGTATGCTGGTTGGTAGACAAAGTTCTAGGGCATAGAAGATAAAATATTAAAACATACGGAAGTCTTAACTCTAAAAGTTTAAAAACCTTTTCCATTTTGTGGTAATTAAACAAGCATTAAATTTTTCTTATTAACGTTCTTAGGAGTGGTATATATCTTACCTGTAATTCAGTTATGTACATTTCCATAGTTATAAATATATATATATATGTTTCTTGGTAAGGTAAATAATACTTCTGAAAGAATACAACTTAATTACTATAAAAAAATTTTAAATTAAATTATTTTTGAAGCACCTAAAAGAATGTGGGTTTCATTTCTTCATTGGTGTTCAATAGCAGTAGGGCGTCTTCTTCTAGGTGCTAATAAAACTCCCAGCTATAATTATTAAGTTCATTGATAAGAGACAACTAAAAGAAGATGCTGTTTTAATTTACTTTGTATAAAATAAAAGTAATGTGGTAGAGGAGACACGAAATAAAACATAATACTAATGAGGTATGTCAAAGATGCAGTTCTTAATTATTAAAAGGACCTTTTGTGACACCGAAATCAGGAAATGTTATAGCTAAATGAGGTTGTAAAAAGAATGAAAAAAAAAAATACTATACACATCATATTTCAATAAATATCACTCAAAATATTTTCTAAAAAAAAAAAAAGTAATTATTTAGAAGTTCTTTGACTTAAAATTAAGAAAATGTTTTTCAGATAAAACTCAGATAAAACAAATGGGGCACAGGCCTTAATATTAACATTTTTATTTTAAAATGAAGCTTTACGGATAATTTACTTAATTCTTGATTTTTTTTTTATTTGTTTAAAACTATTAATTCTTAACAGACTTTTTTTGCTTTTCCTTTCCTTTGGCGGGGAAAAAAAAAAAAAGCACATGCATAGACTGTGTAACTAATTGCCAAGATACAACACTAAGAAGTGTTAGAAAAATTAGAATGAGATATGAGATCTACTCTCTTCTCTATATGAAAGCTAACCTGTGTATTCAGCTGAATGACTCAACCTCTGCTCTTATGACCTCAAAATAAATATAACTCCATAATTTATTTGTAATTACTTAATCTTAGAATTCTGCACAGGCAAAAGAAAAAGAAAAAAAAAAAAACTCAAAAAGGGAGCAAATGAAAGAAATTAGTTCCCACCAACATTATAAATCTGAATTTTAATGAAATTGTCTTGAGATTCAACTGTTTTCAAAGGAGAGTAATTCATATTTTATGTAATTCAGTTGCTGTCAGGAAGCTCCCATCTGTCTGCTCAAAGTGGGAGAGGAGCAGGACAATGATCTTAGGGTCTATCTTATACTCCAAGTGAGTGATCTTTTTTATCTGTTGTGGGGCACCTGAGGTGGTGAACATTTTCTTCATCTTGACCTGCTTTTAGGAGTTAAAACATTCTAGAGCAGATTTTTTAAGATTGTTTCAAAATCATGATAAGGAACAAAACAAGATCAAGCAGTAGTAAGGGAGGGCATAACTCTACAAGACAGCTTGGTAAGACAGACAATTACTTTGAGTTTCATCGATGTTACACCAAAGCTTATTTTCTTTAAATAAAACACAAAATCTGTTTAAAGACAAGTCTTTCTTGGATCTTACTGTAAGCTTGAACATATCACAAGTAGGAATTTAGAAATAAGCTTCTGTTATAGGCAGAGTATTTCATTCTTAAGTTTTGAGTACCTTACTTTCAACTGTTTGGATGCCCACTTTCAGATATCTTACTGGATAAGTGATTTCCAGTTTGATCCTTCAGGAAAGCTCATGTGCTTCAAATAAACAACTCCATTATAGACCAAGTCAAGTAAAAATATTGATATGGCATTGTATCACAGTTCTTTTGTCATATCACAGCCCTAATGGAAGTGTTAGTGCTTTACTGAGGGAGCCAAACTGATCAAGTTTAATTACCATATGCTTTGAAATTAAAATTAAGATAAAAAGATACAGAGTTACATGCTGTTAATAGTGAAGGTGATGATTACCAGAAGAGGATGGAATGTGCTCAAAGTATTTATAAATCTATGCTTACATTTATCTCACTATGTAGTAAGAATAATAAGTAGAAATAGCACCCTGTGTATTTCTTTGTACAAATGTAGACATAGAAATATACGCTGTCATCACTCAAGAAAAACATTCAGTAGGATCAACACATTCCAATGGCATTAAAATTTAGTTAGATCTTACTATTATCTTTCTTGGGCCTTGTTCTCTTAAGTTAATGTTTTCTGCCTTCAATGATAATCAGTTGGTGTTTAACACAAGTATGTGTTTGGAAATGTTATTTAAATAAAATTATGTTTTGGAAACATGAAGAAAAAGGAACTGAAAAAAAAAAAAAAAGACAGGCAGTTGTCCAGATATTTTCTTGATTTGTAGTTTTGGAGTAGTTTCCCACTCTACTCTGTGCTAGTTCAACCTTGTATTGAGTACTGTGTGCAGTTTTGGGCACCACAACATACAAAAGACATAAAACTATTAGAGAGTGTCTAAAGGAGAGCTACAAAGATGGTGAAGGGTCTGAGGGGGAAGATGTATGAGGAGAGGCTGAAGTCACTTGGTTTGTTCAGCCCAGAGAAGAGGAGGCTGAGGGAAGACCTCTTGGCGGCCTACAGCTTCCTCATGAAGGGGAGCAGAGGGGCAGGCGCTGATCTCTTCTGTCTGGTGACAGTGATAGGACCTGAGGGAACAGCATGAGGCTGTGACAGGGGAGGTTCAGGCTGGATATTAGGAAAAGGTTATTCCATGACAGGGTGGTCTGGCACTGGAACAGGATCCCCAGGGAAGTGGTCACAGCAGCAAGCCTGCTGGAGTTCAATAAGTGTTTGGACAACGCTCTCAGACATATGGTCTGATTTTGGGTGGTCCTGTGTGGAGCTGGGAGTTGGACTCAATGATCCTTGTGGGTCCCTTCCAACTCAGGATATTCTATGATTCTATGATAATAGTTAAACTAAACCTGTGGGTTTGTGTGTGGGGGGTTTGTGAATGCACATACGCATGGGGCAGTGTATACTAGCAAGTCTATCTAGAGGTCTTCAATATTTTTATGACTTTCAAATATTTTAATTTTTTTTTCATTTCACTTACTGAAAAACATTTTCTTAATAGTAAAAGAAGCTTGAAAAAAAAATATTAAAATGTCAAAGGTGCTGAGTAACAGCACTCAAACAATATTTTTTAATACTGAATAATTTTTACTTGTATGCCCCTTAATTAAAGGTGCAATAGAAAAGTGAACAAGGATGCATCTGAAGTCTTGGAGAGTGCAAGATATTGATAATACTTTTTGAAACACTTTGTGTCCTGTTTTGAAATAAAATACTTCCTCCCAAGAAATGTCCCAAATGAAAGCACACTATCTGGAAACCAGAAATTTGGTATAGTCTTTTATTTTTTCCTTTTTCTTTCCAGAGAAAATAGTGTAAAAAACTAGATAAGGGACAAAAGAATAATCTGTTCAGTAAATTACTTATCTGACCTTGAATTTAAAGTCTTAAAATACAAAGATGCCAAGTCAAGATGGTTAATTCGCTGGACAAAATACTTTGCATCTCAAAGTAACTAGAGTTTTCTTCAACCTGGCAATACTTTAAAAGGGTAGTTCATTTGCTGATAGATCTGAACTGTGACTTAATTTACTCTATATTGCAGTGGTATATTGATAATGTCATGATAGCACAAGTTAGACTTGAAAAACCTCATTAGGCCAGTTCAGGGTTAGTGGCAAGCTTTATGATTTTTATACTTGCATGGCTATGCAAAAATGCATGGTTATACCATGCAAGAGTACCTTCTGATGCTACCTTTGGGTAAATTCAAAGCTGGAGTGCCATTATTCTGAATCTGCTACATATATTTGAAGTGTTAGAAGGGTAGCAATTAGTAGCTCCTACAGTTGTTCGTCCATGTTGCTGCACCTCTCTTGCTTGCTTCCTAGCCCCAAATACTTCTTTACTTTATATGTAGTTTCTTTATATCTAGTTTCATGTATTTCTTTGTTAGAGTCAGAAGAAAAAAGAAATGCTAGGACATTAGGGTAGTAGAAATGTTTAATTTCCGATCTGGCCAGAATTAAGAAGTAACAAATATCTTTTTTAACAAGTCCATTGCCTTGAGATTTAAGCATTGTTTCCATATTCAACAGCTTTGGGTAATAATCATTTAACAAACTTTTCTGAGTCCAGTAAGAGCTTTGATGTTCACCCTGGAATAATCTCGAGGTGAGTGCATTCCAGTGTTCTGGCAACTAGATGCATGAGGCCAATGCTTGCTTGAAGTATTTTAGCTCTATGCAATTAGAAACGTGTACTAGAGTTCTTACCATACTGTATATAGCTATAAATATTGAAAATAATTTAAAAATATATGTGATAAAAAACTATAAGTGTTTGCATTCTCTGAGCTGAACTTCATCTTGTTAAACAGATAATGTGATTCCAGAAAAAGATGTGTGCAGGGGGGGAACCTCCTCTTTCAGAACAGTCATGAGTATAGGTATGGAAAAAAATGATCTTTTTAATGTTAAGGATTAAATGTTAAATGCTTTAAATTTATTATCCTGTCAGAATGTGTATGTGTGCATGCACGTAGGATAAATACAAAAACTGTGATCATGCATGGTAAACATGGAATTGATTGGCAGCATATACAAAATAATAAAAATAAAAAAATAGACATAAATTTGTTTTGGATTTTTCTTCAACATTAATTTTTATGATAAAAATGCAGTAAAGTGGTTTTTTTTGTTCTTTGTTTGTTTGTTTGTTTGTTTAGGTTATAGACTTTCTGTAGTTTCCTTTGGATCTCTATAGATTTGGGTGTCTAGATACACATCTCATTTAGTCAGATCATAATACTTTTAAATCATACAGATCCAGATCATGGACAAAAAGAGGCACTCACAGCCTTCCCCAAGACTAAGTATCTTCCTCCAAAGCAGTAACACTCTGAGTCTTACTAAGCTGGTTGAATAGGACCTAAGTTTCTCCATAGTTTTCAGTGTTGCAGCTCAGGTTTAAAACACAGGAATAAGAGAGGAGGAGCAGGCTGTGAGAGAAATGATTAAAACAGTTGGGGAATGATTTAGATCTGGAGATACACGAATGATATCCAGTTTCTCTTCTTCCATGTGGCTGTGAATCCAAAGGTAATGCTATGCCCAGCTTGAATGCTTGTGTGCACTGGATGTAGGCGTCCAGGTGTTGGTAGAAGGGAGGGGGGAGCTGCAGGGGTAACCTCTGTGGGAAGACAGTAAAATTCAGTTTTTTTCCTCAAACGTACTCTGAGGAACAGCAATATTTTCTAAATAATGCTAGAAATACTGACATTTATAAAGCAACAAGTGATCTCTGAAAAAATAATGAAACTTAAGATCCAGGAGTCAATACAACCATGTGTAGGAAGTGCTGCCCCTTTTTTTTTTTTTTTTTTTTTAAAAGGAAGCACAACCCAGCAAACTGTTAAGGTTTTCAAATTGTGATGCAGTTTATTATTATTACAGTTATTTATTTGGAAGTTATCCTGGCTTGTATTGGTACAGATGAGAGAACCTCAGGAATGAAGGACAAGGTCACATTGGGGATAGTTGTTGAATTGTTTGTGGTTTAGCATGTTGCAGTTATGCGTGTATTTTTCCTGTTTATTCCTGCTCTTATTCTTTTTGGTTTATGCAAAAAGGAAAATTAACATTTATTTGAGTCATACGTAAATCCCACTGGAGGAATCCAAATGTCTATCCTCCAATAACATCATTCAGCATTCATGAGAATGTACAAAAAGAGAAGCCTTTCACTAAAATTATAATAAAATTTAAAGAAAGAGTGCTGAGAAGAGCCATAGCACCTTGGGGAGGCAAACTGTTCTCCCTGAAGTGACATCATTAAAAATACAAAAGGCTGATATGGCATCCATTGTGTAGAATCATTATAAGTGTCTTTGAAGAATCATAAATAATTGAAAAAGTGAAAGACTTAAAATTAGATTACAGAAACACACACACACACACAAAATCTCTAGGAAATGTTATTGCATTTATGAATTTAACAGACCGGGTATCAAAGCAACAGTATATATCAAATGAAGAATTTTGCTTAGATTTTACTGTACATGTTGCTCTCCATTGATTAGAGACATAAATTCAGCTTTGGGCTTCAATACCATCAAAACAAAAATATAAAAATCCCCTTGTCTCTCATCCACAAATCTTTAAACACTAATTCCTTTGATTAATATATCAATAGACCCTTGAGTGCAGGTGAAAAAAAAAAAAAAAAAAAAAAAA
>VXAL01008782.1:15529-29124 GCA_013399475.1 Chauna torquata
GAGAGCCTTAAATGTTATTTGCTTTCATAATGGCACAGAGTCTATCTAAGTGTGAAATCTGAATGAAGCTATTGCAATATAAACTCAAAGTGTATAGTTTTTCATTCAGAGGAGCCGGGGCAGAACGCTATCAGTCTGGCTGAATCTGTTCAAACAGAGTTGCCATCTGTTATCAGAATGCCATGTTGCCCAATTAAAACAATATGACTGGATTGCAACAGTTTGAATAGTATTTTCTGCTAGACTGTTCCTGATTCTAAAAAATCTACCATTCCTTCTGACTGCTTCTGCACCTGCTAATGCAGNTATTTCTGCTTTGTAAACTGTGGCTGACTATCCAGTAGTCATGTCTCCATTTTTTGAGGAGGTGTATAAACTTTGATATGAGAAAAATTGCTGCAAGGCTTCTGTATACACATAGTACATGGCTCCTAAGGATGTGAGTTGATCAAGGTAGATGAAAATATGTTTTTGAAAAATCAATTATTTTTACTTTTAAATATGATTTTAAAAGTAAACTTTTAAACCGTTAAACTTTTAAAAGTTCTTCACTTTCTTTCTGTTTTAGAGCCCTAAACTGATAATTCTGAATGTTTCTTATTTATGTGCCTAACACATTATGACAGAATTTCTGACTTTAGAATGTTCTACATTTATCAGCTTTTCTTTAAGACGCAGATGAGCATTCCTTTTGGAGGTAGATGAGCTTCCATTTTTATGTTGTATTTTTGAAAAGATAAAAGATAAAAAATAGCAAATGAAAAATGGATACCAGCAGCTGAAATCTGTGTTTTCAAGAATAAAAACAACTATTGATTGGAGAATTAACATGATGGCTAAGAGAGTAAGGCAAGTCTGTTAATCAAAGACTCTATTAGTTTGCACCTCTAAAGCATATTTATTTTACTTTAATAAAATGTTCAGTTTGATTGCTGCCAAACATATCAGTACTGGGCAAAAAGGTCTTTCAAGATATGCTCTGTAACTGCATTTATATTTTTGCTTACAAAGACTTTAATTTAAGGAAGCTAGAATACCTGTCAAGTTGGATTTCCTAGTTTTCCTGTCCAGTCCTGAACAGTACCGTGAAAACATATCCCCTAGGATTCCCATCCAGCATCATGCACACTTTCTTGTTGTAGCCTAGTCTTTTGCTACTGATAGGCCCCTGTACAATTGCAACAGCCATCCTTGGGCCAAGCACAGGGGTGGTTTACATACCCATAAAACTGTTCCGTGGTTCTGAAAGCATATTATACCCCATCCCATTAGGTGTCAATACTGCTGCTGTCATTAATGCAGTTAACCATGGCACCAGTTTTGTACTCTACCCTTTGCCATTTTGGCTGTGCTGAATCTACTCTGCACACTGCTATACTTCTGCTTTTGCTCTCTTTCTATTGCCTTTAGAAATCTTCAGTGCTACTTGTGTGGTTTTAGTGTTGTGGTAGTCAGAAGGAGAAGAACGGAAGGCTGGTCGTGCTCTATTCCTCTGTCAATCAGCACTCCTTTAGAGCTGCTACATATACAGGATGTGTGGGTACTAGGTAAGGACTGAATGAGGAAGGAGGATTGAATAAAGTATTCTTCTGCTTCCAGTGCTGTAGAGCATCCACTTTGTGCTGAAATCCTCCCCAGACAGGTTTTGGCCTCCAACAAAATACTAATATTCCCAGATTAGTGAGGAGTGAGAAAGATCCCCATTCACAGTTTTTTTTACCCTTCCAAAACACCACGGACTTTATATTCAAAAGATTTAGGATTAAAGTACTCAGTGGTAGTATGAATTTTGTACTGTGAAAAGATTCACATGGTGTCACCAACCACTGGCCCACCACAGTTTTTAAGCCTTGTTTACCTATGCTTTATTTTTAGGAAGCAACCTTTTTGTGGTTTCCTTCCACTAATATTGTCTCAGTCTCTCATCAGCACAGAGCTGGTATATGGTTTTAAGGGTTCTAGGCAGCAAACAAGTAGTGGGGCTCTGAGTGACAGGTCTGGAGTGACATCTGAGTCCTGGACTTCCTGCCCACTTACAGAGGCTGAGGTTAACATTTGACCTAAGAGGCTTTTTTTTATTATTTTCTTTTTTACTTTGTGTTACCAACTTAGAAGTAGGCCATAGCCTCTTAATGAAGACTGCAGACTCCTGAGGACTTTGAACATTTCTTAAGAGCAAATTCAAGTTTGATTTCGTAGCATATTTTCCATAACATGTGAAGCCACTGATAGAGCTACTAATAAAAGCTAATTATTTAAATAATGAAAAGGAGTGTAGTACATTAGACATGTATATGTACATTTAGTACATTAGACATGACATAGCAAGTCAAACACGACATAGTAAGTCAAACTTGATGGAAAGTAAACGTGGTTAGTTTTTATTGGTTTCTTGGTTCCTCTCAGAGTCTCCTAACTAATCATGAGGTAACTCAGCCTGTCACCTGCATGAGCTACCCAGGCATCCCAGCATCTTCTGAAACCCATAGTAATTGTCTTGTAACCATGACTGCTTCAAAGAGATCATCTATGTTATTTTCATATGTCCCATTTGCCTTTTTTGAATTCCTATCTCAAATCTACTTCTTTCCATCAAAGCAGATGGAGTACCATAAACATTTGAATTTTCTGCAGAAAATGACCTAAGTTCTCAATCATCTCATCTCCATCATTCTGCTTACCACAAAACATATCACTGTGCTTCTTTATCTGACTAAAAGGATTTATAGATTAATTGAAAATGGCAAAAGCGCTGATGAGAAATAGCAGAATTTTATGTTTTATGAATCTGCACAGTTCCATAGACTGCAGAAGTAGCTACTTTACACCAGTTGTGGTCTGCAGCAATTTAGAATTCTGCTTTCACTGCTTGCATCATCAGGAATTTAAAAATGTTTCAATTACAGTGCTACATGCACACAAAGTGACTTTGACCTCTTTGCTTTTCCTCCCCAATAACCAGGAGGAAATATAATTGCTGCCCAGTCTTATAATCCATACACAGATATATCACATGCTGGCCCTATTGCTGTAGTAAGTCAAAGGAGCAAAAGATGGAAAAAAATAGGTTGTCAAAATCATAAGAAGGTGGCAAGAATTTTTCATCATGAATTATTACTAAGTTATTATAGTCTTTAGTAATTCATTTTCTATGATTTTTTTTGCTGTTTTTAAATTAGTTGTGAATTATGTCACTGACTCATCACTTTACCATAAAGTTGCATAATATCTGGCATTTATGCTAAACCTATACTTTCTATATTTAAATCACTCGTGAGAATCTCAGTTTCCTTTTGAAAATAAAATGTTCTGAGCCTTCATGGCTACACTTGAAGAAGATATCAAAACCAATGAATCTTAAAATCTAAGAAACATAAAGACCAATGAGAATAACACCAAATCTATTTAATTATTTATTTGCTTTGGAGTGCCATAATAATTAGGCTAATCTCAAGCTGCCCATGAACCTCTCGACTTTGAACGATTTGGTATTTTTAAGTGCTCTTCTATAGATAAGGAAGGAGTCTTCCAGTCTCCATGATGGGTAACACTGGGCTTAGACCTCCTTCCAAATTCCCATGCTCACCAGTGACACTGAGAATAAAATGTGCTCTCTAAACCCAGCAGCATCACCAGAATCCCTGAGTTAGCAAAAGATAGGAAAGAATCAGGGAAAGTTATATACCCCTGACTTAAACCCATAGATCGGAATCAAATCCACTGCATATATAGGAAAAAGAATTATTTCATTCTTATGTCAATTTTTTTTCTAAATTTATAATTATTTCCCTCAAAATGTGATGGGATTTTCCAAGTTGAAAACAATCGTAAAAATGTGGCTGGCTAACAAGTCCATCTTACAACTTCTAATAAAATTGTCACCTTGATACTATAAATTGAAAATAGTTAAAAGAAAAAAAAAAGTTGAAAACTTTTAAACTATTTGAGTGCCAAATCTTGAAAGTATTCCGGAAAGATGATCATGTTCTTGAGAGTTTTAGGGACAATCAGATATAGCTTAAGAAAACTTAAAAAGAAATGAAAACTATTTTTGTTTCTTATTTAAGCAGCTTTCAGTCTGTGAACTATGTTTAGAGTTCTTGTTCTTTGGCACAGTCAGGCAGTAGCACATCTTTTTTTCCCAGGGCAGGAGCACGCAGCAGTAAAAAAAAGTTGTTTAGTCTGTTTATTATTTAGAAATCTAAGTTTAGGGCAAGAGCTATGTAAGTGCAACATGATGCTCATAGCATCCGGTCATGATTAAAGTAAAAACAATAAGGAACAACAACAAAATCCCTTTCTATTTTAACAGTGCCTTAACAGCACAAGAGGGCTTTCACAATGGCTGTCAGCACACTAGTCACTGCTGCTGCTGCTGACACTCTTGCAAGCCCACCTTCACTTCTGCTAACAGTGAAGCTGCTACTAAAGATCCCACTTCAACTTCAAGAGCCCAGTGTCAGAAACACAGTGTGATTCTTCATGGGGCTGGAGGGGTGGTGGGAATACATCTAATGGTGCACATGCCAAGTGGAGTCATGGCTGAGCCTCATGACGGAAAACCTTTCTGCATGTGTTAATTCATAATTGGGCAGTTTGGAGTACCACTGCAACTCTCACATAAGTATGAACTGCCCTATAATGGATGAAATTAGCATCCCAAGTCTAAACCATACTCCAGCATTGGATGTTTGAAAACCAGATTTTTACTAAAAGTCTGGATGAGTCTTATATTCAGCATATAGGGGAGACAGAGACAGAGACAGAGACAATTTTGAAGAGACAGGGACAGAGAGTAAGACACTTAAGGTGGAGACTGACCTGAGTTTGGAGCTGATCTCCAGTGAACTAGCTGCTAGTCTCGTGAGAAAGATGGCTTACTACTTAGAGCAACATCACCACCTCTGGCTGCGCAAACCCAAATCAGAGATGTCCAGCTCAGCATGTTGGGAGAAATGATCAGTGTCAGCACACTTCTGTATGAACAGGGTCAAGGCAAAAGAGAAAGTAAGCTAAGTTGCAAAATTGGATGGAAAATTTTTGAAGTTTGGACCAACAGCACATTCCGCAAAACAGCAGCCTCTTCTCTGCCTTGATACTTGATCAGCACTTCACCATTACCATTGCTCTCCTTGTCACATCTCTCATAATAAATTACCAGTGACTAGAAATACAGCTTCAAAAAAATTCTTCACAGGTGCTGAACACCTATGAAACTAGGTTGGCCTTGGATTAGTCAGAAATATAAAACTCAACTGCAGTTAGTAAACCCTTAAAGGAAATCCTGGTTTAAGTTTTGAGTGAACCCGGTCCTCTCTAAAGGGTTTCATTGAAACCACATGAAACTATGTGAAATTCAGTGCTTTTCACTGCCCTTTGCTTTGAATGTTGAGTTCATTTAAACCCTAAGTTAAAAAGAAACCACGGTGTTTGAAATCTGTATGAAGTGACATTGAAAGTAGTAGGCCTTTGGGTTGAAACAGGAGCGTCCCATCCTCAGCCACTACTGGTAACTCTGTCGTTTCATTTTGCACAGGAACAATTGAAAGCCACCATGTTGCTTTTGTTGTCTCGAATGGCAGACAGATTTCCATGTATTTTGCTAGGTACAGACAGAGCTGAGTTTACTCCATCAGCACAAACACTAGAACCAGAAATACGAGGCATGAGCTCGCCCAGTCTCACTGGGAGCTAGCTGCATGAGCCTGCTGACCCACCTAAGCTGACAAACCTTGGTCAGGCTCAGCTGGTCTGTGCAAAATAGACGTGTCTACTACCCTAAGGCATTTCTTCATCTTTTGTTAGTTCACCTGCCCATGGCAACAAGAAATGAGCTTCTTCTAGACAAGTCACAAAGACTCTCTCGTCTTAAACTATCTCAGTAAAATGGAAATAATCATATTTATCTGAGTGCTTTGAGATCTGTGGATAAGCAGTGCTATATCACTGAAATGGATCATTGATAATTATATTATGAAATAAATCAGCAGTGCTGCTAACTGTAATACAGTGTGTTACAGTATAATTGGAAGGATTTTAAAAAGTCTGTTCATGCTTCAAATTAATATAGAATTTCTGTATATTGTGACTGCTTTAGTTTATAAAGATTTTATTATTTTATGTCATGATATTGCTCCAAATATTTTGTCAAAAAACATTGCTCTTATTAACTTCAGATTTTTACTTCTTTCCACAGTTGTATTAGTCTTTCTATACAAGGTTTGCTGCCTTTTCTTTTCAGTATAGTTTTTGGTACAAAAACTTTCCAGCAGCTGAAACAGTTGCAGTTTTGATGAAAAATCACTGCATAGCGATTTCCAATGTCAGAAACTGCTCCTGATCAAAGACTTGGAGCCAGTTTTTAGCTCACAGTGCCTACCTTACTGGCACAAAGACACAGTAAGAATCACTTAATCTAGTGGTGTTGCCCGAGGACAAGTCATGGCAAGAAAAGCTATGCATCTCAGCAAACTGACCTAGCGGACACTGTCCTGGGGACACCAGGGAAGCCCCTGCTTCAGCTCCTTGGCTGTCCAGCCTGCAGGCCTACCCATAAATTAATTGTAGTAGTGAATTGCAATAAGTCCTTTAGCCTTTTTCTAGTCTCCTCAGTGAACGAAAACCTTATTCATTTAGATTCCTTCTGCTTTCCCTTGTGCTCACTCTGAGATTCACTGCTAGCCACCAGTGCATCATTTACACGTATGTACGTGTAGTTACTTATGCCATTTAATTATGACCCACAGTTTCTGGCCTTGATCCAGCAAAACGTTTAACCACATGCTTAACATTGAGAAAGGTGGTACACTAGACCAAAATCATATAATTATTGCCCAAGGAACAAAGCAAGCAAAGCAATATGAAGAAATCCATAAAATTAAATAGATTAAAAGTGAGGGCTCCATCTGCTTAATGGTTCTGCTGTTCACAGCCCCCTGCTCCAAAATCTAGGCTCCATGTTTAGCTTTTTGAAAATCAGTTTTCTGACATGAATAACAGCAGAGAAAAATCCTCTCGCCCGTAGAAAACTGCAACCAGTGCCATGTGAGCCTCCAGGGGCTCCGAAATAATGCTTCTCTGAGCAGAAAGCCAGCTCCATACGCAGACAGACTGGGCTTGGGAGCTGGTCCTGGGAGAAGCCATTAGCATTCAGCTCACCCCGTGCAGCTCAGCTGTTGTGCAGAGCGAGCTGCTTGGTGACGTACTTGGGACTTTGGCAGAACCTCATGTGTTAGCCCCTTTCTCTCCCTGTTGTGATCTGAATGAATAGCCATTCTGCTTAATTTAACCTCCTCTTCTGCCTAAGTAAGTACTCTAGCTATTCACCCTAAAGCTAGATCTCAGTATTTGTAGAACTAAAATTCTTCAATATGTTCTAGGAATGCCGATTCATTTGTGATTTCTTGGCAAGAGTTTTATTCAGGAAGAATCCCAAGTGCAGTTATGGTTGTACAACATAAATGTGCTTTTTGCCATCATCACAACTTATTTTGGTCTCCTTGGCAGTATGAAATTTATCCAAAAAAATCATGTTTCATTGATAGAAATCATATCTACACAAAGAGGGATTCTTGCACTGTCTTCATCCACATAGATACTTCTTTCTTAGAGAGTAGCCAAATTTGTACAAAGACTTCTAACATAATATAGCCTCTTCCACATGCAGCATCCAGCCAGTAAACAGTTTAGGCTAGCATATCAGTAGAAGTCTGTTGCTGAAACCTGCATTGCATCTTTTTCCAACATGGTAACAGATCAGTTCCCAATTATCTATTCTTTACATTGCAGTCGTTAACACAGTGCATTCCTTAATGAACAACATACATACAGTAGCTCAGCACCAGATTCTGCTAGCAGGCACCAGCCTAAATAGAATTATACCACCACAAATTAAGAGAAACTTTGGCAGAATTTAACAGCAAACGCTATTCCAGTATGTGCTTCTCTTCTATCACCCAATTTGTCATGTAAATACGTGGCTCCTGTAGCTTTTTCCTTAATCGAGACACAGGAATGTAACAGCATTCGGTGTTGTAAATGGCTACAAGATATTACATAGGACATTTTGTCAGCATTTCTTTCCAATTATCTGCTTTCCAAACACAGTTTAATATTTTTTTTTTCCCCAGTATAAGTGTGTCTCAAGCCCCACTGTGCTGGTTCATTGACTTCTGCTATTGCAGAACTATAGTGAGGACAGTCAGATTAAAACAAAATTCATCTCTTTCCCCATCTATCCCAAGACATCTTTTTTGTTAGTGGTGGGGTGGTTGCTTTTATTGAGCAGTCCATTCGCCAGTTAGTTACAGTACTGCTTGTGTTGTTGTTTTTTAGTTGCATTTGTATTTAAAAAGTAAAATAAAATAAAATTATTTTGATTCTGATTCTCATTCCCAGCCAAAATTGCAGCGGAGTTGTAGAGAATTGTTTCATGGCATCCTACGCTTTCCCTGGGATTATCTGCAAGGGCAATGGTACAATTTTGTCACTAGGTGGAGCTTCAAGCTTCAATCCTCCAGTGCTCATCAGCTGAATTGCCTGTCGCTGTAGCAGGGAGTTCCTCAACCTTTCCAATCTCGTAGCTAGGCAACTTCTAAACCATTTGAGGTAAATTTGGTTGTATAATCTGTTGTATGCTATAAATCCTATTAGAAGCGGTTTTTTTACATATTGAGTCATGTTTGCTGTGACTGAAGTTGGATAATGATCAAAGGGAAAAAGAATAAAGACTTTCCACATGTGGGCCTGCAATGTAACTTCTATATTAAATTTCTGCATGTTTGGCTCTTCTAATGTTCTACCCAAAAAGCAGGCTGACTGCAAAGAAAATATGGTAGTGCTGGTAAGATAATACTGTTTGATATTAATGTTTGGCTATGGACAGTAATTACCCAAATCCATAGTCTAGTAGGTTGGTAGACTGATAGAAGATACCATAGCTATGCAACAACATGCAGCTGGGGCTTCATCAAATCAGGACAAACTGTCCGTATGTCCTAATATATTTAACGTGCAGTAAAAAAAATATTTCCTCTTTGCCGCAAGCTGCGCCAGTTCAGAAAGCTCTTGGAAATATGCAGCCTCACATATGGTAGCGTGACATTTACTCTTCCGGTGCCACATGGAGGGGAGGAGGGGCTGCCTCATGCTAGCTGAGAGCTCTGTTGTGGTAATAACTTGACCTCACAGGGAATCAGGAAATCTCCCCTGATTATTGCAAGACTCAGTAGGGCACACACATCTTCTTTCCCAACAGGAAACCTCTTTTCTGTGCTCTGTTCAAACATGGTATGAGCTTCATTGTGTGAAAAATGTAGCATATTGAGTCGTGAACTAAAGCATGTCCAGAAGGACCTAATCAGAGCTCCTAATGTGTGTCTCTTATAGGTAGGCTGAGTTTTCTGACCTTTAAATATTACTGAAAAGATAAGGGCAGCTTTCAAGAAAAACAAACAGCATTTATATTTAGGGCAGTAAATAATGTGCAGTAGTGAGATTAGGGTTTTAACCCAGAATGTCCTGGCTACACACTATTCCCAGGGAAGGCTTCTCTCAACAGGTTCCAAATGAAGAATCCATTCAGTGCAAAGGGCTGAATCCTGGCTGGCACAGAGGAGAAAGCATCCCCCGCACAGGCAGACAGTCAGAAAAACTTCTCAGAAGAAAACAAGCATGTTTAGCTATTTGTTTCAAAGCTCCTACTTCATCCTGACAAATAGATTGAGCTATTCAGATAGCAGAAATCCTGATAGTAAATAGGTGTAGAGGTGGCAGTGGGAAAGCACTGCCTGGAATTACGCAGTGTTTATGTATTTGGAGTCATATTTTTGTAGAACAAAAATTGCAGAAGTCAAGCTTGTAATTAAAAGGTTTTTATCTAATAAAAACTGACCTGAAAGGGAAGCAGCTCAAGTTACCAGGCAACGATTTGCAATGGATCAAGGCAAAAGTAGATAGTGCCTATCTCTGGGGAGGAAGCTCTGCTGATCTGGCAACAGATAAATTGATTCTCAGTGCTCTTTTATAATCTTTGACCACTCCCTTTATCCTGTCAAACATTGTTTCAATTGGGGAGTAAAAACTGCTTCTTACAGTAGCAGAGCAAAGTATAAGTTCAGCAGTTGTGTAAGTTCTTTTTAAATATTATCCCAAGTGAACTAGAATTTAGTCTGTTCTTGAAACATGTAAGTGCACAAATGAAGCAATTGCTCTTTTCTGCACAGGCATTTTCAAAACTTTTACAGAAGTTAGTGTCATTACAGAGCAAAATTTCACTGTGACTAATTTCTCTAATTTACTAGTTAAACCGATGTAAATTTTGCATAACAAATGAGGCCTATGCTGCATGATTTTGTACCTTTGGTGTATGTTGTACTTATATGCAGGTTTTCCTTTGACATCAAAGGCCCATAGATGGTAGTGCTCTCAAGATTTGACTTGTGAAAGCAGGGGCTTTTTTCATCTTTCTGTACTCTGAAATCTGGTATGGTATCAGTGATGAGGGTATAAATGCCTGACAGTATCAGGGCTGCTTTTAATTCTTATGTAGTCTGGCACAGTGCATATAGAACATTTATGTAGTTGATGTAGTAGAAAAGATTCCCTTTTTAAGGAATAAATATCTCAACTGTCAGTAAATATTTTGTTTATAGAAACCTAAAGGCATCAGTACATTTGACTGTCCAAAACTCTACCACTTTTTAAAAAAAAGAACAACTACTTGGGAAGTTAGTCTGGAAGCTGTTAAAGTAGCTGGACCATTATACAATCCCAAAATAGTACAAACATTAAGTTTCAGGCACATTAACTAAATTATGTTGGATTTGCCTGAGATTAGTCCAGACTGTAGTTTGAGCAACAGAATTAATGCAGATTATGAAGTGCACACTTACAGATACTAACTTGTAAATAAATTCAAATGTATTTCAAGCACTTCTTTATTTACAAGCCCACAAATTTTTCCACTTCTGCTTTCGCCCATCTACCTGCAGAAAGGTTAAATAGTCTTAATGTTTGACCACAGAAGGGGGTAAGTCTATGTGCTTAACATTAAATTAATACATTTTCTTCCTTTATCACTGTGACTTCTGGCATCTGAGGTTCTGTAGTTTCCTAAATGTGTTGGAAGAATCTTAATGTAAATTATTGTTAAGTGCACGCCTGAATTGCTTGAATATGTAGTATTTTGATTTGAATCCAGTATGAATACAGTTGTACCAGAATGTGGGTCACTAAATTTGGGAAGATGACTCTCAGCGCTACATAGTTAAGTATGAAAACATTCATGGTTCAGACAGTAAACAGCAGATGATACATTTTATTCATGTTGCAAATGCAATCACTTATTGACCATGCTGAAGTCATGTTTAAACAGACATACGAAGACAGCTCTTTGAGGGAGCAGAAAACTGTGATAACATCAGTGCAGGTGGTATAATTCCTGCTGAGCGGCTGGTGGAGGCAGCTGTTGCCTTTAGTCTTGGTCCTCAGATTTTGGTTCATCTGTTTTTGTGTAAACTAATTTTGTATGCTGTGAACACACAGACTAAGGTGAGCCCTTCTTTTCTGGTGTCCTTTACAGACTCTTCCCTGTTCTGAGACTTTCTGTAAACCAGCACTTTAGCAGAAGTAGAAAGCCTTTAAGATTTAAAAAGGAGCCTCAGCAGCTCCAGGCTGAAGGCCTAATACCTCTGCCCTACAACTTGGACTTTCTCTCATTTCACTGTTTCTTAATCTGTGCTAGTTTTTTCTGTGGAAAAACTGACTACTTTTTCAATTGAATTAATTGGCAAATCCACAATGTGAGCTGCAGTTCTCACCTTTTCACTTTTTAGTTCTAGTGTCACAACTCTTCCTACCAAAAAAAAAAAAAAAAAAAGGACAATAACAATGCAAAATGACCTTCCATCTTTTCTTGGTCTAACTTCTCACTGTACTGCTTCTACACTGCCATCTTTTGTCTTTCTTGTCCAGAAAGAGAAATCTGATGCTTGATTGTCTCTTCAATCTCTCTACGCAGCCCAATGACCGCATCTCCTTTCTTATTTCAACCTCTCTTGTTTTTCTTACTCTCTTTCAGTGCATCATACACGATAATGTCATGTGTCTCCCATCCAAAAAACTGTTCAATTCCTAGTTGCCTCTGCAACTGCTTGCTGTCTTTCATTAGTGCTAAGCTCAACAACTATTGTGTCTTATATTATATCGGAACAACTGAGGCCTTATACTTTTTCTTCCAGTACTGTGCTAGATGTTCTCTGGTTTCATCCCATGGCACTCTGATGAAAGTGCTCCCAGGTAAGCCTATGCTCACGTCTTCCTAGCAATATCTCAGGATTTGTATTCCAGCCACATTCTCTGTGACCTGGCAGCCACTTTAGACAACATTGCCCATGTGCCTCTTGAAATCCTGTCCTCTCTTTGCTTCTTTGAGATAGCTATAATGAGAGTCCCTTTGAACTGCTCTCAAAATATTCTTCACATCCTCTCCAACAATCTTTTCAGTATTCAATTTCTCTTATCACTTTGCACCCTAACTAATGGCAATCTAATCCATAAGCACAAATTCAGTAACTTTGCTTAGCTGATGCTTCATATTGATTATCTGCTTTTTGTTTACTAGGAATATATTTCTTATCCAAACTAAAATTTCTGCCTGATGTATCTATGGAGGTTCAGCTCAAGCTCAACATGGTCAAACAAGAATTTATTATTCCTTCCCCACAGCCATCCTCACTACTTCGTTTGTCATTCATCCTGAGCAATACCACATCCTGCTCATTGTTCAAGCTGTTAACCTGAACATTTTTTCGATTCTGACCTCTCCATAAGTCTTCATAGTAGTTCAGTGCTTAGATTTTGTTCATTCTTGCTGTGTAATTAACATAGGTCCTTCTGCCATCCACACAAAACAAACTCTTGTTTGTATTTCCATCATCTTATGTTCGTTTTATGCTTTCATCCATCTCTCACACTTTTCCCAATGCAGGCATTTACTGCTTATCACCTACTCAGAATATTTCAGCAAAGTCATTTTCCTCATTCAGCATGTGACCATGTCTAAGCTTCTGTGTCAACTCAAATTATTTGTGTGTTATTTTCAAGCCCTTCATAAGCTCTGCCTCACAACATGAGGATATGGCCTTTAACTGGTACGTAACATTAGCTTCCATTTGACTCAGAAACATTTTCAACATAATTACATATTTGTGTCTCATCTCATTCCGCGTCTCCTGCGTGAGAGAATGTCCCTGTGACCATTCAAATATGGTCACATGAGCTAATATATTATCCTCTTTCAGAACCAGAAAAGGTGTGATGTGGTTCAGCGGCTGATATGCTGAAACTACCATCTGTCTTTCTGAAGAATATTGCCTCATCATTTTGCTCATACTTCTGTTACCTTTTATTTCATCTTTATTTTGTAAGCTGGGGAAGGTAAAATTTGGTTTTGTGTTTGAACAGCATCAAGCACAACCGGGACATGGTCTTAGACTCGGACTCTAGCACATGACAGCAATATAAATAAATAGCTGTCATATATAAGTTTATGCCAGAAAGCTGTCTCTCAAGCCCAATTCCATCTCCTTGTGGGG
>VXAL01008782.1:36957-51033 GCA_013399475.1 Chauna torquata
GTACAAATGGAGTAACGAGACTGGGATTATTAAACATAATCTTTCTGGAGTGGGACTAAGAGTACTGCACTGTAGTAAATTTAAACCAGAAGACTTCAGTTTATTTGATATCAAAATCTTGGTTAACCAATTCATAGCTTTAATATTGTTCTGTGTTAATAAGTGGAACAAAGATCCTAAAAAGCACAAAATAATTTTTAAAATAGGGTAATTTTAACTATTTCCAAGGAGTATTCCAACAAACTTCATTTCTTTAATAGATATAGCCTTGTTTTGTAGGACTTTGTTATGTGATGAATTTACAAGACACATTCTCAAGGTGTAATGAATAAGATTCAGGAAGACATTTTCTCAAAGTTAAATATTTATGGTTAATAACATCTCTACATTGAAAAGGTTAAATGTAAAACACAGTGAGATAACTCACTTTTTTCAAATCGAAAAGCATAATACCATGTTTCCAAAATGATGAAAACATAAAAGCATATTTTTGCACCACAGGTAGCTTTAGAATAAACTCACGTTGGTCCATACAACACATTTTGGTTCTGCAAACCCAAAGCAGTGGATTTCCCAGTGTCATCAGGCTTCCAGCATTCAAGCAGGGGCTCAGGATCTTAGGCTGTCTCTACATTAACAGATGCTGAAAAATTAGTGATTGTTTAGAAAGCTATAGTCTAAGCCATTACAAGTATCTTTTTAACAGAACTCTTGTCATGTATGTGTTTGTGAACTGAAATACAGGGATTCTGTTGAAGAAATAATGCTTTCTGTGCTGCCTGACAGGTTATCACTATCTTTTTACTCTGTCACAAAGTTTTAGTGTAAGTTCTAGTGATTCACATCAACTTTCTGCATCCTGAATTCCCTGTATATAAAATGGTCATGATACTTCATTTCACCCACACATTACTTAAACTCCAGACTGTTCAATGCAGGACAGTATTATCACAGCTTTCAACAAAATTGCACCACTTCTTTTTTTTTTTTTTCGAGTACAACTAATAGATCATTCTTTTAACTGGATTAATTGAATGGAGTGCGTCCAATCTAATTTTAGCAATCTAAATTTAGGCATTGAGTCTAAGCTAGTCATCTGCACTACTGTAGCAAATGAAGAGAGGTAGAAACTCCCCAAAGGTGATTCATGCCATTCTAAGTTAAGTGTGTAGCACAGAGGGCAGTGAGCAGACCCTACAGTGAGCAGAGACAGCTGGTTGACTACATACATGCCTCCTTTATGCCATACTTTGGTCAATACATTTTTAAGCTTTTCTGTATGTTTCACTCCAATACCAATGCATAGAAAATTATTGTTTTGAAGGGAATGGACACAGTTGCATTTCTAAGCTTCAGGCTTGCTTTGGGTGCTGAGAATGCAGTCACTTACCACATTATTGAAATTCATTTTTGCTGGAGTTATCCAGCCATATCTTGTGTATATCTCCAAATTCCTGCTTGAGCTTTTGCATAAGTGCATGGTAAAATAGATAGTATTTGCTGAGTGAAAATTATGTGGAATCAGTTTCACATCATAATAGCTGATAGTTGTATACCTCGAATCAGTCATTACAGCTCTGTGGACATACTGGTGTTGTGTCAATTCCTGTAATTTCTAAAAGAGGTGTGGTGAGAGCTCCAAACTCTAAAGTACAGATTGTGCTCCCTTTGCATAAATATGTCTTTTGCCTGCAAAAGTTTTAATAAAGTTATAGTTCAAAACCTGAAAACATGAAGAAAAAAAAATCAACAACAAGAAACAATCCCTGCCAAAAACAAAGCAAAACAAAACCAGAAAGGCCATGCAGTGCAGTCAATGCTCTCTAACTCCCAACACACTATACTAGTTTCCGTGTATAAGTGAATCTTGTCCAGCTCTTTCTCATAGACTAGGCAAGAGCTGTTATTGTCAAACATTATCAAAAATATTCGTGCCTTTACCACCAAGTGTGACTAATTTTGAATTTTAAACATTGGAGAATGTGCAGCAATGGATACTAAAAGCTCATGCATGAGATGTTCATATCCCTCAGAGCTGTCTTTCATTAGCTTGAAGCATATTACGTAGAAGTTTGTTTCCTATGAACAGAATTGCCGTGTACCCCTAGTTTATAAATTTTTCCTTTCTATAAATAATTCTTTGGTGAGACTTCTCTCCATTGTTGGGTTTTGTAGTCTGCTGCTACATTCCTGAAGCAAATCTAATGTTAAGTTTTGCATCTCTTTTTCCAGTAAATGTCAAACATAGGCTAAGTTCCTTGGCTTTCTGTACCTTTGCATAGTAATAAAGGCTAAACAAATGCCTCACATCCTCCAAATGTGTCATTAACACTATCCCCTCTCTGAACCAGACTCAACTCCATCAAGAATAGCATGGGAAGAGTTTCAGCAGACATATTCTCCTATTTATTTACTATGCTTGCCTTGGTTACTTTTTGTAGTTATCCATACATTTCTAGCATCAGGTGTAGTGCATACCAGTAATTCTCTAATGTCTAATACTACCAATCACCTGCCTGGTTCCTGGACTATGTGAGACTTAGATGTTCAATATGCTAGTATATTTTCTCACCTTTCACTCGATCTAAACTTCACTTTCGAAAGGAAAGTTTGCTGATCACTGGAACGAAGGTAACATTCCCTTTTATTAAAGTGAATAGGCAGGTATTTACCAGTTCTGAGCTGCCGTTATGTGTTTCTGGGAATAATTAAATGGCATAAATTTGTATTCTAAATCTAATATTTCATCCTTCTGAATTTTCCATTACAAGATATACAATAAATATATGTATTCCCACCCTGTGAGGAACACATCTTTATAAAGCCCAGGCATAAGCCATTGAGAATGGGTTGTTATCATGTCCAGAGAATTAAATTATGCAATGTATATCAGTAAGAACTGCAACAGTTAATGAAGCAGACATCCTTCAGTTCCTTGGCACAGAGTAATTTCTGAACAGCACATAATACCAGAACAAAAAAGGTGTTCTGAATGCAAAGGTAGAGCAGCTACAAACCCCAGTATAACAAGGAAACAGATTCCCTGAGATCATGAACTGCAGAGAGAAAAGATATGCCTAATCAAAGCCACCAAATTAGCAACCTGGGAGTATTAGTATCCAAAGATGTTCAACAGATATGCAGAGTTAACTGAATAAAAACGCTGTCTTGAAGCACTCAAAGAGGTAATAAAGTAATGCTAATGTACCAAATAATACAAAACTAAATTGTCCATGGATAATTCAAATTCAGGCAATAGTGCCTTTCTTTCATCAGAAATGGAGGCCAGTAGTTTATGCATCACAGTCATTAATAATAATTAATTGTCCACATACTCACAGAGAAGATGATGACTTCTAATAAGTTTCACTTTATTTATTATTACTAATCCTCTTATATTTATAAGAGGAGGTGTATTACTGAATTGTAAACTGTGTCCAAGAAAGCAGATTTTTTTAACTAAAAAAAGTGTGATTTGTAAATTTAATACAAGGCTGGGAGATATGTTGTGATTCTGATCAGCTGTTCTAGAGTATTTGACAAATATAGAGAGCAACAGAGTCTAGTAAAAAATCTGACTTTAAATAAATCTATAAAGTTTGATGAAGCATGGACTGCGACCACCAGAGCAGCTACTGAGAAAAGGTTTGTGGAGTCAGCAGTTAGTCTTATTCTACGTGGTAGTTGGGCAGCATAGTTCTATCTCCTCCAGTTAGTTTAGAAAAGATCTCTCAATACTGTGTAATATGTTCTTCCAGCGTATAAGATTATGGTTTCTTGAAACTAAAAAAAAAAAAAAAAAAGTGAAAATTACACAAATTCAGACATCTGTTTAACAGAAACTAAATCCAAGAATGCCAGCATGGGTAGAAAACGATGTCTTGATCACCATGGCTATGGAAGCGTACAAGACGGACAAAATCTGAACATCTGAACATTCAACATCTTGAAAATCGTATTCTTGCATGTGTATTGCCTGTAAGATATGTTCTATACTGGGACCTTCTGTGTTATTGTAGAGTTGGCTGTGCAGGATATTTCTCATAGTAAGGGAAGAGGAAAAGAGAATTGTGCACTATAGTCACTTTATCCCAGCTTTGCCAAAACAGAGGCCTTCTAGAATCTTCTCAAAAATCACACCTACCTGCCAAGTTTCTGCCTAGAAAACAGAGCACAGATTCTTTTTTTTTTTTTTTCTGTATGAATAAGCACACTGGGAATTAAAAAAAATAATAATTCTGTTGTAATTTACTGCTTTAGATGATGACTATTAAAAAAAGCATTTTCCTTTTTTCTTGGAAATGTCATAATTCCTTTGGAATAGATCAACCATGCAATGAACTATTTCAGCTGAATGACATGAGACATTCAGAGCTGTAATAACTTCCTTCCAAGGTTCAGGCCTTATCATCATAACTCATACTTAGAGTACTTCATCATTCTTCAAAGTATTTGAAAATTCTTGCCATTGTACAGAATATGAAAACTTTTCTTGGTTGAAGTTCACAGCAGCTAAACTCCTATTGGATTCAATTTTCCCTTAAGTTATTAAGCTGTAACTTTAAACATAGGTTGCTGCAAGAACTGCATTACATAATGGCTCTCTCGGTCTTACAACTACCATTATGAGACAACACCTATTCAAAATATGAAACAGGAAATTTATTTTTTTTTTCTCTGACAGTATAGCAGACTGGAGACAGAAGTCTTAAAGTTTGTCTGCTGAAGGGTGTGAGCTGCATCCCTGGTTACTAATTTAGCATCATGCAAAATGATGGTTTAATTAGAAGCAGCACATTGCCTGTGATAAACAGATGTTCCCTTTATTTAACTGTTGCCTGCAAAGTTAGCACAAATAGATTTTTTTTTCTTTGACACAGCCAGTTAATTTCCAGCCTTTGGTCATTGTATCCACATATAGTTCCCATAAGCAAAACATTCCCAATTAATACGTATTGCCATAAGTAAGTATTAGTTCATCCTTGCAAATATCTATAATTTCCTTGAAACACTGCAGCTAAGAAGTTGAGCTCCATCAAAACTGTATGAGTAACAGTCCAATAAAGCCACACCTAGTTGTCAGTGGCCCAGGATTTGGGTAAACATGGTCCAACCCAGCACTCATGTGTCCGGTGACTTGGTAAACAGTGCAGCATTCAGAATTTTAGGGTCCTACCTACTGAGTGAATAAGACCCCACCTTGCTATTATTGCTGTAACAGCAAGGTAAACAAAAACTCGACATGCAACTCAAAAGAACTGCCATTGGGCCTACTTAAAAATAATTCTGTGTAATTGCTTGATAGGTTGCTAAGCAAATAAAGGCTCGGCTTTGTTCTACTTTTCTAGCCTCTAGGTAAATAACAAGTGTAGAATAGCACTCACGAGTTAATAAGCAAATACAGCTTTTAACTTTTCAAAAATTATCTTTTGGATACTGTAGCAGATGTTATCATGAATACACTACTGATTTCACCAGTTTATGAAGAATGCTTTGCCTTATTTTTCACATTCTGTTTTTTCTGTATATGTCTTCAAGAGCTACAAATGTTTATCATGGAGCAAAAGGCAGAATGTCCATCTATGTTATTCTGAAGTGAAAAGAACAACTAGATGTACTTTTAAAAATGGTTATTTACCATTTGTTTACTTTTTTATTTCAGTTCACTTTCTATCGCTGTGTAGCCATAATGTTCATGTAGCTCAAGATGTAATACTTACGAAGGATGGGTATGAACTGATGTGTTTAAGTTGCAGTCTCTAGAAGGCTATCTGAATGTATTTGGTTCACCATGGGTTTGTGGCTGCAATGTTCCAGATTTTCGAAGCTCAGCATCTAATGTACCAGTCACCTTTGAGAAGCTCTCTTTTTGATTACAGCTTTAAAGTTTCACAGAAAGCCCACTGGAGAGTCTGCCATCTCAGGTTCAAATTCTGCAATGTCTTCATTGACAATGCTGAGATCTAGTGGGCAGAAAAACTTCCTCTCAAGCACTCTATCCACCTCTAATTAAGAGCATTCACTTTAATGGTATTTCCTGTAGGTACATAATAGTATAGTTTCAGTTATTTTGTGCTCATGAACAGTTAAATATCTATGACCTGATCTTTTGGGCAGCTGAGCACCTTCTTGAAGGTGATGAATGCTCCGGTCAACGTGTTGATGGCTACTTAAAGATTGCAAAGTAGAACTGCTTCTGTAGTTGTGCTTGCTCTAGTGAAATGCAGGGGAATAAGAGAGTTTCTTATTTTGCCTTTATTTCCCTGAGCAAACATGTAGCTGGGGCCTCCCAGTGAACTGTTACAAAGCAAGAGTTCTATCTATCCTACATCCTGTATTTATTTACACCAATGGGACTTCTTGTTTGAGTAAGGGCTGGTAACATAAGCATTTCCAAAATCAAGTTGTAAGGTTTTCCATGTGACTGTAAGGGTTTTTTTCGTGACTGTAATAAACTGAAAAATTCAGCAAAGAGATCACAGAGGCTGCAGGAACCACTATGAGTCTAAAATCTTCTGTGAGCCATACAACCAGAATACACACATTAGAATCAAGCAAATCACAGCTATGTGATGAGTGATCACAATAGCAAATAGCTCTACTACTGCAAACAAGTATTGCCCTTTTTATTACATAAAATAGCTTAGAAAAGCAAGTTATGCCACTAGTAGTAGTAATGTATTTTAGTGTTAATATTTGATACAGTTCCTGCCTCACATTTGCTATACAGTTCTGTTTTCTCTGAACTGACTGTCCTGAAGTCTCACTTTTAAAGAAATGTTGGTATTTTTTGTCACTGTCAATATGAACAGGGTCTATGTAGAAGAGAGTTTTGAAAAAGAGTGCTCTGAATATTGCTTTTCTAAACTGAATTATGAAAAAAGAGGGGGGAATTCTTCATTAATAGGCTAACTCCAACAAAGCAGAAGCAGAAGGAGATTACCCACTTCTAGTTAGAAGATAACATGACATCCCATAGCATGCTCGCAGTTTACCCCAACTTGGAAGAAATCAACCTGTGGTCATTTTCTGACAGCTTTCTTAATTAGCAGATTGGGATTTTAGCCCACAAAGAAATTGATAAAGGTGTACATATGAAGGGCTAAACTGTTTAACTTTGTAACTGGAACAAACTAAAGAACTTGTTTAGTGAACAGGTCTGTCCTGGGTGCATTGCAGTTCTGCTGTTACTTAGGGTTTGGGTGAATTTACAGATTTGCTGGTAGTCTGCAACCACTGTATGATTTTTGCCTTTAATTTGCCACCTTGTTTCTGTTTTGCAAGGTAACCAATGTACGAAATGTTCACATATGTTCATCTACACTATATTTTAGCTTCACTTTGTGCTTTTGGCTGGTTCGGCTGTTACAGGCAGGAAAATATTGCTCGATAGGAAGGGCTGTTTTTCAGTTGCCAGAATTCCTCTGCAGTCTTAATGGAAAGAAGCAGGACTTTTTGGGGGGAGCCAGCATCTCATTTCCATTCCACTCTCATACAGCCACTGTTGTATCTGCAAGGGCTGCAGAGTGCAGCCGCTGCAGCCGGAGGAACAAAGACACCATTCAGCCGGGAGAGCAGCTTCCCTTCCGCACCACTCTCCGACCACAGCGAGGTTGGCCGGAGCACACTCTCCAACAGACACGGGATTCGCCAGCTGAACAAAACTCCCCGCGGATGCCCGCTCGGCACTGTGAATGAGCCTACTGGGATGAAGACTTCCTTTTCAGTGCTGGCGTGAGCGATGAGGATCAGCTGTGCCTTGTCCTTGTTCCTCCGCTCTTCACATGCAGAAATGTGACCTGTGGGATAGTACTTCACAAAGTTACTGCTCTTGAGCGCTAGGGTGGCTGGTGGCACTATCCAGCGGCGTTCTCAGGTTGTGTGTTTCAGCACTACAGAAGTTATAAGAAAACATTGTGTCTAATCTGCCACCTCTGAAATCCTGTTGCAGGGGTCATTTCCTGACTTTCATGTTGCTACAGTCCGGTCCCTTGGAAGTTCCCACTCCCTACAACTTCATAACTTAAGTATAAATTGAGGCATTTTCTCGTATCTGTTTCCTAAGTTATACACATTTGGGGGGAAATTAGTTTAGGATTTTGCTTAAGAAAATTAATATAGGCATTTGCCTGATTAAATAATTAAATTCTCAATAAAGTTATAAACTGAGTTTTAAAGAAAAAAGAACACCTTATTCGTAGTGTTTGTTCATTTTCAGACTTCAGGTAGATGAAAAGTGTACAAAAAATTGTTAAAACTTCTTAGCAAGAACTCATGCCAGCCTTCAACACATCTGTTTCTTTAATGAGCAAAACCAGGTCACAGCTTTCATTTTCAAGCCCCAAATTACATGGTACCAGTACTAGATTTGCAAGTCAAGCTTTGCTTTGCAGATAAACAACAGATACGGCTGAGAGAGGCTAAGCGACCATGACCATAAACACAATTTCAACACAGAGTCACCATTATCAACTGTGGTAGTACAACATCAGAAGTCAGCAATTAAAGAGAAAAATGACTCAAGCTAGGATTAGTGAACCAACTTTATTCCTAATGAAATGTTATTGAAGCAACTGAAGTTGAGATCATGGACAAATAAGGCCCAGCATATCTGCAGTTTAACTATATGTCATTAACAGGTGTGGCAGAAATCTTCACCAAGATGAAGCAGTTTAGCTCCATTGATGACAGCAACGTACTCTTTATTTAAATTGCTATGATCAGTGCAATCAGATTTATGGTACAGTTCTAATCTGGAGTATAACGCGAGCAAATCTCTGATTTGTGCAGCATGTTGTGTTCCCTCCTTTCTTTCCCAAAGTAAAACTATTTTATTTCTACTCATCTCCACAAAATGTGGACATCAGTAAACCATGAGTCACAAAGACTTGGTGGCTCAGTTCAGATATACATCCAGAAGTTCAGCGGTTTCCAGAGTTTATCTGATCTCATCCAAACTTCTACAGTCTGGAATCTGGATGGCAATCTCCTGAAAACAGACTGTCTTGTGATTTTGCAGTACTTCCTTGTTTCATTCAGGTCAGCTGTCATGCAAGAACAGCCTTTCTCACAGTATTTTGGCATTTCCGATTTCAGTTCTGGCTGAAACAGAGAAGTGCCGAGGCATGAGAAATAACTTTGCAATAGCTTACAAAACATTTTCAAAAGACTAGATTTGCTTCCTGTTGGCTTGAATTTCAGGTTAATTTTATTCTAGGTAGACTGATCTAGTTATTTCCTTCCCACACAATAATTTCTCTAGTTTCTTTACTGACCAAATGTAATTTGTCCAGTAGCATTTTCCAGAGAACAAAGCAATTTGAACACGGTGCAAAAACTAGCTGGCACATAATTACATAGAAAGATTACTGGACTGTTGACAAGTGTTTTTCTGCACTTTTTTGCCTAGCTCTAAGTTGCAATATACTTGTCCTTAGACTAAGTGGCATAGCTAGATTTATTAAGAGTATTGTTACTTACTTAATTATTTATACCACAACAAACTAGAGGCAGAATCCTGCTGCACCTTACCTGACAACATTCTCATATATTAGGAAGTCCTCTAGGTGAGTGGATTAGGGTTTTTGAAACAATTTCATCAACATTCCAGTCCAAGATTGAAGAATAATCTTTAACAATGATACTATCGAAAACTTCTGCCTTTTAATTTATTTTTTGTTATACTACTTCTTATATTCCCCATAAAAGAATTAAGAGTCTTACTCGTTAATAGAGTTGGGTCAATCATTTGCATAAACTTATTTGAGTAATCAACTTTTATACTCTTCAGAACCAATATAGGGTATATTGCAAATAAGCAGTTGAAGAAAAAAAAAAAAAGATGTTTAATTTATCTTTCATTATTTAATTTGCTACTCCACTTTTCTATATTTAGACGTAAACACATACACACATGTATCTGAACTTTTATTTCTGAAATCCAGCTTCTGCAGGCTTCACTTTAAAGGCACACACCTACACCACTGTTAAACAGCAATCTCTCACACAAGTATCCAAACAATATTCATATATAACACTTTCTGCTAAAGAAAGCCTTGGCAATGTTCCAGGTGTGTATTTGCTGGATGCACAGACTCAGTCAGTGAATTCTAATGGAATTTAGTAGAGGCAGTGCTGTCGGACTACAGGAGTACTGCAAATTTTGGTGACTGCAAAGCTGTCTGATGGTTTCTATTTTATTTTTATTCTTCCCTCATACTTTCAAATGATCAGCTGAATTCTTGTTAGGTGTTTGTAATGAAGAGGTATAGAAAGGAAGAGAGTTTAATTAAGGAAAAAAAAAGTGCTTAGATATGGATAGCATTTAGGAAGCCAAATGATGCAGCCAATATGGTGCTACTGTAGTAAATATTCCTTACCTGCCTTGAGGAGCTGCAAAGAGCAAGGAATAAGCCTTCCCTGTTTCACCAAAAAGAGCATAAGCAAATAAAAAGTCTGTCAATTCTATTGTCTTCTCTTCTGACATTTTAGATTATTTATAAATATGTTTAAAGCTAGTTGTTGCCAGTGGATTTACAATATTTGGGACACAAGGTCTTTTGTTGTTTAGATAAATAAATTGAAGCAGTAGTCATAGAAATGCAAGCTTTTGCTATATTGTCTATTAATTACCTGAAAAAAAATGTTCCTAAGATCTCTTACCATAGAAAGTTCTCCAATACAGTGACTGACCATCTGATGCCAAACAAAAAAAAAGACATGAGAAAAAAACAAGCTTGGATCTTTGTTAGCCTGGTGAAAACTTCTGAGCAGCAGTCAAGAAGCAATTTCTTTTGGGTGCTATTACCAAGTTTTGGCTCAGAAAGTCTTCATAGAACTATATTGTATAAAAAAAAGTTGACTACACTTCAGGAGCAGTCATAATGGGTCTGTCCTGCACAACTCTCATTGGACTTCAGATACCTTCAAGCTGGCTGAGGATTTTTTGGCCTCTCTTTTCCTCCTTATAGAGAATGTAGTGTTGCAATCTCTCTTTTTTTTTTTTCCACAGGAAAAAGCTTTTATATAGATTCCCTCCATCTTCCCATCAGGAAAACCAAAAAAAAAAAGAAATACATACTTTCCAGTTGGCTGAATATGAAACCAAATATTCTGGTTTGCTGAACTAATCTGAAATGTTTCATTTTAAGTCAGCATATACTGAAATGCGTATCCCTCTGCAGCTGCTTTGCTATATAAGTCTCTTACCCATGTTCTCCCTTGTGGACCAGTGTTTCTTGGCCAAACTCTCTCTTTTCAAATGAGATGGATGGTGCTTCATCAAAGACGTATGACCTGGGTGTTAAATGCATCACTTCAGTTTGGCCATATGAATATATTTCAGTTGTGAAAATGCTAAAATTAAGTATTTCCTTATTTCTGCACTGGGATTTTTTCTTAATATTCTGTTCAACACAATAAATAGGAATTTCAGCTTTTGTTTCACTCTGAGATGAGAGAATGTATTGAAATATTATAGTCTCAGATGACACACTGATTTTCATTCAGCTCAAGTGTGATTAGAAAAAAACCTCCTGTCCTATTAGTACAAATTGTATCACTCCAGTTTGTGTACTTTGGTCCTCAGTTTTCTTAAGAATCGCATAGGTTTGCATAAGGTTTCCATAATCAGAAGAAGATAGTGGCTTATGTGTTTCTTGCACTAAGGCCTGACTCTGCTCCCACTGAAATGAGTGGGAGTTTTGTCACTGGCTTCAATGAGAAAGGATCGTCTTAAGTGAATATTTATGGGTACAAAAGGAAAGCCACTGGGCATGTGGTTATCTCCCAGTAACCCACATCCTGCCGTGTCTTTTTGCTTACAGGCATTATAAATAGGCACTGTATATATACAAAATAACCTTTTAAAGTGGAAGTACTTTTACTTACTTGTGATTAGAGTTGCTTGCTAATCTATCTTGAGAAGGAGAAGACGTAGACCAGTAAAAACCTGACTTGTTCTAGGGTATATGCTGTCTTCTGAATGGTTTCTGAGAAGGCAGAGAAACAGAATCTGCAAGGCTGTTCTTTACCCACCTAGATAATTTTTTTAAAAAGTATAACAACGTATAGAACGTCTGTCTATCACAGGAAGTACCTACATGAACTGATGTTGTGTTGATTTTGGTTTTTATTTAGAACAGTTTCTGTGTAAAAAACACAGTTTTAGGGGTCTGCTTAAGCACTTTATGATTTGTTTTTATCAAAACACTTGCAATTATTTTTCTGCTTGAGCCTGCAGCATTTGACTAGTACAAACTGTGTGAGATCCCTTAGTTTTTTTTCCGAGTATTTTAGAAAAAACAGAACCAGAAATTCATCAGGATACTTACATGAAGTCCTTAAGCTTCCTAGTGATGAAATGATACTGGGCAGTTAAAAACAAAACAAAACAAAACAAAGCAAAAACCACAGAATAGAATTTCGATAAAGTAAGTGGAAGTATTTGTGCAAAAATTTTCAACCGTTCCATCTGTACAAAGCAATGCTCTAATTTTACAGTGACACCTTTTTCTTAGCTGGTCTCCAACTGGTTATAGAATGTAGAGGTCTTTGTTTTAGTTGAATAAAGTGATAATGTTTCTCTTTAAACCCATTTTTATAACTCTGAAATTTACTGGTGCTTTTTGCTTACGTAGAAGAATATTACTTTATTCTTTAAACATCTTTAAAGATCTTTGAAGATGCTACCTGACTCAGCAGCACGTCTTGTTGCAGTAGTAACAAAGAAGAGTAGATAGAAATAACTTTATGGACATTGAGTTTTTCAGTATGTAACTGTCCCTAGTGAAAACTCCTCTTTAAGTTACATGATGTCTAGGAAAATATTCTTTGCCTGCATGATGAATGAATTGTACATAGCATTTCACAAGTTCAGAATTTAGCTTCAATTGGCTTTTGGCAATAAACTCATACTCCTAAATAAAATACCATTGGCCCTACCAAAAAGCTCTGTGGTTCTTTCCAAGTTATGAAGATGATCTTCATTAGTTTAATTCAAAAATCATTAAACAAACAAAAAGAAGATTTTATGCTGAAAAAAAATAAGAGGAGTTTCAACATCTTAGGAAAAAAAAAAGAAATTTTTATTTGTTTATTTTTATAAATGCATTCCAGTATCTACAAAAGAGAGAAATAAGGAATGTTTTTTGTCATTGATTGCTGCAAAGAATATCCCAGTGTATCATGTGTCATGTATTATATGAAGTTTTATTAGGTATCGTGTTTTGATCAAAAGTTTTTTGTATCCACATTCTATCACACTTTTTTTCAGTACACACTTCAGCTACTGAAATCTGTTTTCCACAAATCTATGTTCGTCTAGTGGGAGAGGGGTCATTCTGCATTTATCATTGTATTATATATTAATGAACAGTATTTTTAACACAAATCCTGCTCTCAACTATCAGATAGACTAAGTACATGACTTTGGGATTTGTCAAAGACAGTTATTGATGGTCACAAGTATGAAAGCTCCCCAGCAGCCTTTCACCTCTGTGTGGATTTGGGTCTGCATATGATGTTCTGTGGTGTTGAGTATGGATCTGCACATAGTGTGGAGCATCCAGGAAAAAAAAACATGTTTGCGATGAAGGATTTCTTGTATTTATCTTGTACGTTCAACTACAGAATTTCATTTTTATTTCCATATACCAAAAGCAAAAAATCAGATAACAGACTGTCTTTAGTAGTTTAAAAAATTGAGACCACATGCAAAAGACTACTCAAAAAAAGCAATGGCAGAACTGGCAGTGGAAGCTGGGAGATCTTACAGACTGTTCTTTGCTCTGATCACCTTTACATTTCTTTATTTCCACATCTGTGTCAACAGTATAACCTACAGTGATAGGAGGTTTTGAACACCCTGTCTTTCTTTATTCTCTAATAAATTCCTAAGGAAGTATTTTTTGATAAATGTATTGCTTGTGTATTTCTGGACTTGTTATTTATTTTTATGTTTTTTAAATTCCTGTAAAGGATACAAGTCTGAAGCAGTGCACACTGCCATAACTGGGGGAAAAAAAAAAAAAAAAACCAATGGATTTGCTCATTTTTTTTCCCATTTTTTTTCCTTTT
>VXAL01008782.1:62014-100531 GCA_013399475.1 Chauna torquata
AAAAGAAAAGAAAAGAAAAGAAAAGAAAAGAAAAGAAAAGAAAAGAAAAGAAAAGAAAAGAAAAGAAAAGAAAAGAAAAGAAAAAGAAAAAAAGAAAAAAAGAAAAGAAAAGAAAAGAAAAAAGAAAAAAAAATGTATTTGCTGAGGCAGGTTAATGTACAAGGGCACTTACAAGATAATTTATTTACTGATTTAATTTCTATAAAGAAAAGAGTTATTTCTAATATTCTGTAAGGCTTACAGTTTTGCAATCAAGCATGATAACATAGCCCAAATCCTAAAATGAGCATACAAGAGAAGAGTGCAAGGGGTTTAAAATTAAATAGGAAAGCTCTTAACCTGAGCTTTATGATTCAGTGTTTCTCATGCAAGTAATTTACTATAATTGAAAAGAGAACACTGTGTCCTTACATGCTCTGATGCAAATTTGAGTCTAAAACATGGGATGTCCCTCATAATGAAGTATGGGTTTGGGTGTGTCAGATATGTGTGTGGCTTCATTTGAAATTAACTCCATAGCTGAACATGACAGGGAAAGAACATGCTGAAGTTTCTTCTCATACCATAGCAGAGAATGTCACAAACGAGTGAGTCACTGCCTGAGCTATATTTTCAGTTTGTGTTGTGTTTGGTCATCTTTCTCCTGTGTGGGAAGGATGGTATGCCTGGTCTCCAAACCCCTGCTTTATGTGCTGTAGCTGAAACATGCCCAACTGCAAAGGTGAGGCAATTATAAAAACATATCTCTTCCCCTTATCTTTCCTCTGAACACATTTGGACCTATGTCAGAAATCTGGAAAACTTACAATAAAATTTCATTGACTGTATGCTCTCCCACATACATTCTTCAAAACAGAGATGGCAGGATTCTTCCTGTTGGCTGCAGCCCTACAGTATGCTGCATAGCATTTCCTATGAGGTGCTCAAGCACCTTAATGAGAACTGAAGACCTTCATCATCCCATCACATCTGTGACAGTTTGTATCCCATCTTTTTTATTATTTTTTTTAGAAAAGATGGCATATTTGTGTCATTTCAAACAGAAGCATCCTTCTTTTAATATAAATAACTATAGTCTCACATACAGAGAGGACAGCTGGTACTGTATCTGATAAAAAAAGAAATGACTTTTTAGGGAAAAGAAATCTTTCGAGACCCTTCACGGGGAAAAAGGTGAAGGGTTAAAAAAAAAAAACATAGAAATTGTCATCAGTGCACTGTGGATTTTACAGATCACACTCTCTCTAGTATCTACCTTTATTATGGTACAAAAGTCACTGAATTACATGGAGTGAAACCTCAGACAGAACTTCTGTCCAGTTGTTTCACCTAACTTTATTTAGCCAGCTTCACATCCTAACCAGAGCCCTCATTAGATGTGAGCTGCACTTGGATATGTGTATCCATGAGTCTTTGTAGTCTGATGCTTATATATTATTCGACAGAAGATCAATCAGGTCTGCTTCAAGCAATGCTGCAAAGCCAGCATCTGCGAAGGTCCTCAGGTCAGTATGACAACATGGGTTCCAATGTACTGGTCACTACTCACCGTCCAGTACTCCAGGGTGTGGAGAAAAGCTCCTTTATGTAGATACTACTTGCTGGGGATAAAATAGCATTCCACCTCAAATAATCAAAGTTAGAACTAGGTGAACAAAGTGCAACAAAGGCAAATCTGCAGGTGATTTGCATGTGAAACAGGAAAGAATACTTCTATTTGTATGACAGCCCACTATCTGATTGCGCTGAACCAGATCACTCCTTTTGTTTCTTCTTTTTTTCTCCTTGTGCTGTCATACAAATTGACTGAGTGTTTTACCTCCCTATATTCTGATATTTATGCAAGTATATCGCTACACTTCTTTGTGGACTAGAAGCTGAACTTGAACTTCCCTTTTGACTGCTGAAAAGATGTATTGTGTGTGTATGGAGAAGGGGTAATTTAGGGGTTTCCTCACTGTTTGTACTGTTTTCTGTTCCTTCTTTCAGTTTAACACAGGCACCAATTGTTATCACAATATTTATTCTGTGTGATAAAAAGTGTAGTAGCACAAAGAGGCTGATATATTTCGTAGCCTTCAGTACCTCATCTTACAGCTTTACACGCATTACATCTGTGTACTTAACACAAAGTGCACCCTTCATTGTTTATTCTCCGGTCCCATCCTCCCTGCTGAAGTTTGGTCCATCCTATACATACATCTACTTCCACCAGACTTCTTTTTAACTAGTGTCATGATAGATAGTGGGACAGTTTGTAATGGGTCTTTCTGGCCCATTTCATGATTTTCTGTTCCTTGATGACCATTTTGAGGCACATTTCTTCCTCCCTGCTCACAGAACTCTTTATTTCTTCATATCTAGATGTTGCCTTGTGTGCTCAATCACTTCCTCTCAGTGGTAAATTTGTTAGACACAGATGCAGTCATTTACGATATTTCTTAAATTCCGTTGGACGTTGTATTTCTGACAAATGCTATGTGTTCACTCCAAGGCATGATGCAGTGTTAGTCATCTTTATATATTCATACTAAAAATAGTGAACCCCACAGCCAGCTACCTCTCTGTCAGTGGAAGCCGGCTCTATGACTGTGGAAAGGTGACTAACTCGTAGTGCAAACATTCTCCAGAATGCCTCAGCTTAGTCAGCTCTGCTAGGACATTTCCTCCACACTCTGGATGATTAATGTGCTAACCATTGTCTTAAACATTAGCTTTGTATTGGCAGTGGTAATGAGAAACATTTAATGTGAAACTCTACTCCAAATTTAAAAGATGTTCTTTGACAAGTTAAAGGAGATGTCGTTTCAATTTGTGCTGCCTCATGTTCCATCTTTGCTGAAGCACATGAGTTCAAGGCATGCCCTAAGGCATCTTACACCCATGCTACAACCTAAAAACTGTGTGCTTTAGCCAGTAACTAGCAGCTACTGACTGTTGCATGTCCAAAGACATGACTAGGTCACCCTGTCACTATAAAACTAATGGAGTTTTTTAACAGCCTTGAGGTATCAGTTGCTGGTTATCATCACTTTGCATTTGTCCCACAGAAGACAGAAGAGATAATTTGACCTACTACACTGACTAATAAACAAAAATTTAAAACTGGGTAGGGAAATGCAAAGAGTTGTTTCACAACTACTTCTGGGAAAAAGCAGAGTAAAACAGTATAACTAGAGAGGAGATGTGTTAACTTGTAAAATAGTCAGACTTATAAAACAAAGGGAGGTCTGTCAGTTTTCAACTGGCACCAGAGAAAGGTTCAAATTGATAGAAAATTTGAATATCTGTCGAAAGAAATTGAGAACCTCTCTGGGGGCAGAGAAGACATCTGCTATGTTTTTCTATTCTGGACTAACCCAGATCTCTGCAATGCCAAGTAATGGTTACAGTAGTAACAAAATGTAAATTGTCACATCTATTTTATATACATATATAAATATATATACACGTTTGTGTGTGTAAAATATTTCAATATAAATACATGTAAACAGTTCATCTATATATAAATACAGATAGATACATACAGACACACAAAATATAGAGAAATCCATATACTTAAAAGAAAGTGTATGTGGACAAAAACTCCACAATATATCTGAAGTTCTTATAAACATCGAGGAAAATATTTTTAATCAGCTAATTGAGTTCATATGGTTACCTCCAACTCTTATCTATGGCAAACCTCACTCCAAGTATTAGTTCTGAGTCTAGCACTATAGGTCACTATTTACCTGAAACATACTGTCAGAATCCAGGCTAGTAGATGTTAAACCAACCTGATTAATCAGAAAGATTAAGAAAATACCATATTGAACTTTCAGCCAGGACTCCGACAGACCTGGAGCTGTAGGATTAGAGCCATAAATACCTAAAAATGATAAGTTCACGGGGAACAGATGAAAAGCTATCCTACATGTAGGAATGTTTTGTTCAAAGGTGGCTAAAAAGATGTCAGCATGAAGAGAGGGCTGAAATTTCAATTCTCACATTTAGAGCTAAGTGTCTGTGTTCGTATTGTATTGCTCTTTGAAATGAAAGCTTGCACACTCAATGAATCTTGTACATTTTCCTTCAAGAATTTAAAAAAATATAGAAGACAAGAAACTGTTGTTAGGTCATTTCTTTTCAGTGCCAGTGCTTCTAAAAACAGATATCTCCACAAGGACCTCAGAAATGAACAATTACTGCTTTTACTGCATCTTCAAAGTAATTATTTTTTATTGTTACTAAATGTACTTTTTGTCAAGGACACACCACTCTTGACTAGTTTCCTGACTGCAGTTGACAAAACAGAGATCTAGAACAATACTAGCATGACCAATAAAAATAACATTGAGGGGCCTGATATACAAGATAAATTACTGGCTTTTACCTCACTGATGGCCCAAAATGTCTAATCAGTAAGTAATATTCTGGCTTCCATTCAACTCCCTGCCTGTAGCCCTAATAATGATGTCAGAGGCAGTGTATATACTGAAAACATAGATACACACACACACACACACACACACACACACACACACAAAAAAAAAAAAAGCACCATATTTAGCTATCTAAACAGAAATAATTTCATTTGGAAAAAAGGAGCAAAAATGTCCCTCATCTGGTGTATACAACACAGTTTTAAAGTAATATACTCCAGAGGATCAAATTATTCAGGCAGCAGAAAGAGAGGCGAAACAACCAGCCAAGGATTTTGAATAAATACTACAGCTGTGGGAAATGAGTTGCAGAAATAAAAGAAGGAGGGACCAGCTACAGAGTTTTGAGGGTAATAACCATATTAAATCTACAGGAAACACTCAGAGCAAAATTGACTCTGATTTATACCCTAAATAACTCCACTGAATTCATTGGCGTTCCATAGGATACCAAACATATCATTTCAGAAAATGGTTACTGTATGATGGCTGTGAACAAGGAAATAGAATTCTGCAGAAATACCACTGCTTTTGTCTTACCATTTTTATATTCCACTTTTTTAGAAAACTTGGAAAATGACAATCTCAGAGTGGTAGCTAGAGCCAATGGTATTGCAAGCAGGTGTTGCACAACTCCCCAGCTCCCAGAGCTCTGGTGTTCTGACTTCGTCCACAGCTCCTCTGCTGCGCTAGTTTTGGATTGCTCATGAAGGGCTCTGGGCTGTTAATTCTGTGAAGAACTGGCTAGTGCATATGTTGTTCATACAGATGTGGAGTACTGACTAGAAATAAATCTCAAGATTTAATTCAGTTTAGGTATGTTGACCTGCTTTTGCCTGAACCTTTCTGTAAGTATGTATGCTTTCCAGTCATACATGCATGTAAGGTGAAAAACAGAATGGGCTGAGCCACCCAAGAGTGATTCTCACCTAGGGACTCTTTCTGTTTCTGCAGTTCTGCTTTATGTCCTCTTCCTTGCAGTTAATTTCACTGCTTTGGATCTTTCAAGCTAGTTCTCCTATTGCCAGTGAGACGATTTTGTTGCCTTCTATAAGCATTTCCTCCTCACCATTCCTATATAAGTATATGTTAGGGCATGACTTGATTAGTATTGCTTTATCCGGAATCTTAACTGCTGTCTGTCACGAATAGAATGTGCTTCTCTCTTCAGCCAAAAAGTAGAGAAACAAATAGTTAATTCTCATTAGCAGTGAAAGCATGTTTTATTTAAGCTACTTTCTGTCTGAAAAGATACATACAGCAGTAATTGTGACTTCCTACAGCAGGCTTAAATGTCTCTGTGCCTGAGCCATCCATCTGAAGTGGTGCTTTAAAGTTTTAATTATTTTAATTATTTCCTATGAGCTTCTACAATTTTTCCTAGCTGTAATGGAGACTGAAGATGGAAATCTGACACGATCCCAAAGAAGGAGACTTACTATTCAGAAAGATCAACAGCTGTATAGGCTTATTTTCAGGTGTTCTCTTGCCTGATTATTAAACCAAACAGGTGGAATCTGTGCCAAAACCCTCCTTGCTTGTTCAAATGATCTTTTAGTGCAGCTTCATCACAATCCTGAAGTGCTTAGTTACATTTTATTTGCTTTTTGTGTACAACTTAAGCCAGATCCAACACTCCAAACTTGGTTAAAAACTAAAAGTAATTCAGGACAGAGTGTATAGAAATAATGCTTTGCATGCTTTCAGTCTGTGTCTTAAAAGTAAGGAAACATTGCACAGTTCATTAGAAAGCAAAGGTCTTCTAAATAATATTTTAATCTTCAGTCTACCTCAGACCAGATACCCGCAGAAGTTCCTTCATTTAGAAATAAAAGGTTACTTCAGCCTTATGCTATATGTCACTTCAAAGCTCCAGGCAAATTTATGGATTTATTTTACCAAAACTGAGAGCAGAAACTTTTTTTTTTTTTTTTTTATGATCATTAACAGGGAACTGATCACTGGGACAACACCAGACATAGTAATTGAAGTATATCACAATCTTCTTGGATATGGTAAGGCTACATTGTCATTTGCATTGAGAAAAGACTATAAAAATAAAATGTTGGATTGGAAAGTAGGGTTGGGGAGGAAATCCAGTGAGAAACATTGTATTGTTGGTGAAAGATATGGGAAATGAAACATGCTACCACCACAAACGGAAAAGTCATACTATTATTACTCGCCCTACTGCTATTCACTAGCAAAACATTGTTTTTGCTAATTCCCTTGAATTTCCATAAACATTCAATATCTGCAGAACAGACATGGAAAGTACGTACATACTTAGGATGCCTGGGTAATGCTGGTGGTCTGGGTATTTCAGGCCAAAATCCTCTATTGATATGTCTTGGAAAGGCTTAAAATCAGAATTTTCTTACTGATCGATGCTGTTGTATTTACCACTTGCTGAATATGTTGTTCATGAATAGTGCCACTTGTAAAAATCCTCTTGTCTGTTAATCCGGCTTTACAACACAGATAGTAAACAGTGAAGGCAGCGGGAATGGGCTAGTGCGTGGAGGCAAACTCTACTGCTAACATCAGGCAGGACTGACAGCTTAAGCTGTTATCATTTAGAGTAGAACCAGTCTGTGCAGGAGATTGACTCAGCTTCAGTGCTGAATGTACTGCAAGAAAAGCCTAAGTCATGTAATCATGTGTTGACTTTTGCATGTAGTTTCTTCAGAATGAGAATCAACTCCCTATGTGATACTTCAGTCACAGTCATAAATGCTGGGAGTCCAGTGTATTTGGCACTCGGGCAAAGGGTTAGAACAAAGAACAAATTAAAATAGAGGAAAGGATAGTGCAAGCAATGTTTTCTACTTATTGCCCACATTTACAGAAGATGAAATTTCAATAAAATTCAGTGAAAACATGAGCTGGAAGGAATTTTTTTCCTCGCTTGACCTATTTCTTTTCTGCAGTAAACGGCTAAGGGGCAGTATTGGCAGCATTAGGATCCTAGGAAGTAGGCAAGAAAAAGCAATTGTAAAGTGAGCTGTTTAGGTGGGAAGATCATTTCAAGATGAACTGGCAATCCAAGAGGTTTGTCATAAAGGGCAGAAATCAACATAAGGGAAGGAAAACACTGTTTGATCAAACATCCTTGCGAAGTGTGTCATTACAGTGACCTAGTCTCATGAAATCAAGGTGTAATCCATAGGAGCAATGAAAATGCAGGACTTTCAGATCCTTGCTTAGATGCTTAAATGCAGAAATACAAGAGGCAATGGGCACAAACTGGAACACAAGTGGTTGTCTAAACATCAGAAAGCATCCAACTTCTGGTTGGACCAGAAGTCCTCCAGAGGTCCCTTCTATCCTCAACCATCTGTGATTCTATGAAATATAGCTTTGAAAACTTTATAGTTTTTTACTGTGATTCATTGAAAAACATTGTGAATACACTTGGAAAGCCAATTGAGGGCTTCATTATGCTGGATTATTCCACACATGTTGTGATGTTTATCTTTTTTAACTACAGGTGTTTTTGTACAGCATTCCTCATGACTTCATGAGAAGGTCAAGATATCAATTTTGTCTTCTCCTCCTTTTGGCTTCTCTCCCAAAGCTGGATAGGGTCAGTATTTCACAGAATCATAGAATTATAGAATATCCCAAGTTGGAAGGGACCAACAATGATCATTGAGTCCAACTCCTGGCTCCACACAGGAACACCCAAAAATCAAACCATATATCTGAGAGTGTTGTCCAAATACTTCTTGAACTCCGGCAGGCTTGATGCCATGACTACTTCCCTGAGGAGCCTGTGCCAGTGCCCGACCACCCTCTCAGTGAACAACCTTGCCTAACACCCAGCCTGACCCTCCCCTGTCACAGCTCCATGCCGTTCCCTTGGGTCCTGTCGCTGTCACCAGAGAGCAGAGATCAGCGCCTGCCCCTGCGCTCCCCTCATGAGGAAGCTGCAGGCCGCCATGAGGTCTCCCCTCAGTCTCCTCTTCTCTGGGCTGAACAATCCAAGTGACCTCAGCTGCTCCTCATACATCTTGCCCTCTAGACCCTTCACCATCTTTGTAGCCCTCCTTTGGACGCTCTGTAATAGTTTTATATCCATATATATTGTGGTGCCCAAAACTGCCAGCAGTACCTGAGGTGAGGCTGCACCAGCACAGAGCAGAGCAGGACAATCACTTCCCTCGACCAGATAGCAATGCTGTCCTTGATGCACACCAGGAGAGGGTTGGCCCTCCTGGCTGCCAGGACACACTGCTGACTCATGGTCAACTTGCCATCAGCCAGAACCCCCAGATCCCTTTCCACTGGGCTGCAACCCCACCTCTTTAGCCAGGGTTGCCCCTTCCCAGGTGCAGAGTCTGTCACTTGCTTTTGTTAAACTTCATGCTGTTGGTGATTGCCCAGCCCTCTAGACTGTCAAGATCTCTCTGCAAGGCCTCTCTACCCTCAAGGGAGTCAACAGCTCCTCCTAATTTAGTATCATCTGCAAACTTACTTAGTATGCATTTGAGTCCTGCGTCCAGATCATTTATGAAAGAGAACTAGCTCCAAGACGGAGCCCTGGGGAACCCCACTAATGACTGACCACCAGCCTGATGTAACCCCATTTACTATAACCCTTTGAGCCTGACCCGTCAGCCAATAGAAGCTGCCAGTATCTGCCTGACAGGAAGGAAGGAGGAGCTTGTATCAGATGTATGAAAGAAAGTTAGAAGAGCTTTATTTTTTTTAACAGCAATAAATATAGGCTTTCCTTTGTTATTCTTTCTTATATTGCCTTTTGAAATATTTTATGCAGAATAATTCTTAAAAAATACACACGTACATACACTGAGGAAGTTGACAGTCCACACATGGGAATTTGTTCATGGACCTCAAAAAAAAAGAGAAAATCCTACTCTCACATCTGGCAGTCATTTGTTCATCATGGAGTTGTGCATCTGAAGATATTGCATAATAAATATGCAGGGCCAAAATCATCCTGGGTGTAACAGTACTGACGTCAATTCCGTTACACCACGAATGAATTTTTTGTGCAGAATGCAAACTGTTTTCATGACAGACAGGGAAACAGTTCAGTACAGACCCTTCTTCTTATTTTCTTTGCACAGCTGGCACCTGGTAGACACTGGTGTGCTGGCCAAGTGCAATAAATGAGATGGACCATGAAAAAGAACAACTACAAAGAAAAATGAAGAAGGTTGCTCAGATAAGAATGGGTCTGTGTGAATTTTCTTGCCTGGAAAGGGAAATAGAGGGAGAGGGTGAAGAAAAAATGATAGCATCTCATCTTCTTTTAGGAAGCAATTATAAAATCAATTTTTTACCACAAACAGAAGCAGATTGTTATCTTCCATTCCATCCACTTCCAGACTAATTTTCTTAGTGTGGTCATACCAATTAGTGCCACAGCTAATGCTCCATATTGTTTGGCATCTTCATTAATGATCTGGATGATGGGGCAGAGGGTACTCTCAGAAATTTTGCAGATATTGGGAGTAGTAGTTGACACACCAGATGGTTGTGCTGCCATTAAGAGAGCTCTCAAGAGGCTAACGGGAATCTCATAAAGTTCAACAAAGGGAAGAACAGATTCCTGCACCTGGGGAGGAATAACCCTATGCACTGGTACAAGCTGGGAGCAACTGGCTGGAAAGCTGTTTAGCAAAAAATGAGCTGTGCATTCTGGTGGACAAGTTGAATACAAGCCAGCAATGTGTCTTTGTAGCAAAGAAGGCCAAAACAACATCCTGGCCTGCATTCAAAAGAGCATTGCCAACAGGTTAAGGAAGATGATCCTTCCCTTCTACTAGGTATTGGAAAGGCCATATTTGGAGTGCTAGGTCCAGTTCTGGGCTCCTCAGTACAAGGGACATGGACTTAGTGGATTGAGTCTAGCAAAGCGCCATGATAATGATTCAGGGACTGGAGCATCTGCCATGTAAGGAGGGTTTGACAGAGCTGCGATGTTTCAGCCTGGAGAAGAGAAGGGTCAGGGTGGAGCAAAACTCTTCTTGGTGGTTGGTGCTCAGTGAATAAGCAATGGGCACAAACTGAAATGCAGGAAATTCCATTTACACGTCAGAAAAATCTTTTTTACCATGGAGCGAATTTCCCAGAGGGGTCATGGAGTTTCCCTCCTTGGAGATATTCAAAACTTAACTGACAAAGCCCTGAGCAACCTGCTGTAACTGACCTTGATTGAGCAGGGGGTTGGAACAAATGACAAGAGGTACCTTCCAACGTCAGCCATTCTGTGACTCTGTGAAGTGCAGCACGGGGATCATTACAAGGTCATAAGGGTGTGGCCAACACACAATATAGGACGAAGATTTTATTCATCTTAGATTGAAATGGTGTAGCAGCACAATTCTATTTTCTTCCCTATCTCTTTGTGTCTCTGGGTTCCTGACCCTATACAAAAGGAGTTCCTGAACTTCCCAGAACACAGGCTGCAATTGCAGCCTCAAAAACTAAGCAGCCACAAAATTAAGAGGTTATGGCAGTCACAACTTAACCCAAAATGCTAAATCAGGTCTTCACAGATAGGAATACTACTAAGTTTTAATGACTTTTAAAAATATGTCTAAGTTCCTTTTTAAAGACTTATCATTGTAAATGCATCTGATTTGTGTACATTTTTCTTAAACTTCAGTTGCTTTACTGTGTTGTCTCTTTGATTCGATTTAGAGGGGAAAAGATCGAGATATAGAACCTGGATCTGTATATACATATATCTCCATATAGATGTATCTATATAGATACATGATATAGATACATGATATCAATATAGTTGGATGGCTGTGTAGATGTATCTATATAGATACATATATGTGAGGAATATATTAGGGACATGCACTTAATAAAGGATATATTGGAATTGGCTTTGAATTCATGTTTATATTCAGCTAATTTGCTTCAACAGAAACTTAACTGAATTAAATTGAGCTACAGCAATGTAAACCAGTCTACACAAAGTAAAAGGAAAATCTGTGTGTGTACTCACAGCTTTTAGTTAAAAATCAGATTTTTTAGATTTTTTTTTAATTGAGCAATTTCAGACTGCAAAAATCAACATTTGCAACTTCAAGCACAAAACAAAAAAAAAATAACATCCTCAGTCTAGTCACAGTTAACCACATAGTGACTAAATATAGCATCAGCTAGTCCTCAGGATGTGTCCACAATAACAGATTACTCAAAATGTTCTGCTGCTATTCCCTACCTAATATTATGCTTACAACTAAATACGGAAGTTTAAAATATCTCTGTAATTATGGTAAACAGACAACAATCAGTAAAATTGCATAGTACTGTCTGCTGTTCCTAACCTACAGGCTGTATATAGAAAGCTAAATTAAACAATTCTGCCTGCCATGGGTAGTCAAATACATACTAGATTCCAGGTGTTGGTGAAGCATAGGGAAATCATTCTGAGTTGGATGTAAACTCTAGACCAGATTTTCTTGAAGATTTTTAGACAATTTCTAATTCTGAACAATTAGTGTATGTTTTCTTACTAACTGTGTCAAGAATTTTCACAGATATTTTTGAATGTGGGAGTCATTAGATATAATGACACTATTTCCTTTTACTTTCTTACTTTGGAATTGTGATATTACTCAGTGTCCAAAAACCTGTATGCTACACTCAAGTGAAATTCCTCTTTGAAATGAATACAAAAAGAGGCACATATCTGCTTGAGGTTCCTCTCTGCCTGTGTTTTGAGGAAAGCAGTACTTATTTCAGGGCATGGCTTCCACCCTCCGTGCCTGCGACCCCCCAGATGCCCTTCTGCTTACATACTGCAGCCTCTGAGTGAGAACAGGAAGAGGCGAATCAAGGAAGCAGCTGTTCTCTGAATCACAATCCTCTCTGGATTTCTCTTTAACAGACTAATGGGAAGATAACTATTAGAGCAGAAATATATTCCTTGAAGCTACCTCAGCAGCTGCTACCAAGAGGACTCACTAGCATGACAGTAAATATGGATGCGATTGCAGGCAAAGAAGTTTTGCTGTCACAGATTGAGAGAATCTCTTTCACTTTGGTTTGTAGAATCTGGAGGGTTGGATGGCTACAAATTCAGAGTCTCATCTGTATGAATGATCTGTTAGAAACTGTCTTACATTGGATCCAGAGGATTCCTTTGTATCTCACCCTGAATAAAGACTTCCCAGTCTTGGTTGCTGGGAAATTTAACCTAACAATTGATGGAGCAAAAATTCATTAGGGATTTCAGCATCCAGTGATCAAAGTGGAACTCTGGTTTGGTACCCATATTCATATTCATCTTGTATAGGAATAAATGGCTACACTTTACATAACAGAGAAGCAAAATCTCAATTCTGGCATCTCAAGGTTGAGCGCACAACATGTTGTTAGTAAGACTTTCATCTTTATTGACACATTCCATATTGCTCTGTCTAGCCATTGGTAAACATTATGAAAAATATATATATAACATATATANGGGCAGAGATCGTCCAGTTTGTGCTTTCTTGTAAAAATTTCAAAATTTTTCAGTGAAGTAGCAAACATATGTGACTAAAAGTTAAGTCACAGAAATGCTCTGTTAAGGACATACAGTAGACATCAAGGAGTACTCAAGTCTGGTTTCTGGAAATCCGTGAGGTGTGTTACATACCCACGGTACTACAGAATTTTCCCAATACTTCCTTGGGAGGCAGCACTTTTAATATTTTCAAAGTTTGTGTTGAAGAGTCATCTCTGTCTTAACTCAGCTATTCAAATACAAATCCGTCCACAGTTAGATGTGAAGAAAGCATAGAAACTGCTTCCCTGTTTAATTGAACATGTAGGGGCCAAAATTTAATGTCAACAGTTGTGAACAGTTTTCAGTCAAGATATCTATGAAAAATGTATAGATTTTGATAATCGTTCTTCTTCAAATTTAGGAATATCTGTCCTTTCTCATTTTAGAAGAGAACAACTTGTATCATATTCTTCTGGAGGCAGGTATTATCTGTTTCTTAAATACTTCAGATGTTTATTTTATGAATGGGACTGTAAGATATACTGAATTTCAGAGTAAACCACCTTTTGCCTTTCATCTCACAGATGAACTAGACCATTTCTGTACCAGATACTCTCAAGATATTTGTAAAACAGCCAAAAGTCTGAGCCATATGTTCAGAAATACTTAAAAACAATACTGAAACCGTAGTATCCAAAAATATCTCAAGTTTTCTGGTCTGAGACCTGGCATTCTGTTCAGTTTTTACTTGGAATTTTATCAGCATTTGGAAATAACTAGCAAGAGCTAAAATAGCAAAATGAGTGTAAGAACTCCTACATTATCAGAGACATAAATGACCGTGCTTTTGCATCTTCCTTCAGGAAATTGTACCAAAAATTGACAAGTAAATTCATTCACAACTGATCAATTCCCATGCAAATTCCTGAAAGTTTCTTAGCCTTGATTCCCTCTCTCAGATGCCATTTCCCTTATGTTATTTTGAGGAGTGAGAAAAAAAAAAAAAAAAGAATCCATTAATGGCTCTTCTTCCTGGATCATAGTTCCTTCCTGCCTGCTTGCCCTTACTGAGAAATTGTCTTGATCCTGTTGAAAACTAGAGTAATACAGAAATTCAGTCTTTGTACCATTTATGCGTAGAATCAGATGCAGACTTAGTTAGATTAAGAGATTTTAATATTCCCTAGTCATGCAACTTGTTACATGCTTCCCCACTCTAGCAGTTAGTTCTGAAGTTTTGCCTATGCTCTCCCTGTTTTTCATTTAACTCAGGATTTTTTCCTGGTCAAATAGATTTTCGTTAAAGAAGTCAAGGAACTCATTTCCATGAGTCAATATGAACGGAACTTCATATATGTAGAGATTATGTAGAGGATGCTGAAACTGGGTGTTGGCTACCTTGTTGCTTACCGTCAGTAAAAGTCACCAAGGAATTCTGGAAACCTTTACTCCCACTCATTGTGTTTTCTATGAATGGATGTAAATAAATTTCATAATTTACATTTGTAGAAGACAGTGAAAAACCAAGTCTGTCTGTTCTGACATTATTAAAATTGTATTTTTAATTCCCATTCTGGTAATTTCTGTATACCTTTTTCCATATATTTTGCATGTGGTACTAATATGGGTAGAAAAAGGCCTTTCCTACAAGTTTAGTTGGTGACCTCAGATGACACTTTACACTTCAGTTTGAAAACAGTCCCTGTTAATTACTTAAAGCATTTATTTCCTTGATTAAATATCTCATGAAGATATGACAATTTTTATTGGAACTTAGGCTTCTGAATGCAGAAGTCACTTTTGAAAAAGAGTTTAGATGCCTGACCTGGATATTTCTTGAAAATCATCCTTTGTTAGCTTTAGCATTAAAAAAAATGAAGTATACGTTCCTGTAATGTTTCGTCAAGTTCTGACTAAGAGAGAATCAGAAATGTTCTAAAATGTGCAATTACAAACAGGCATAAACTTTGAGACATTTTTGTGGTTTCAGAGAAAACTGACTTGAGTACATACGTCTGGAAAGTCCCACCAAGAAGCCACTTCTGTATTTTCAGGAAATTAAGTAAAAGGGCCCACTGCAATTTTTTCTATTGTCCATTGTTTATTTATTTTAAGCCACATAATAAGCAGACATTTGTGATCATAGGTACAGCATTTATACCAAAAGACACTGTTTGAAGATAAAAAGGTAGTTTATGTAAACGACTGTTCTTAAAATTTTTGAGACCATTTGTAATGGTTTTATATTGTGTGAGGCTGTGAAGAGTGAGGGGATTTCAAAGCTCTGCAGCTGTGGAATGAAGCCACAATCACAGTCATTCTCCCAAGTACTCTTTTTTTACTTCCTTTTTCTGGAATTACCCACAGAGATTACTTGACATACGAAAAGTAGTAGGATATGCCAGAAGATGCCCCTGAACGGTCTTGATAAAAAAGGTGACTGGAAGAGTACTATCCTCAATTAGATTGCTATTCTTGAGTGTGAGAACATCTGCACTAGATCAGAAGGTACCTGTAGCCTCACATCCTGTCTCCAGGACTGGTCAATAGCAGATACCTACAGAAAAATGTAAAAGCAAGACAAGTATATTGTGTCCGTATTCCCTGGTATTTGGAAGATCCCAATATCCAGCAGCTTGTAATTCAGAGATTTCTTTACATAAGAACAGAAGAGCCCTATTGGTTCAGAATCAGGGTCTGCCTAGCCTCAATATTCTATCTCCAACAATGTCTGTAACTAGATGCATAAAAAACAGTAAAAGCAAGACATATATCCTCTGCATCACTCTCCCAGCCTCTCGATACTTTCAGACTGGAAGGCTTCATAAGTCTGATACAGTTTGTTTGTTCAGTTGTCCACCAACAGATCTCTCTTCCAGTTAGCCAACATTTCCCTGAAATCGTGTAAACCTCCTGCATCCACAGAGCCCTTTGGTAACAAGTTCCACAGCTCTGTACCTCATTCTGTTTGCTTTGAACTTGGCTGCTAATATCTTCAATTGATGGCCACTATTTCTTGTATTTGATGGAAACTGTAAACTGCTGGCACTTGATAACAAATGTTGAAAAGGTAAAAATTACAGTCAGTTGGATTCTGATGTAGCTCAGAATCACATTTCCCTATTTCAAAAAGCAAGTGTCTCCATCAGCTCCATCAGGTCTGCACTGACAGAGTAGACAGCCTCTTTCCTTTCTTTAAGAAGGTTTTCCAGATCAAAGGCCCTTTTCATTCCTTCAAAATTTATGGATTTCTAATGCCCCTGGCAATCCAGAAGCCAAACTGTCCACTTGAAAGATTTCAAGCATGAGTAAAAAATCTTCCAAACCTGAGGCTATTGATCTGGAAGACTTGGAAACAAGACTTTTTGTAATGATAGCGATATCAGGCAGTTGGGGACTCACAACTGCCACACTGAAGTCTGATCATGCAGAATACTGTGACTCTGTCCCAGCTGACTCCTTAGCAATATTGCAAAGCTGCAACACTTTGAACAAGCCCTCAGCTGCACACTGGAGGCATCACAAGTGAAGACACTACATAGAAAGTATGTTTCACATTGTTGCTGAGCAGTCTTTGCTGCTTTGTGGTGAGGGAAATGGGAATTCTGCTGGAGGAAAAGAAAAGGGAAGAAAAAGAGAATATTCTTCACATTGGCATCACAAGTTCCACTTCATTTCTACCATGTTTCTCCCACTGAAAGAATAATGGGCTTAATGTACTTCATATAATCACAGAATCACAGACAAGATTGGGCGTTGCCAGGGTGGTATGGCCATAGGTACATCATATACTTACCTACCCATGTTGTTGAATGTCCAGCAACAGTTTATGACATTGTTCCTTCATTCAGCTCTTTCTCTAGTGTTGTGAAAACAGTCATCTTCTGATAATATAGCATGTTTTTTCATATTAATACCTTACACTTAATTCTTGCTTTCTGGTTTTACGAAAAGAGCCCAATGTCCTTGCTAAAGGTAAGAAGTTGCTTACAACAGGCATTTTCATAAGGCTTTAATTCCGAAAAATGTAAGCAATGATGAGGATTTACAGCAGAACCATCCTGTCATACTGCCGCTGCACCCTGCTACTCCCACAAAAAGCATGGTGCCAGTGGCAGTGTCGTGTCCTCACCTCGCATAAGCCTCCTTTCTGATAAGATGTGACAGCTGAGCTTGCACACACTGTTATGCCTTACTGAAATATTAGGGTTTGTTTTGCATAGTGACATGCTGATAAACTCTTAATTAGCTGCTATTTACAAGTATCTGCTTTTACAGTAGATCCTAATTCATTGGCCTCTGCCTATACTATGTCTATATATGCCAAATGTAGATTATATTGCAACTAGTATCCTCTTGTGTATGTGTATACAAAGGATGATTAGCTGTAAAGCCTTCTGTGAGACATTTTATATGGAAAACTACTTAGAAAATATATCAGGTTGCACCAGACAGCTGACTAAATTCTGGAATGAATATCTGCTAACCATGGATATGCCAAGATTGTCATATCTACTAACCATTTATATGCCAAGATTGTCATTCACAGTTACTTTGTAATTGTATCCAGACCGCTAAAGCAAAAACCTTATTTGGCAAGTAACATTAATACTAAATAATATACCAGCCTAACACAAGCACGTTATTATGCTTTTTCCTCGCTTTACCAATCTCTGTGGTCTACCAGTCCCTCACTCTAAATTTCAGATGTCTGTTTCTAATTGGATGCTTCCTTTTGTGATGATAAAGATGATTCATATAGTGTCCTAAACATATACAAGACTTTTCAGAACACACTGGATACTTCTGCTTTAAGGCCTCTCAGTGCTGTTCCATAATTATATAAGGTTTTGTCAAAAGGGGATTGGGAAAGGCTGTACTTTCCAAAGAACTGCAAATAACATGATCTCTAAAGAGATCAAGGTGAAAAAGATATAAATACGAATTTGCTCTCTTTGCAGTAGAATCAGTGAAAGCATTTCTGATACTATTATCTTTGTGACAGTATGTAATATTCTACTGTCTTCCTTCTTTCAAAGAAATGTGACTTTCTTTTAGAAAACATTATTCTGTAAAGATATTCAGTAAAATTAGACTATATCTAAAACTTAGAAGCTCTTTGGGGCAGAGATACCTGTTATATTCTGTCTTCAAGTAGAAGTGAACGCAGAGGGAATCTGTGCCACTGCTGGAGTGCCTTGGCACTTCCACAATAAAAACAAGAGTGATTGTGGTAAGTAGATGTGACCTCTTCTTTTATTTATACTGCCTTTTTTGCATTTACACTTGTATTTAAATATCTCTCCTCTTTAAACTCCTCTTCCATAGGTCATAATTTGTTTTCCCACCCTGCCCTTTACTTTGCATCTCAATCACAGCAAGGCTTTTGAAGGGGAACCCTGTAGAGAGAAATGAGAAATAGTGCAGGCTCTTTCACTAGAACACGGGAATTTTCCCTCTTCAGATACCAAGAGGCTTTGTCCCTGAAACTCATGGGTGGCCTTATCTCTATAAATGCACAAATACACTGCACTCCTGATTTGCTACCACTTTAGGTTTAACAAGGTAGAAGAGGGTCAGCAAATGGTACCTGTGGCTTGTGGCTTAATTTATGCATGCAGAGATTCCTCTGAGCATTTGAAAGGATAGGTAGAAATAATATTCACTCCACCTTACCACCCACCCACATTGCCCTTTTTTACCCTTGTGCAGCTTTTCCTTGTCTAATGGATGTGGCAGTGATTGCAGTGCTTTCTTAGTTCAGCTGCCAAACCCTCTTTTCCTGTGGGAGTTGGGAGACCTGCTAGTAAAGGTATCTTCTGCATATTCAGATTCAAAGGTCATTATCTGCCTTTAAGTTCAAGATATACAGCAAGCTCAGTATATCTCAGATCCTTTCTTTGAAGCTTTAGCCCCAAAAGGCACCATTTCCATTTGGCAGTAGTAGCTGATTCACATGTAATTTGAAGCCGGGCTTCCTTTTCTGGGAACTGGACGAAACTAGATTTATCATTCGAAATGTCAGCAGCCTTGTAGGTAGCAAAAATTAAAAAGGCATGGGGAATAAAGCCAGTAGTTTCAACTTCTATAATAACAGCGGCAAAACTTCTGAAAAATGGGAAGAAGAACCAGTCTTGGGATGTTTTAAGTGTGGTGCCAACTTAGTCTCAACCTGTAGTTATTAAAAACTACAAGTCGTTACGATCATAAAACACTGTTGATTTATGCTTGTTATTCTCCTCTCAATGTCATATTATTCTCATTGTACATTGGCTTTACAAGCTCTGGCCAAGGACTGACATCATCAAGGACTAGGGAAAGCTCTGCATATGTACAGACACACAGAGAGAAAAGGCTTGTCTCCTCCCTAAAGAGCAACCTTACCTATTTTGTCCCTGTGTGAGACTGGAACCTATCATGTACTCACCATTGCCAAAATATGCTCAAAAAGAATCAAAATTCAAGACAGAACATCTTCTGTAAAGTATTTTGAAAACAACCTGAGAATATTATTATCACGCAGTCAGAAAATTAATTTTTTGTCAGAATAAAGTTAATTACAAAATGTAAAGCAATATTTGCATATTTACAAGCACAGCCGCTTAATGGCAATGCAAAGAATTTGNCTCAGGAAATCTACCTTGAATCAGGTCAGCAGTCTGGTGGCTTCACCAATTACTGAACGACATGAGAAAAAACAGACATGAAACTGAGGATTCAATAAAAATAAAATCTGTGAAAAATGTAGTCTGAGAGCAGCACTCAAAAAACTAAGGTGAATGAAACATTTGTAGATGTAGGAGTGTTACTTCTTTGACACAGGATGGCAGATGGGTAAAGGTATGAATCACAGACATTTATCAATCAGAGGATTAGCCTCAATATTACAAGTGAATTTGTGCTAGAGAAGATAATCTGAGAGGAACCATATGGCTTTACGTCATGAAAATAACTGGTTTGCTGTCTTTAAAAAAAAAAAAAAAAAAAAAACTTCTCTTAGTGAGGTATGTGGTTTTGATGGCAAATTTAGAAAATGATTGGTAAACTATAATAGATTGTAATTTTAAGAACCACTGAATTACCCTACATTGGTGATACATGCCTTTTATTCTATGGGCTGAAGTCTCAGCCTGGCTTTAAATGTTTGTGTCTACTGTAAGGGCTCTTTAAGATATTTATTATTGGCAAAAAAAGATATTTTTGTTTGAAGAGATGTGTAAAATGTCAGGGATTATTTTAATTTATCGATTGAATGTAGCTTTATTTATGTGAGGCAATCTTTAAAAGCAAATTATTTCCATTTGGAAATGTGAATAGTTAACAAGAAAATTCTGCTAGCTTTGCAATTAATTTCTTTTTATGGATGCATCACTCAAAGTTTGGAAAAAAAGTAAGTTGGACGTATTTCATCCAGTTTTGGAGGTGAGATCACTTTCCCTCACAACACTTGAATAAAGAAGTTGGGGTGAAATCACTAATATGATTATTCTAAACACGTTCAATGTATACAGAGGAAAAAATGTCTAAATTGCATCCTACTAAGGAACTGGCAGTATTTGTGGAAACTGGTGGTGACAGCTCTCAAAAAGGAAATGCGTGGCAGGGAACAAAACCTGGTAAAATGGCCTCCAGAAGTTCTCTTAGAACCAGAAGAAAGGGAGTTCAAGTGATACCTCAGCTGTCCAAGGGAATTTGTGTTGTGTTTTGACTAGAGAACTACCAGACAACAAGTGCATTTAGTCCTTTCAGTGGAGAACACCATCTTGTCTTCCTTCTCTAGTAACAGTACCCAAAGCCCAGTGAGCCCCAGTTGTGACGGGTGGCCCCGTGTCGGCTAGCTAGGAGTGCGGACCCACAGACAGCAGCCCTAGCGTGGAAGAGGGGGTGCATCGTTCAGTGCCCCCCTGCCAGAGGACTTGTGTCAGGTCCCAGTAACACTACATTTCCTGCTCAGCTAGGAATGCATCTTTCCTAACCATACCTGCACTAGCAACAGACACGAGCAAATTACATGTGTGAAGTCTGCCTTTAAGCAGATTCCCTGTAGCAGTGGAGATGTAACTTGTGACGCATCTTCTCAGTACTTCACCCGAAAGCAGACTGACCAGCTGAGGAAGAGAAATGAGCAACTGTAATTCCCCTCAGAATGTTTTCATTCTCTTCCCAGTACTTCCTCATGGTCCTTGTTTGCCATCTTTTCTTTCTGAATATAGAACTTCAAATATATGCATGCATAATTCAGTTTTTTATTGCATAGCTTCTTGTGTGATTTTTCCTACTACCCTTTTTCTGCTTTACCAAGAATCTTTCCATGTTCCTCAAACATGGGACTAATCAAGGAAAAGAAAGAGCCCTTTTTTTTCCAGGAATAACATCAAAAAATAAATCTGAAGCACTTCCCAGCAATTTTGTCACTTCCAGGATGATCTTCAGTCCTCAGTGTAGCTCTAAAGAACTTTTATCTAGTTTCTCAAAATCTCTTGACAGCTTCTATAAATCTACCAGGGGTACCAACTTGAGCGCATAACAGCAGTGCTAAGTGCCCCTAAATTACCTTCAGAAAATACCTGAAATGCCTGTCTTCCATTTACATGCCTGATTAAGTGCTTATTTGCTATGTAGAGTAAAGCTCTTGCTTTGAAAATTCTGTTTACTTAACAATCTTTTTGAACTAGAGCAATGCTAGACATTTCTACTCTGGTATTTCCAAATCCCTCCTTGGCACAGTTAATCAATCCAAAAGCCTTTTTCTTCTTTAAATAGAAGGCTGGATTTATGAACGCCACAAATCAGGGCATTACTTGATGTTATATTTTGAGCCTAAATTTCTCTTCTGTAATACGAAGACACTGACCCTCAGGCCAGCTTAGCAGCTCTGCACTACTCCAGCGGGACATGATAGGCTCTATATAAAGACAATTCCCAGGTTGTCAGGGGGCAGTTTTTGTGGCTATGATAGCTTCCCCTTTCCCTTTTCCAAACACTTGGCATAAACAATTCTCTGGGAGAAAGTGGGTATGTTTCTGTCAGCTTCATCACTGCCTGAAATGTGATGGTTAAGTAGTTGGCCAGGGCTGGGAGCAGTGGTTCTTTAATTTCTCTGAATGAAATCTTTTCCTTTGTCCACTCTTTCTTCTTCTCCAGAATCACTTCATTTGAAGTCAAATGGGACCAGTCACCTTCTGGTGGGAGTGGATTGTATTCTAGCCATGAAATTTAGTAAAAACTAAGAGCTTTTTTTAGCTGTGTTCATCTCCCTCTTACCCTGCCCTCACTTCCTTGTGATTTCAAGCATGTTTCACTGTTAACCAATATATGTGACACAATCGGTATGCTTTCATTCTTCCAAAAATAACCATAAATCAGTTAGAGACTGATCTCAGCTGAGACGACAACTGAGATTTAAAACTCAAAATTGCAAATCTCAGAGCAGAACCCAATGTTTGAATCTCTTCTGTCCAAAATGATATAAATCCCTCATGAATGTGGCCAAAATACAGCATATAGACAACTTCAATTATTTCCTGTCTCTGCTTAGCTGTTTTCATGGCCTTCGTCTTGTCACTTTAATTTTCTCACACTCAATTTCTTCATCTGTAAAATGATGTTAAACTTTACTCTTTGTAAAGTATTACGAGATAAACCGGTGAAATGTTTCTATAGTACCTGACTTTTATTATAGTGAGCATGGCCAATACTTAGAAAATATGTTACCCTAAAGACTGAACTGACTATAAGCAAAAGATTCTTGCTCAGAGATGTGGGTTTAAGAACAAAACAACATAAACAAAACAAAACAAAAAGAAAAAGAAAACACCTAATTTGGATGAGTCTAATGACTATTCCAAACTATTATTTAGGTAGTAAGGCAAGAATTTTTTAAAGGTGAATATATTGTAAGCTTTAGGTAGGAGATGCCAACCATACAAGAAAAGAAGAAATATTTTGATTCATCATGGGCACAAAAATAAAGCATTTTTGTGGGTGTCAAAACTGGCTAGACCACATTTGTTGCCTTCCCAGTAATTACCCATTCATGAGTGATGGACATACTTGCTAGTTGATGTATGGCATGAAGGAGTAGTCTGCCTGATGCGTTCCAGCAAAATGGATACCCTTGTTCACCTTTAGTCCATGATCTGGCATATAGATGAAATGTCAGCGGATTTAAAAGGTTTCCACATTGGTATGTATGTTTGTAGGACTGAGACTGGAATTTGTAAAGTATTTTTTAATCAAAAAGTACCTCCACTTTAAAAGGCAATGTGCAGTTCTGGCAGATACCTCTCAAAAAAAAGGGACAATGAATGAATCTCTTGCTGCTTTGTACACACAGGACATTGTCAAGTATGTAAACAGGGCAGATAAGAAACCAGAGAATCTTAGACTGGGCAGTGCTCTTTAAAAGGATAAGCAATTCAACAAATACAAAAAAATCCAACCTTGGAGAATTAGGCTTATTTTTAAAAAATTACATTTCTTGTGGTGAACTCAGTTACCCAGACCTTGCATCATGTTGCCTTACAAATTGGCTACACAGTTATGCTGACCTAAATTACTGGTTTGTAATTGGACACAACCTTTGAAAAGTTTCTCATTTAGGGCTGAACTTTTTATGACCTGTATAGAAAACTTCTATCTGAGAATTAAAGCTCTAGTTTCAACGGATGAGTTTTGCTCATATAGATGCAACAATTGATTTGGCAATTCAATTTACATGGAGGTCATTCCAGAAAGGATTTTACAAATAGGACAATTATAGAATGCTTTTCTGTGACTAAAAGAGTTACATTTTCAGGGTCAACAGTTAAATCTGTCCCTAAAAAGCATTTCTTGCAAAAGTCCTTTCATGTGATATGAGATGCATAAGAAGTCCTCCACCTAGGATTTCAGTGCAAAGACAAGGTCACCAGCCTAACTGCTCAAATTGGCTGGTAGGAATGGGCTTTGTCCCAGTGATAAATTGGTGATTTGCTAAATAAAACTATTCTGTGCTGCAGATTTACTTGCCAATGCTGGGTTTATGTATGGGTCATAGAACAAATTTGATACATGGCATACAAGATGACTAGTTGCTCTTTGTTTTAATAAACAAATCTGTATAGACTATTCGGTTATGCCTACCCCTAAAGCCCAGCTGTCTGTGCTGTTAAATTACACTGCGCATCACGGCATTCTCCCAAACAACTCCTAAACATAATTTAGGAGTCAACATACGCCAGTGACCACTTGCAGTAGTGGTTTTCATACAGCCACTCTGACTTGGAAGGGTAGAGAGAGGTTAACAGTGCTGGTAGGACTAGGCCATGCCAGTTGGCTTAAGGCCCAGAAAATACACTACGGCACTGTGCAGTTTACTAGTATGGGTGTAACTCTAACCTAATAGACCACAGAAATAGCCTAACATGGTGTTGTTGAACAAAAAATAGGATTCATTGGTGCAGCATCTAAAGTCAAGATATGTTCCCTGCAAGCAATTTATAGTCAAGTAAATAGTTTTGTCAATATGTCCATGCTATTGATGTAGATAGCCTTGTCTTCAAATCAAGATTTAAGACCTATGGAGATAATGAACCTGAAAATATGGGTTTTGTTGGAGCAAGACAAATCTGGATCTGAGCATGTTCAGAGGCTTTATCACCTGCCAGCTAGATCTAGACAAGCTCTCTATGGGTGATACATACTCATTGCCTGCAAAGTAAGGAGGCAATGGATAGGAGGTACTTTCCTTACAGCTGTTCTTCAGGCTATTTTCTCAGGATGGTGTAGAGAGTCATTAAAATCAAAAATCTGCTCAGCAGAGTAGGGGTGACTCATATAAGCAACAGTTTGCTGAATCATCCATTTTTACAGTTGAAGGGCTTCACTCATTGTTCTTCTTGTGTAGCAATTGCACAAATGTCAGCCTAAACCGAGTATGAAATATTCCTAACTGTGGAGAAGCTATTTTACACTCTCTGCACTCAGTTCTAGTGTAAATCATTATTCAAGATAAAGAACAATGGAGAACTGGAACTTCAAGTAGTAAAGTCAGGGAGAAATCTCTTATTATACTTGCAAGGCAAGTATTATTCTGCTTACAGTACATGCTCAATGGGATAAAATATGTACAAATTCACACAGAAACAGAGGGTTGTTTACTCTCATTTATTTTGTAGCTTCATTATTTGGTATATTGCTTTGGGCCAAAGATTCTATTAATTAGGGTTTAGAAAGTTTTTTATTATTTATGAAGAAAACAGAAGGAACAAGTCTAAAATCGGTTACTGGTGCTATCTTAGCTTTAGAAAGATCTTGTTTTAAAAAATTTTTAACATGTCCACTTGATTAATTTTTCATTGGTAGCATCATTTGAGTTGTAAGTGCTGCTGGTAGTCAGTACACAAGTCAGAATTTAGTTCCTTCTTTTTAATTGACTTAGAAAATAAGCAGAAGGAAATCATGTTTCAGAATATCAAAGGATCATAGTAAAAGATTCATTATTAAAAGCAATTTCTACCTCTACTATGCCTTTTATATAAAAACTTCGGGGGAATTCTAAGGGATTGTACAAATACTCAAAATTAAGTCTTACAAGCTTAGCATGAAATGCTGATAACAGTGCAGGTTCAGGGGTAAGAAAGAGCATTATGAGATACTAGGTTCGCTGCACATCATTTTCACAAAAAAAAAAAAAGAAAGGAAAGAAAATCATTTGAAGAATCTTGTATCTGGTAGTCAACAAGAAAAACATGAAGTTGAGTGCTGACTTCAGTTTGGCTGGATCCAAGCTTCCAGACATTTCAGAGTTGTAGGTCCATGCATCTCAGACACCATTTTCAGTGCTGGAAATCTTTTGTCATAGATCAATGATGCATGTTTTGCGTTTGACTATTCTTTTTTATTTTTATTTGTCTACATTATTCTTTCATGTGCAAAATACCAAAGAGGTTCTGAGTACCAAGAATATCCAAAGGTTCAATGTTCCAGACCTAAGATAAGTTGGGTTACCTGACAAGAGCTAATCATCGTTGATTTATAGCAGTGTGGAAGTGCATAGGTTGCTGTGGTTATAGAAGTACCAAAATCTAGCTTGTGTCTTTGACTTTTGTTGGAAGAAAGCACTGTTGCAGGCTTCTGTTTAGAACTAAGCGTGTTACCAGCAGCAGTTTTTGTAGGATGTGTTTCCTGAACTCTTAAAAATAATGTTCTTAAGACAGGTGCTAACACGTTAGCAGCCAAATGCTGCTCATTAGGAAAGAAGAGTGACTAAGCTGAAAACACTGGCAGGTATCAGAGTAAAAAAAAACTTTTCTCTGTGTATTTCTTTTCTGGTGAGGCAATGTGATTATTTGCAAAGCTCCATTTCAGAAATACTTGATTGGTCAAGCACCAGCTGACAATGTATTTGAGTTCGGTTTTAAAATGTGACTGTATTCTGAACCACCAAAATGGCCTGATTTTTTTTATTCATGAATAAAATAAATTAATGTATTTTTTGTCCTTTAACCAAAACTAAGCACTTTTTGAAACCCCTGGTAACTGCACTGCCTTCAGCACTATATTCCCTGTGGGGAAACCTACTGTTCCAAGGTTGTGACACAATTATATTGATTCGCTCTTCTTCAGTGCTAAAAATGGGCTAATTCAGGACAACTGTGAGCATAAACTCTCTACAGTGCACAAACTCCTTCAATGAGCTGTCTAAAGCTATCTTAAGGGGGCTTATTTGAACATTCCTATCCCTATTGTAAAGAACAGGCAATCGACCCAGTCTTCTTCACTGTGGTAAAGCTAAAGGTAAAGCTTTTGCATTGTCTTTAAGGTAACATTCTCTTTGTACACAGATGTCCTATCAAGTTACTTATTTACGACTTACAACATTCCTTTCTGTCTTCTATTGTATATGTGTGTGTGTTGTGTGTGTGTACAGAAACAAATACATACCTTAAGATGCAGATGGGTAAATGTGCACTGATATCCTATCCACGAATGGCACCCTAAGTTTGTAACACTTCAGTCTTAAAAGTCCAACCAGTCTGACTGATCTTTGCTAGGAAGCAGAAGTTCCAGGATCGTCATGTAATGCATAAGGAGAGTCGTTCCCTGCTTACTGTATGAAATGTGGATTTAAAACTTAAGCAATTTTTACTGTATACTTTAATATACTTAAGTATAGCTGAGGTCTTTTATACAGCAAGATAATTGCTAATGAAATGATCAGGTTTTCAGTTCATTTAACTGTGTAATATTTGCATGATTAGGCATTATGCATTTCATTGACATTCTTATACTTAGCCAGAGAATATGTTATGCAGAATTAATGAAAGAAATTATATGATTTTCTCTGTAATGTTTATTCACTGTATTATCATCATGTGATTTAATTATTCTGATCAGTGTAGGTCTGACTGTCATAACACTCATGCAAAGGAAGGGCAAATGTTCAGAACTATAATGGTAATATTTTATCTGCTTTGCACAAAATTATAGACAATATTTAAATGGCTCTGTGAACTTAGAATACTTTTGCCTTGGGAATACATTTGTTAGCTCAGGTTTTCAGGGCTTGGGGTTCACTTGTTTTCCTAGTAAACAGAGTTATTTTTAAGTTAAATGAGTTCCTTTAAAAATTATACTTTCACATGCATATAGATTTGTACTTGAATGTTTAATAAACAGCTTTTGTTTGTGAACTAAAAACTGGCAATTGATTGGACTGCTCTAGAGTGCAATGTAGATCCCTGTACTGATCAGAGCTATTCATATTGTTTGTAATGAAATAAGGAAGCACAAATTGCAGCTTGTATACAAGCACCTTTCTTAGACAGCTAGATGACACATAGTTGCCCTTTCATGGACTTGAACTTATCTGCAACTGATAACTAAAAACTCATAAAAGCAGGTAGTAAAAGTGCATTGGTTTAGATTTTCAATGGCTTGTTTGAGAACTAATCTTTATCTTTTAGAAGTTGCTGGTAAAATTCATGTAAACATCAGTTGTATGGGTACAGCCTATTGTGGATTGAAAAGTTCTTGCCCATATGTGGAGATGTCAGCTATTGACCCACCTGAGAAAAAATCCTGTATAAGAAAACATTAACAACCTGAGCCTGAATGAGAAGTGTCCTTCAATGTTCATACTTGTGGCCCGGGGGAGAGTGAGGCTATCTGACACAAGATACAATAGCCAATTATTGCTTTTTACTTACCAAATAATTCACTGAAAAATGGACAGTGGAAGAAGTGTGCTTAATGCTTTACTCATTTCTGAAATTTTGATTAAAATGTGTGACTGAACCAAGCAGAAGCTTGGCAGTAAATCTGCTTATTAGTATTGGCACCAGATATGTTTTTTTTTTAAGAGGAAGAAGCTCAAAAGAGCTGGAGTATTTTGATTTGAACATTGGCAATTGTGATTGCTTGGGGGGGTAGACAGGGGTAGAAATTGTTTTATTGAACAGATGAGAATTCTGAACACAGCAGGAAACATAATCTAGAAAGCTTTCCAAAAATGCCGGCACTGATATTAAATATGTATGCCTCACCCCATTTGAGTAAGAAGAGTACTATGAGTTAAATTTATTTCTCACAGTGGTGAAAAACACGTCCCACACAGACATGATAAAGCACCAGAAGAACAATGAGACAACCTGGGGGACGAGCGCTGCAGTGCTACCAACCACCAGCCCCACAGCCCCTTCAACCCTCCTCCCACACCCCCAGGCAAAGGGAATCCCAAGGAAAAGGCTGTGGGCAAGGTCTTGGTGCTGCACGGCTTCCATGCTAAAGTTCTAGCTCGTGGGAACTAAGTGCAATGGTATACAATACTTAAGCACCATTTGAAAGGTAAAAACATGAGCATGTCTTGTACCTCCTGTTCAGCGTTTCCTCCTCCTCCCAGCTGGACTGCATCAAAGGGGTCGGCCCTGTGTTTTATAATCCTTGTTTTATTATCCAAGGGAATATTGGAGACTGAAAATTGTTATACTCAGTGAGAAAATATTTCATCAGTCTCTCCATAAATGCAAGGCCCATTTTCTAGGCCTGCCTGGCCCAGCTCTCTGAACATGGGAACCTCCGCCACTTCTCTTGGGCGAGCTCAGCACAGCCCTGCACATCCGGGCTGCAGGATGCTTGACCTGACCCGAGGCTTCTTGCAAGGACAATGTGGTTTTGTTATTGATCTTTTCCAGGATCAAAAGAAAAATTATGCTGTCTAAAGCACTCCTCTAGGTGCCACAGGAAAGCAGACCATCCTGCACAGTAAGCAATACCCCATGCTCTCTTCTCCTTCTCTCAATAAGGTCTGTATTAAGCGATAACTGGAGGGGGCTGGAAGGCATAGCCTTGCCTTGACTAAGAAGAAAACGCTCTTATGCAGTAGTCCTTGGTGACTTATCATTCTTTAAACTGAAATATGGGGAAAGCAACCATCAGAAATTTCCGTGAGGACAACATACTTCCAGTTACGTCTCCCTGTGCTTGGCAAATGACAAAGGCATTGAACATCAATAATTAGACCATATGGACTAGATTTTTTACACACACACACCCCACTGCCAGCTCCATGCTTTACTTGTGGCAAAGTATGGTTTCAGTATTTGATCTCTTCTAGTCATCCCTCCTATCCCTTTTATGAAATTAGTTGCATATGTAGATTTGGTTTTGTGTGTTTTCTAATCTCAGATAGGATCTAAAACTGTTTCAAACAAGAGGAGGACGAATGGGCACAGATCATTACTTTTTATCAGTGTCTTTCACTGCCAACTTCTTCTCACAGAGCATAGCACTGGTCTCCACAGACTTTTTTTTCCTTTTCTTCATATATCTTGCTTAGCTTCTCGTGTGCTGGTTTCTGGTCGCTCAGCCTCCTATACAGAAAACACAAGGTTTATAATTGAAAATAAAAAATGAAAAAATATACAAATGACATTAAGAAAATAGCAACAGGCAAATGTGATCCCACACCATTTCCTAATTTGTGGTGTATGAGGGAGTTGTAGATTTCGTGTCATAAGTGTTTTATAACTGTACCAAAAAAAGTAGGGTATTATTGTAGGGTTGTGTCAGACCTCAAAAGCCTAATGATGGCCATGCCAAAATAGCAGAACATGGAGTGGTACAAAAAAAAAATGCCTTATAGGTGCCTTATAGGAATATTCTGCACTGTATGATTGCATGGCTTTACTAGAGAAGGCTTTCTCATGCAAACAGTCTGATGGAAGTCTCAGTCTAGAGCACACATCAATCTTAATGGAAAGGGGTTGCATTTCTGTTCTTTGTGAAGTTATGACTCTTTTTTCTGATTGTTAGGAACTTGTTTGTTCACATATATTTGCATTATAAAACCTGACAGATTTATATTATCATATTCAATATACTAAATCAATATATTGGAGAGGAAGTATGCCTAAAGTAGAAATTAAGATCTTCAGTGAAACTGTTAAAAACATATGATTCACAGAAGAAAAGGGCAGAAAAAGAAGAGAGAAAAACCTAAAACTGGGAAATTGATTGAACGTTGAAGAATAGAATACAAAATCAGAGAAGTACAAAGTGAACTCAGGAACAGTTTTGAAATCTAGAAAGACAGCTTTCAAGTGGATGTTAACAAGAATAGAAGAAGTCATACCCTGTATAGTGGATCTCTCCTTGAAATATTTTCTACAGACAAGGTGATCAGGAAAGGGATTTTACATTACATGCTGATCACACTTTGTAAGGTGCAGTCTGAGAACTCACATGTAAAGAGCTTCCACATGAATAACTGTATACTTATTCAGTCTCATGTTAAAAATGTAATATTAAAAATAGAGGGAATTATTTGAAGTAAGAGAAAAACACTAGCTCAGAGTTGTTCATCACATTGGCTGATGTATATTGACTCTCCTGCCTTCTGTGTATAGCTTCATACCAGCTACTGCATTTTCCAGCTGGTGATTATTCAGTTAGCAATGAGAAGACGTAGCATCATATCTATTATAAGCATGGTAGTTATGTGACAGTAATAATTTTGCTCAAAAAGATTCAGTGATTCATCCAAAATCATGGAATGGGGTATCCTGATCTGAAGGTGGCACAGAAAGGGCTTCTGAGTCTCTGTGGGTTTTGAGATGAAGTAGGATTTATTTGTGATCATACAGCAAAGGGAGTGGTCTCAGGACTGTTTCTAAGAATAGCAGGATGACTTCCTTAGCAATTCTCTGAGTAATCTGAGAGCGGCATATATTGTGTGTTTCTCTATCCCATGAGAACCTTTTGATCATAAATACATATAATTTTACATCAGCATTTTTGGCATCTGACATCTTTTCATTCACAATAGCTTGACCTGCCTAAGAAATTTGCTTTGCTCCATAGTGTTTGTAGAATCTTTGTGGGATTTGGAAAGCAATAGCATTCATCAACTCTCGGACTTCACATTTCTTCACCTTATCTGCAAGCAAATGACAAAAGTCTGTGGAAAACTAAATAGTAGATTTGAAAGTGAAGTATCTGAGAGTGACAGCAAGGCATCAGAACCAGAAGAGAACTGTTCTCAGAAGATTCATTTTGATGCTGTCAATGCTTCTTGCATGCATTTCATTTAATATAAGTAATCACCACGCAGTAGCTAGCATATGTATAAGCAGCATATATACAGTCATGGCCAGCATAGGTGATAGTAACGGTCTGACAGTTTGGAGTAATCCCAAAGCAAATGTCAGCTCTCACAAATCCTGAAAGCCATTGATTATGACTCTGTTACTAATGGAAGATAAAATAAAAATCAACAACATTGACATTATAGGAGGAAGGAAAAAGAGTTGTGGAAAGATTAAAGGACAAAGGAAAAACAATCTGATCTAGCTGAATCTAAGTGAATCCAGCTGAAATGTCCAGAGGTTTAGCAGTGGTGAGAGGCTGCTCTTTACATTCACCAGCTCTTGAAGTTCTTTGTCCCAGGGTCAGATCGCTTCAGGGCTGCCTTAACTTGTAACTAAATCACAAGATCAAGAGAGTATTTTGTTAGCAAATTATTGCAAAATTATAAATTCCCAATGACAATGTCTTTCCTGTGATAATGTCCCTTGCACGGTTGGACTGGGCAGCAGATACCAAAAGCATATGTTCTTTAACCTAGAACAGTATGTTTTCTTTACTTTTCATATACACTTGTGGCTGCCATAACCTAATGTTTCTCAAGTAATACCATTTTGCACTCTCATACCAGACAAAAATTTGATCCCAATCCTTTCGTAAGCTATACAAAACACAATAAAATTTATAAAAGCAAAAGTGAAAATCTACACGTAAACGTATGTATATTTGGCAGTATGAATATTTGTAACATTTGTTAGAAAAATAAGATACAGTGGACAATAGAAATTTCTTGCCAATAGGATTCATATGACATAGCACTTGAAAACACATACAGCAATAGTAGGCCTTACACAATTATTGACTGAAAGTCCAAGTTAGCTGTTACAATCAATGTTAACTACATAAATGTTAAACTAATAAAAAACAACAAAAATGTATTGCTAGATATTGAAATTCTCCACTGCAGCAGCTAATCTTTGAAAACTTGTAAGTGCTTTAGCACCAGACCCAGGAAAATGCCCTTCGTGATTCTTTTTACTATGTCTTTGTCCCAGTTTTTCTATTCCTGGACTTTCAAACACTTTTTAACAAATATAATTTTTCCTATGAGACCACTAACACTGTGAAACACACTGCAGCAATATCTTTCTGATGGTTTCAGGAGATCAGGGAACATAAAACTGATGAATGTGTTCAATGACTGTTTTGCTTGACTCCTCCTCATTCCTGAAGATAAATGTATATTCTTTTTCTGTTTTGAAACCTGAACTATACTTATAGGAGTGCTGCTCAGATGGTAATCACAATTTGAATAAAGTTAATTACTAGGTTCATTTAAGAGGGCATATCAGCAAGCAAGACCTCAAGACTTCATTGACAGGAATCTAAGAAGACGAGTCTGAAGAACATCCTCAAAATCTGTTTTCTAGTGGATGACCTTTTGCAGCTCTCCATGTAGTCTCTGTCCTGTAAACAGCAAGTTTCTTTCTAGTCAGGTGACTGAAAAAAACAGAGGTTATTTTCTTTTACATTAACAATGGCACACTGAGTTGATTGAAGTTCCCTATAAAATATATGTAAATCAGCTGCTGTTTCCATTGACTTCCAAGAAAGTTTTGCTCTTTGATTCTCTCTTGGGGCTTTTAAAATTTCTTAATTTCCCAAAATGCTTTACCAAACCACTTTTAGTATTCCTACTCCTGTTATTCTAAATTGATTCATAGCCAGTCAGGACAAATAACAGTTCCCAGCAATCTCAGATATATAGCATTTTCAGGTATGCATTTTCTAATAACAGCAGGAGAATAATGTGCGGTTAACCTATTAGATTGAAATCAAGAGGTCTGGAATCAATTCATGTTCTTACCACAGAGACTTAGTACAACCCTGGGCAAATTACAGCAGGAAAAAATATACAACACAAATCTTTAGGCATACGATCTAGGTGCCTCAGCTACAGTCTAGTCTCCCTATGCATTTCCTGTCGGCAGTGGATAGATAATTGTTGTAGGTGCCTCCCATTTCTCTCTGCAACCACTACTGGACTTCCAGTCTTTATTGGATTCTTCTTCTCTCTGTGCATGTTCAAGGCTAGCTCAATGAGATCTTTGAGCCCTGTAGACGCTCTGACACCAGCAGCATCAAAGCCTACCCAGTATGTATAATACTGTGGGAGAAAAACTGCTGAGGAGGTTTATTAATTTATAAATGCTTCCTTTTTCTGGAACAACTGAGATAGGTGTCCATGAATACATACGCATATCTGTGCACACAGATGTACATGTGTGCATGGCTATTCATGCGTGTGTCTGTGAATGGCCGTGTGTGTATATGAAAGCTTAAAAACAAGGGCATTTTGCAGACATGCAGGGGAAGACTGATTTAGGGATGGAAGAATTCCACCAAAAACACAGAGCACATTTCCCACCATGTGTTCTGCATTGTACTTGTCTACATTTCCCATTTAGGGTGAATAACTGGAAACACTTTGTCAGTATCCCAGATCACAAGAGAAGCAATATGCTTCTTGACTGCCACACGTTTCATAAAGGAGAATAGGCTGTTTGCTGTAGTGTAAATCAGATTAGGCTGAAGAGAAGCAATCCTGTTTCTTCCTCCTACATGCAGACAATTTACACCTGCACAATTCAGCTGTGCTGAAGCATTTTAGTCAGTCTCAGAAAATCAAGAATATAATTTTAAATCTTCTTGTCCTCTTATACAAATCAGAGATCCAGGAATTTCATAACGTACATGTCGCAGCTTGTGTGTGAGATGGAAAGAATTAAAAATAGTTTCTAATTTCAATTAGATTAAATTTATGTGTATTTGTGAATTGGATTTGGTCATTATATTAACTGTACGCTGCTACTTGTACAGCAAATACATGTGCTTTATTTACAGTATAAGATTTAAAAAATATGTATTTACAGAACATGGAGGATAAGAGGAAATACGTAAAACCTTAATGTTATCCATGATTCATTGACAACAGGGCAGTTTTTGTCCATACTTCTTCAGAAATGGTGTTTCCTACAATAGTGCCAACTAAGAATAAGACCCTATTTTGCTAAGCACTATGGAAACAGAATAATCTTAAAACTAGCCCTACCTCAAACAGTTTACAATCTAAGAAATGAGAGAAAGCAGATAGTAGGTGTTCGTTTAGTCTTTATGTCTTGCCTTGTGTACTGGAACTATAAAGAATTATATAAATTGTTGCTAGTTCTGATGCAGCTTTGTGACTTGCAGATTAAACTGAAACAGTGTGGTTTCTGCCCTACTGTTCCAAGATGTGTTTGAATCCTGGATCTGAATGAACCTGACAGCCTTCTTTCTCACAAAGGCTTTTATTTTGACTTGCATGGTTTTGATTCAAACTTGGATGGAAGGGGAGAGAAGCTGTGGATTTTCTGGTGCCTTCCAAACCGAATTCTAAATCAAATCAAGACACAAAATTAGATTCTACTTTATACTTATTCAGAATACTAATATTATTTATTTGCCCTTAAATGTTCTGAAATCATTAAAATGCTCCCATATAAACTAGTCAACTGCCAGCAAACATTAGCAAGCTGTGGCAGCAGGAGGAACATTTAAGGACTGAAATGGCTTTAAGGCCTTCAGATGAGAGAATCTAGCCTCTGTCTCTAAAAAAATGCATTTTAAAATCTCATTTTGAAAAAACACATGCAGGAGCAGCGGTCTCCATGTCAGCTTACAAAGTGCGCTTGTTTCTCATCAAATGCTGGAAGTAAAGCATGAAGCTGGAGAGAGGGAACCAGCGGAGTTCTTCCAGCAGTGTTCTTGGGATGGGTCTCATTTGCACCTGTGTGAATGTAGGGTGTCACAGAAAGCGTGTCTGTGGTTAGGAGATGTACTGACAGAGGAAAGTGATCATCACAGAGGAGGATATTGCACAGGAAGAACTAGATAATTTGGGGACTGGATTAACAAAAATGAAGTGAAATTCAAAGGCCAAAATCAAGTGGTTATGAACTATGAACAAAGTTTTACTACAAAATATGAGCTCTTCAGCTAGAAACAACTCAGGAGGGGAACTACATGCATGTATTAACTGGATACAAAATTATTCTGAGATACTAATTTGCCATAACCAAAGAAAAAGAGAAGTGCATTTATAGGCTGTATCAGAGACACAGAAAGATTAATACCTTTAGTGCAGATCCCTGGCAATACTTCATGTGAAATATTCTGCAGTTTCTGTGTTTCATGTTCAAAAAGCATGAACTCAAGGAAGGTGCTGAGATGGGCTGTTCAACAGATCTTGGAAATGGAGACCCTGTCATGTGAGAAGAGACTGGAAGATCGTGGTCTGGTTCATCCAGAAGTACAGTGACTGATATTATGATTGCCTAGAAATATCTCAAGGGGGAAAATAACTGTTTAAGCTAGCCAAAAATGTTGTCATAAGAGCACAAGAGTATAATCTGATCGTGAATAACTTGAGGCTGGAAATTCAGATGTTTCCTCCTAATTAGGGAATGAAGATGGAGATCAGCTTCCCAGTGTGAGTATGGAGGGGAAACACACAGGCAGTTGTTACACGAAGTTTGGTTACTATAGAAGAAAAATTACATAATGTGGTTGCTCATGTCAGCACAGCCACATAAGCCAAATTAAAGTCTTGCTCCTTGATACTCTATAGAATACTTTTTGCTTATCTAATGCAACACAAAATTTTTAAATTAAAGTGGTGTTTCACAGACTGGACTGAAACCTTTTAAAGATACCTGTATATCCAACTCCCTTTGAATTCATGAAATTAAGATATATAGGTTAAAGCACTGGGAACTCAACCATTTTTTCCCCAAATTATTGATGTGAGCCATGCTGTGATGTGGAAGATGGGGAGAAAACCTTTTAGTCAGTAATCTGAAAAGGCTGTGATGTTATTTCTAGTAATATTGCTTTCCAGGGCCCCCCAATGGACAACAGCTTAGTTCTTACCTACTTGGTATGTTTACCATTCATTGTATGAAGATCATCTGTGCAATTATCAGTGTATAAAGAAATTTGTAACATTTTATTGTTTACACCCTGAAGATGTCAAACATTCCTTGACAGCTGGTGACCAGTCATTTTACTTTAATATTTCTGAAATACATTGAAAGTAGCTAGGAAATTATTTTGTCATATTTGCCACTAAACCTGTGTGCCTGTGATCATTGCACTACCAGGTACTGCTTCAGCACCAGATGAATTCCAGACGACTTCAAAATCTTTTCCATTTGTAGCTGCCTGTGATGTCTCAAAAGAATTAATTTCACCATTATTGACCGATTCCTTTCTTGATAAAGTAGCAAAAATGGTGCAAAAATACTTTTTGAGCCCAATCTTATTTAGACAGATTTAGCGTGTCCTTTTTCTTTAGAATTTAGCTGTCCTTGAGATCTGAGAGTACCTTTTTATGGTTCACAAGTTGTTGTTGTAATCAAGTTGGCTGCAGGCCCAAAGCAAGCTGTGTGACTCAGTGACAGTTGCAATCAGTGCACCAGGAAAAAGACAAAGAACTGACACATTGGGAAGCCACAGCTATAGATGAAAATGTTTGGAGAGCTTTTCACAAAGTCTATTGGTTGGAGAGCTTCAGATTAATCTGAGGTTTAAAATATTCAAACTCATTACCATTAACGTATGCAGCATCTAATGCTGCCAATTTTTATATTTAAAAAGCGTTAAGTTTCAATTAGATATGATATTGTTAATGTCATGCAATAAAAAAGTTTCACTACATTGCTGCGCACTGCAAGACTTTTGTTTAGAACACACTTAGACATGTTTCACGACAGGCAGGAAGTTTTACTATCTAAAAGCCACAAAGCAGTCAAGGATGCGCTTAACTTGATGCATTTGCTTAATTCTCAGAAACATCAGTGAGATTTAGACATGGACCAGAAAGGAAGTACTTTGATTTAAACATTGCCATTTACTGTCCCAGAGTTTGATGTATTCTCATGAAAATGCTATTTTAAATTTTCATTTCACAAGTTTCCTACCTAGGATTTGAAGAATGCTTTGAAATCTCAATGATATTACTTCAATAAAAGGTATCTATCATTTTTCTGCCTACAAATGATAAAATCCCCTGATAGAGATCTCTTTTGTAAACTAGTAAGCATTTTGGTAGTATTTATGTGATCTACTTGTGAGAACAATCAGGAATCTACACTAGCTAAACTCTGTAGGGAGGAGCTGAATCTAGGGTAAGATATGGCCAATGTTCAATAGTTACACCTGCTCTGCTCTTTCTTTGAAGAAAGGAAAAATGCACAGAGCATATGAGAACAAGTCAAATATATCCTGGATAGCTCCAACTTATGTAATAGTACTCCCACCTTCTCCGCCAGCGATTCATTGCTTCTTCATGAACAGCAATGTACTCAGAAGTCACCCACAATCACACATATGAATACGGTCCCACTCATTTGCACATTTGTATAGCAATTCCTCCACTATTACCTTATATCAAGCAGCTTAAAAATGAACTTTTAAGGAAGAATATGCAATATACATTTTAAATAGCCGTAGGAACTCAGTAGATACATCAGTGAGAACAACGACATGTACTCCTGTCACAAAGAGGCTTCGGTTACATAAAAATTGCCATATTGGCTCAGATTCGTTGTCCATCGAGTCTAGAATCCTGTTGGTGCAGGTGACAAGTACCAGATGCTTCAGAGGCAGGTGCAAGAAACCCCCATATTGAACACTTATGTAATAGAGAGGATTCTTCCTAAAATCAGGCAGTTAGTGGGTGGCTTATACTTCACAGCAGGAGAGTTTATAATGCTGTGAAATGTTTATCTTCGTTACGTAACTGTGGATGTGATTACCCATCTAGAGTCAGCTTGGGCAAAAAGTGCCACAGGGCTTTTAATAAACACTACTAATCAGGTCCTCGTGTTATTTCTCAGCTCAGAGACATCAGAGCAATTCAGGGTCTGAGATACTCTAGATACTTAGATTGGTATCATACCAATTTGTTAGACTGATCATTTTTTAAATTATAGAAATATAAATTACATA